>CM057155.1:12683835-12715877 GCA_029962745.1 Echinometra lucunter | reverse complement strand
TCCAACCTTTGTAGTGTTGAATCCAGCATTTTAATAGTGTTAATCTAACATTTTGAATATGCAGTCACTCATCCACCCTTTGGTGATTCAACATTTTAGTTTTTAGAGTGTACCCATATGAGAAAGCGGATAAGAAAAATGAATTTCAATCTAAGTAATTGTAATTACATACTCTTGTCTTTTATCTAGAACAACATGGCAACTCCCGTCCATCAGTCATCTCCAGCCGCGAAAGAAGTTTATAAGGGAGGCAAAAGACTTTTTGAAAGACCGATTTATATTCAGGACAAGAAAAAGGTTTGACACAATATCTTACCGTTAAGAAAAAGAGAGCATGAAATGTCACGTCCAATATTTACTGTCGTTCATAAAAAGCGATCCTGCAATATTTCAGCAAAAACTACTTAACTAATTAAAGATACCACCTAATCGGGGAACAGAAAATTTAAACTAATCAGCAAAAAGGTGACTGATATGTCGTGCAAAAAGGCAATAGAAACAAAATGATGACATAAAGTACGCGGGTCGGGGATATTATTTAAAATAATGATTGCATTTCCGTAGTTTTTTGAAATCATCGGGGTTTTGCTTACAGCTGACCGATTTTCGCATGAATATAAGCGGAGATGGACAAGTGTGGATTAAAAACTTGCGTGTTGAAACCCCTCCCTTCCCGTCCTCCTCGGGCTCCTTCTTCTCCAAAATATGAATTCCTTCGCATTGGATCAATCATCAAACTTACAGCACGCAAAACAAGTGAGTTTTTGTAATTTTCGCCTTGTGCTCACTCAAGCGTGAAATTTGGCGCACAAGTCATTTGGTATGTTGGGAAGCACATACACACTATAAATTAGCGTGCAATTCCCGCTGGCACAATAGCAGCACCCCTAAGGGTGCAGAATTGCACCCTAATTTCTTAGTGTGTAATATTTATGTTGCATGCCTTCTGACGCTGAAAACTTGAAATTTGTTCCGATAGCATCGAATCAGAGTTATGACTGAGGCTTGTGAACTTTGAAAAGTGACAATTTTGCATTGAGTGCATGTTCACCGAAGCGTGACTGAAGGATATCCCATGAATTTTACGTGAAATGTAGCTGAGAAGTAGATTGCGTTCCAGAAAAAAGGAAACCGAGATTGATCGATGTTTAATCATATCTTAATTGTAATGATATTGTAATTGAGATAATTAATTATCTCAATTACAGTTATGCTTAATAACTGATATTTGTAAAGCTTAGACTATCTTCTTTTAAGTTCTATCTAATTCACGCATGTGGTCATGCATTAACAAGGTTGATTTTAAAGGGTCAAAGATCTAATCTGCTGATGAGGTGCATTTAGATTCTAAGCTATTTTAGGAGATGAGGTAATTTGTACGCCCCCCCCCCCCTTGACACTTAAACAACTTTTAACAAAAACTGTCATACAAAGACATTCAAATCTGAATTCTGAATTCTGAATTCTACATATACATTTACCCTAAAATCACTTCATACAATATGCTTCAACCATGTCTTGTTAATGTATAATTTTGTTTTGATATAATCTGTCTTTGTTTTGTTATATTTTGTTATTCAATATGTTTCCGTTAAATTTTTGTTTTGTTTTGTTTTTATTCTGATGATAATCCTTAAATGTCAGGATTTTAAATCGATAAATTTGAATTTGAATTTGAATTTGAATTTGAATTTCTACTTTTGGACTGCTGCCAAATGTAAAATACCCCGGCAATTTTCAAAAGTGGCGGCCATTTTCAAAAGTGGTCACCATACTACGGCCCTCTATACTCCTAGGGGCAATTCGTGATGTATGTGCATCTGAATCATTGCATGTATTTACATGTGTCCCAAATTTGGTTGTTTTTGTCACAAAAGGCACGGTCATGACGTAGTGCGGTACTGGGGTCATTTTGAAAATTAATGAAAACGCACCATGTCATCAGATGGCACCGAAATATACTGTCCCAAAAGTATCTTGGCACTAAGACATTCAAATCCGAATCGGAGATTACATAATATTTTTGACGATTTTTAACTGTGTTTATTTTTTCATTCCTGATTTCAGCTACTTTTAAAGTTGACCCTCAGAGCCCCCTGTGGCAGAATCGAAGATGTCTCGATGATTAATTTATAATACATGTATTTGCATGTAATGTTAAGGGACCCATTAAAAAGAAAAATCATGAAAACTGCCCATTTCTCCCATAAAATATATATAAGGGCCTAATTTTTCTGAAGTATTTCAACCCCATGGGGTTGCAAATGGATCTTGCAAAACATTGACATCTGACTTCTACATATCCAATATTGCCCGAGATTCACATTTTTCACTTTTTTCACATTTTGAATATGAGTCTTATGGGGTGTTGCAAGAAAGTTGCAATCGATTGCAAGTTGCAACTGATTGTCACTGGCCAATCAAAATCATTGTTGCATGCATGTCTTCTTAAGAGGGCAGACCCTGAGCCAATCAGAATTGTTGTTTCAAAATTAGCAATTATTTGCGATTGATTGCAACCTTCTTGCAACACCCCATTAGACTGTGTTGGCTTAGTTTATTAATTTATCTTTATTATAAAACATTCAACATTCAAATAAAGAAGATACATAGAAAACCCAGGACCGAGGTTTACAAATAAAAGTATAAGATCCTCAGGCAGGGTAATTTAAATTGTACGTAACAAAGTACGAAGATTAAAGACAGAATATTATCAATACAAAGTACTTAACACACTAAGAAATTAGGGTGCAATTCTGCACCCTCATGGGTGCAGACCAGCGGTCTGCACCCTTATTTCTTAGTGTGTATGGCGACAGCTTAACAAAACTGCCCGCTCATTGTCTCAAAATATAATATGAGAAGGTTAAAATATTACAATCATGTGAACTGGTAGATTACCGTATTATTAGTGTAATAAGCCCCCTCCCCCCGGGGAAAATTTCTAAATTCAATTCGTTTAAAAAGGCTCCGGAGGCACTATTTCTAAAGATGGCCCCCATGGCGCCGAGGGAGGAATCTGAGATGTCTCCGCATAAAAAATATTTATATTCCATATGTATATATATATATATATATATATATATATTTGTGATCATTTGTGAATTTCCAAAATGGTTGGACAGCTCTGGGGGACTTTGATTCATGCTACGCTATTATTCTCTCAATTGTCTTACACACACACACACACACACACACACACACACACACACCCTCACACACACACATATATATATATATATATTGAAAGAAGTTTGAAAAATGCAAACAACTTTGGCAACTCCCTTGTAAATAATAAACACTGAAAGAAATGAAAATGGGAGAATAATAATTGCGTAGCTCCATCAATGTTCCCCAGAGCTGTCATCCATTTTGAATCAAGGGTTGAAAAATGCCTCCGTCAGGAATCGAACCCGGGTCACTGGCTTAGAACGCCAATGCCTTACCACTAGACCACAGAGGCGGGCCAGCAGTTAGGCGTGACCGAATCCAATTGACCGACAGACAGATTTCCAACCCTTTTTGATTCTTTATTTTGGTGCAGATGAGTTAATGAACAATGAGAAGCCGCGTGCCGCAGTTGGATCTCAACTATAGAAGCCTGGATACTTGCTTCCCCTTATTCTGACTTATGCATAATCATATAACTGTTTGTTTGTGTTTGTTTGTCTGGCTTTGTTTTGCTCTGTTAATCGTTAGGAGAGGACATACTTTCAGAATATTCTAGTTTTATCATTTTCTTTTCATCATTAATAATTTTAGCGATACGCTTCTAAAATCAACATTCCAAGATTGCATAATTTCATGACCATAATATCGGTGTTTTTTTTTTTTTGGATCTGTTTATAGTTTCGCGATTGGCATACCAAACACGGTGCACTCGTTAAGTATGACGACAACTTGTACCTGGTCACCTTTTCAACTAAGCCTCCAAGTGGGAAAGCCCAGGAATGTTGGGCAATACACAAAATATCAACTGACTTGACGCCCTTTGGACAAACCTATGACATAGGCGTCGACGGGAATTACTCGATCACGGTCCAAACAAAGAACCCAGAAGATGTGAAATTCTTTAAGACAGCTAGCAAGTAAGACAATCATTTTTTTTTCTTAATCTTGCTGAAGTTCAATAGCTAAAAGCAAAAAGGAACATAGATAGATCATGTGTATGTTCTGGCTATGGTGAAAAAAAGGAAAAAAAAATCACTTTATGGATTAAACTTTGAATGATATCTTCGCCCCCTTCCCGATTTTTTTTTTTTTTTTTTTTTGGGGGGGGGGGGAGAAGATCGACGCCTCAGGAAATGAGAGGCTTATAGCGTAGCTTAAATTAATGTTCCGCAGAGTTGTCCTTCCCCTTTTGAATTTTTCCTTAGGTTGAAAAAAATGTCTCCGTCGGGAATCCTTGGCTTTGAAGTTTGAAAACCACTGCCTTAACCACTAGACCGGGCAGATGGGCCAGTGGTTTCCAAATCGGCCGATAGATTAACAAATTTTGAACCTTTTCTTATCATTTCATTTGTGAGTGGCAGATGAGTTTTGAACAATGACAAGCCGCATGCCTCAGCGGGATCCAATGGGATACAATGTGCATGTTAGAAACTATTTTTGTCAGGAAAATTATACAACAGCTTTAGCAAGAAGAGAGAATAATAGTAGCGTAGCTTAAATCAAAGTTTCCCCAGCTCAGGAGCCGCGGAGCGTTTTTGAAAGTGGGGGGGGGGGGGGGGGGGCTGGGCATACGACCAAGCATATTCATTACCGCGTTATTGTGGAGAGGCCAACGTGTCTACTCAAAAAAGTGGGGGCCTGCCCCCGCCGGCCCCTGCAGAGCTGCCCTCCCTTTTTATTTCATTTCATTTATTTTTTTATAATTTTTTTTTTTGTAAAGGTTCAAAAAGGTTTGAAGTGACTAGCTCCCGAACATTACTGGGTTGGTTATGAAGAAATTTTGACGTATCATCGATACGTCACTTGCCCGAGCTTTGGGCTCGAATAGCCTTTTTCGAGGGTTGCTCAACGAAGCAAACAGAAACAAATAGTATTTGGGTAATTGTTTGAATTTATACACACCCACCAGAGCACTAAGGTCAGTCAGTGATCCTCTTCGTCTTACACATTCAGTTACTCGTACATTAGCTGGTGATAGGACATTTACTGTGTCAGCTTCAAAACACTGGAATGATTTGCCACTCACAATTAGACAGTCTCAATCAATTACAATATTCAAGAAGGCATTGAAAACCCATCTTTTTTGCAGTTTGTAGTTTAGGATTTTCATATGATTAATTTCGTAATTATAATTACATGTATTTGCACTGTTTGACTTATTGTAAGCGCTTTTGGCCTTATGGGAAAAACGCAGTATAAATGATAAGTAATAATAATAATAAAATGTACATTGCGGTTTTAATATAAACGTTAAAGTGTCTGTTTTTTTTTTATAAATCTCTTCAATTCAACTGTAATAGAAAAAAAATTGTACTGATGATATTACAAAAAAGGCATACAAAATAATAACTAACTACCAACCTACTATTACTACTACTACTACTACTACTACTACTACCACCACCACCACCACCACCACCACCACCACTACGACGACGACGACGACTACTACTACTACTACTACTACTACTACTACTACTACTACTACTGCTACCACTACTACCACTACTACTACTACTACTACTACCACTAGTACTACTACCACAGCTACTACTACTACCACTACACAACTACCACTACTACTACTACTACTACTACTACTACTGCTACCACTACTACCACTACTACCACTACTACTACTACTACTACTGCTACCACTACTACTACTACTACTACTACTGCTACCACTACTACCACTACTACCACTACTACTACTGCTACCACTACTACCACTACTACCACTACTACTACTACTACCACCACCACTACTACTGCTACTACTACTACTACTACTACCACCACCACCACCACTACTACTACTGCTGCTACTACTACCACCACCACTACTACTACTACTACTACTACTACTACTACTACTACTACTGCTGCTGCTGCTACTACTACCAACACTACTACTACTACTACTACTACCACCACCACCACCACCACCACCACTACTACTACTGCTACTACTACTACTACTACTACTACTACTACTACTACCACCACCACCACCACCACCACCACTACTACTACTGCTGCTACTACTACTACTACTACTGCTACTACTACCACCACCACCACCACTACTACCACCACTACCACTACTACCACTACCACTACTGCTACTACTACTACTACTACTACTACTACTACTACTACTACTACTACCACTACTACCACTACTACCACTACTACCACTACCACTACTACTACTACTACTACTACCACCACCACCACCACCACTACTACTGCTGCTGCTACTACTACTACTACTACTACTACTACTACTACTACTACTACTAGCACACACCAAAAAAGTTATTGGCATAGCCTATCTTAGAGTTGTAATTTGTATCAAAAGACTACTACTACTACTACTACTACTACTGCTACTACTACTACCACCACTACCACTACTACTACTACTACTACTACTACCACTACTACTACTACTACTACTACTACTACTACCACTACTACTACTGCTACTACTACTACTACTACTACTACTACTACTACTACTACTACTACCACTACTACTACTGCTACTACTACTACTACTACTACTACTACTACTACTACTACTACCACCACCACCACCACCACTGCTGCTGCTACTACTACTACTACTACTACTACTACTACTGCTGCTGCTGCTACTACTGCTACTACTGCTACTGTACGTGGCTGAAGCACTTTCACATTATATACAGCTATAGGGTACATTAGCTGGATACGCAACAATAGGGTTAGGGTTAGGGTTAGGGTTAGGTGGACACGGAGTACAGGAGGTGGACACCACAACAAAGAAACAAGGATTTCCACAAACAAAGGATGTCCACCTAATGTTACATATAAGGGTTGTATAAATATATATATATATATATATATATATATATATATATATATATATATACATGTATATGAATTGGCGTAAATACTCAGGGGATGGGAGTGATACATCCCCCCTCCACACTTTTTTGAGAGGGGGATGGTGTGTACAAAACATCCCCCCCCCCCTTTTAAGGAAAAATGATATTGCAATTAATCAGTTGGTGATTTTTTTTTAATGTCATAAATAATAATAAATTGGTTATTTTTCGCTCGCTCGCAAAATGATAATATTATGTGTGGGGGGGGGGGTCTGCGCGGATGGGTGAATGAGGGTGTGTGTGTGTGTGTTTGTACTTAAGCGTGAGTTCACGGAAAAAAATGGCAAAAAAGGTGATCATCCCCCCACTCCTCAAAACGGATTTACGCCGGTGTATATATGTGTAGGGGGGGGGGTGGACGTGTGTGTATGTGTGTGGGAGGGGGGGTGTGTGTGTACGTTGTTCTGTCTTGTCAATATTTCCACATTCGTATGCATTGATGGTAGAATGCATTCGATATGTGGACCTGATTGATTGAAGGGTCAACTCATCGAATAAAAGAGGAAAGGTAAGAGATACAGTACACCACGATGTTTTAGACAATATCCGTTGTTTGGGTCTACTAATGAAAAGGAAAAAAAAAAGGGAACAGAACTTGTAAACAGAAAACAAAAATAAAATTGAAATTGAAAATCGAAAATTGAAAATTGAAACTGAAATATTTTGGAAGAGATGGACTCATGTATTTCCACGAGAAACTAGTTTTGTACTAAAACACTTTATCGACGAGACACAATTTAGCATTAAGCTCTTAAGAAACGTTTAATTTACGACATTGTGATGAGAAAAATTGATCTGCACTTGCTCTAACTATACTTAAATCGGTTTTAAGATAACTCTCTTATATTCATTTGCATATGTCTCTATAAATGTCTTATCTTCTTCATTTCTGAAAAACATCAAAAGAACGGAACAAAAAGAATGGATTGAAAAAATCAAGGGTGCGCTTCACTCGTTGACTAGATCACGAACTCGATTTCACAGCAGCGTAAGCGGAGATCCGCAACAGCCTAGACCTAAACCAGGGAACCTTTTGCGGCCTAGGTCGAGCTCTGCAAAGTTTCCTACAAGTGAACAGGTAGGTAAAAAAATTGTGCACCCAAGCGCCCTACCCATGGAAATTGTGAAGTACAGTTAATATCAGATTAAGAATAATATAAAATATCAATATAAATAATAACAATAATGATAAAAATAATAACAATAATGATGATAATAATAATAATGACAATAATAATAATAACAATAAAAATAATAATAATAATAATAATGATAATGATAATGATGATGATAACAAGAATAACTCTTATTTTACCCAGGGCAGCCACTTCAGCTATCAGCTGATCTTCCAGCGGACCCTGCATAACATATGTTATTATTACCCTTCTCCATTCTGATATGCCGAGCGCCTGGCTAGAAGGCAGAAGGTCCCATTTTTAAAGTCTTTTCCGGGGGGGGGGGGGTCACTTCCATGGAAGAGTGGACAGCATCCGCGAGAATCGTCCTAAGAAAAGAGCCCTAAACGAGGATTCAAGGGAAGGCCGCTAGGACACCCTAAACACGGATTTTGTGCAGATATCAGATTTGCACACCCTAAACAGGGATTTCATTATTGTTGGGATAATTCATACCCTAAACGAGGATATTCCCATTTTCATACCTTGAGAGTAATAGTGGGGTCCAAGGAAAGTTTTGGAGCCGTTTTCATCTGGAGATAATTCACTGTCTCATTATGTTTTACACAGGCGTTAATGCACAAAGGGATTGGAATCCGGGATTGGAAAAAGTTTACTGTGTGAGCACGGATCGGAGGTCTCACTCTCATGCGTGACTGGACATGGGAGCCGCAACTGCTAGCGCTAGGCCTTATGCGCTTGACGGGGTACATAATGGGATTTGGGTTCGGGTTTGAGATGCGGGGTTAGGGATTATTAGACTTTTTATCGTGGTGGCTTCTAATTCTCTTTATTTTCCGTTCACGGATCTTATTACAGTCGGTGCAAATTACATACCCTTTTCGCGTTTTATATTATCGTGATTTGGGGGGCTTTTTTTTCTTCATTTTTCGGCGTTTTTTACACTCTATTCGCGTTCCGCGCGTTCCCCGCCTACCCCTGAAAAAATACTCTTTTTCCGCGTTTTTTTTTTTTTTTGTCCACTCTTCAATGGAAGTGATCCCCCCCCCCCGGGAAGTCTTTGGTATGACTCGGCCGGGGATCGAACCCACGACCTCCCGTTCATGAGGCGGACGCTCTATCAATTGAGCCAACATGCCCAGTATCTCTAAAGATGCTGCCTGTATTTTTTGTAAACTCAACATAATTGTCTAATAGATTTCCCCTCGACAACTGTGCACAGGATGCATGGAAATAAATCGCAATTTTGGTTATCTTTAATCTCATTCTCTCTCTATCTCTCTCTCTCTCTCTCTCTCTCTATCTCTCTCTCTCTCTCTAAAATGTTATCTTTAAATAGAACTCATCAGAACTGTCTGAACCTAGTCCACTCCGCAGCGATGAGTCTGATCCTCCAAACCAATCCCATCACTATGATCAATTAGTGATTGACGAATGACGAGCCACATAATTAAAGTTACCTGTCCCTTCGTGTGGGCCGGAACTGGAATTACAAGAGATATAGCACATGCCCTCAAATTTTTGAACGTTAGAAATGCCTTTCTCTCGTAATAGTAACGAAAATACCTCTCCCACAATATGGAACTATGTTCCTCCCCTTTGCGAGTGAAAATTGCGCCTTACACTTCCAAGACGCCCTTAATACACCCCCTTCCTCATGGCGAGAGCATGCACTGTCAGAACTGTCTGAACCTAGTCCACTCCGCAGCGATGAGTCTGATCCTCCAAACCAATCCCATCACTATGATCAATTAGTGATTGACGAATGACGAGCCACATAATTAAAGTTACCTGTCCCTTCGTGTGGGCCGGAACTGGAATTACAAGAGATATAGCACATGCCCTCAAATTTTTGAACGTTAGAAATGCCTTTCTCTCGTAATAGTAACGAAAATACCTCTCCCACAATATGGAACTATGTTCCTCCCCCTTGCGAGTGAAAATTGCACCTTACACTGGCACTCTTAATACACCCCCTCCCCCATGGCGAGAGCATGCACAGCCCTTTCCATTCAGTGCATTCAATACATTATTCTTTGTATTTCGTTGTACAAACAGACAAAAGGACAGTAGCCTATATTTCCCAGGAAAAGTGTGTTGTTTGACGACGTTATGTGTTTTCACTCAAAGAAAATTTCATTCTATCATTCTTTATAGGTATTTTTCAGGCTTAATATTAAGATCCTTTTCGGATGAAATCTCTTATGAGAGTCTCTTCAAAATGAAGAAATGCTATTCATTCACGATATACACTGTAAAACAAAATTTAGTCAGTCGTATGTGACTGAGTACTGATCTACTAGTGAAAATAACCAGAATTCTTTTACTAGAATTCTGGTCATTTCTACAAATATTGATTGTGCTAATTTTTACTAGAATAGTGCAAGTGCGCATTGTATCTGGTGTTCATTTAAAAAAATACAAGAATTCTTGGTTATTTTGTCAAGAATATTGTCAATTTTACTAGAATAGTGCTGGTGTCCCGCAGTCTTGTCAATCTGACTAGATTCTCTCCCCCCCCCCCGGATCGGAGGGGGTTGTTTCGTGTTTTTTTGTTTGTTTTTTTTTTTTTTTGTATATGGCTCAGTAGTAAGTCATATTTCATTAACTTCTTGCGGAGGAATATCAAATCCAATTCACCGTAATGATTTGTAACACGTGTAATTACAAATACAACAACAAATGGAACGCTACTCCCTTTAAAGGTCGTATTTAGTCATTATCACTCCCAAATCATTTACCCCTTGGTATTTTAAATTACAAAACCCATCAGTTCTGATATCACTAATTGGTCATGCTCATGATTATTCAAATGAGGTTACAGAATATATGTCGTCATAAAAATCGACTATTAATTGACGGGGGTTTTTTCTCTCTCTCTCATTTAGCGTTCATGACCATAATGGTCAATGATTATGTTGCGAACAACCAACCACTTACTAAAAATGAATGTGATACTTTTCCCTTGATTCACAGTTTTGTTTTGAAAACGTGATTATTTCATTTTAAATGCATTGTTTGAATTAGTTGCATTATTCTCATATCGCGTAGGTTTGACATGATTATTGAATACTCAGAAAGTATAAATGTTTTTTCTTTTCATTTACCAGTTTTATGTGTATGTTTATAACAGCTGTACCCTGCGCGCCGGGTACAGCTAGCGTGTTTGGGTCCTGCGTAATTGATGGGCAGGACAAAATATTTTGGAACTTAGGCTTATGATCTGCTGACTACACAGAAGAAGTATGAATGCTGATCATAATGTGCCACTTTTAGGGGGAAGGGGGAGGCTGTTTTATTGAATAATAGGCTTGATTAAGCCTACCTGAAGGTAAGAAGGTGCTAAGTTATGAAAGCATTTATATATCATCATAACGCGACTTAACTCAAACCGTTTGTCTATACTCCTCCATTTCAGACTTTTGAACAAATCAGCCGACGGCGTGTCATACGTTTTGTTCAATATTATTCTTGCGGCCCTCTTTTGAAATTTTGACAGCTTAGTTGTATGGGAATGAAATCTATTCGACCATACAACAGAGCAGTAATCAAATCTTGGTAGCACTAGACTGTTATAAAGTAGATTCAACGAATGTTTGGGCAAAAAACTCTTAGCTCTCTTTATTACGCCAATGTTTTTCTGAGTAAGTTTACTTACGTTTTCGATTTGTTTAGACCATTTCAATTCTTCATCTGTTAGAACTCCTAGGCATTTGGTGAATTGAACTCTCTTTATCAAACTGCCATTTAATCATGTTAATAAAATGGTGAAAGATTCAATTCTCCTGAGATTAGCACGAGAGCCTATTATCATGATACAAGTTTTTTCAGTGTTTAGGACGAGACGATTTTTCTCTATCCACGTCATGACTCTGTTTAATGCAACAGCTAATTTTTCTTCCAAAACAGTTGCATTATTTGCACTGACGAAAAGTGTCGTATCGTCTGCATACTATGATACCTTCAGGAGTACATTCAGGTAGACTGTTAACATAAATTGAAAATAAAAGTGGACCAAGAATTGAACCTTGTGGCACGCCTAATTTGATGGTTGATGGATACGACTTGACTCCTTTGAATTGGGTGACTTGTTGTCGATCACCTAAATATGATTTGAACCAATTAACAGTGTTATTACTACAACCTATACAAGCTAATTTATGCAAAAGTAGCTCATGATCCACAGTATCGAAAGCCTTCCGAAGATCTATAAAGGCAACTCCAGAAATTTCATTGTTATCAATGTTCAACGACCACTGATTTACAAGTTTTGCAAGGGCGGTAGCTGTTGAATGAATAGGTCTGAAACCAGACTGATTAGGGTGTAATAAATTATTCTCGTCTAAGAATTCACTGAGCTGTTGATGAACGGCCCTTTCTATAATTTTACTCACGATGGGTAATACTGAAATCGGGCGGTAATTATTCAACGAAGAAATATCTCCAGATTTGAATATTAGTACTACCCGAGCCTTTTTCCATTCACGTGGAACAATTCCCGAAGACGTGGATTTGTTAATAATATCACAAAGAGACTCTGCGATAACATTTTTTGTCATCTTTAAAAGTTTACAGCTGATATGATCTTCACCAGTTGCTTTATCTAAACTCAGATTATCCATCTGTTTCAGTACAAAATCCCTTGTAATCAAATTCAAATTAAATTGAGAATGACCTGGACAAATGCCTTTGTCCTCGTCAACTTTCAATATAGGCGTATTCCCCTGCAGGTCCTTTGCAATGTTAGTAGCATTGGAAATGAAAAAGTCATTAAGTGCTTCAGCAATATTTGCATTGTCTGACACATTAGCCCCATCAACGTTTATAGTATTGGGAGAAATTGGTAATGACTTAGGCACAAGGTCTCTCAAACATGTCCACATTTTCTTACTATTGTTCTGATTTTGTGAAATCTTGTCTGCATTTTATTCTCTTTTTTTTTTCCTCATGAGATGAGTGACTTGATTATTTAGATATTTGTAAGTAACCCGTAGATCATCTCTTTTGTTAGCTTTCGCAGCTTTGAGAACCTTATCACGTTCCGTCATGAGCTTTCTATATTCAAATTAGTCTTAACATGCTTAAGGGGGTACCCAATGCTGAAACAATGTTAGTTCATTTAAAAGAGCATGATTTTATTAGCAGAAAATCATCTGCCTAAAGTTTTTTTAAAAGTCGTGTTGCCAAGGAAACCCCCAAATGTGGTAAGATTTCAGGATATTTTTGACCCTTCAGCTGTGACCCAGTTTCAACTGGGTACCCACTTTGATGTCAAAATGACGTCAAAGTGGGTACCATGTCGCACAATTCTAGCAAAATGCGCGCAAGGTATAATACATATTGTACAGTCTAGTGCGCAGCACAACTGCAATGCGCGAAGTTGGGTACCCACTTTGACGTCATACCTCATACTCAAATTTTTTAGGTCAACTCTTGACTTTATATGAGAAAATTAGCCAAAATGCATTGCTTTCGACTGAAAATCATCAATTCTTTAATGTTATTCTTCTTAGAATTCTATTCTTGATCATATATCAAAATATTTTTTACCATTGTGTAATCACTAGCTTTGTGCACAGATTTGTGAAGCACATTGGGGTGCAGTGGCGGCACCAGGATTGTTAAAGTGGGGGGGGGGGGTGCAAATGGAGGGCAAAAGAAAATGTTGGGGGGCAGGGGCAGTCAATTTTCTTTTGCGTGTATGGAAAAATCGAGCGTGAAGTGCGAGTTTTAGTCGCCGGCGTAAATCCACTTTGAGGAGTGGGGGGGGGGGGAATAATTGAATTTTTGGACTTTTTTCCCCCTCTTACACACATTTTGATATCAATTTTGCGAGCGAACAAAAAATAACCACTTTTTTGGTTTTTAATCGTATTTTTGAATAAATATTCTGAAATATGAAGAGCGAGCGAAGCGAGTGAGCTAAAAATAACCACTTTTTTGGTTTTCAATCGAAGTTTTGAAGAGCGGAAAATGGTATTTTAGAGCACTTCACAGCTTGAATATGATGCTTATGACAACATCTACTTATTTACAAATTACTGTATAATTTTTCTTTTCAGTCCACAAAATTTCTGGGGGGGGGGGGCAAAGCTTCTGAGTGGTGCCGCCACTGTTGGGGTGTTCTGTGAGGTGTTTCATAAAGCTGTTCGTAAAGTTACGACCCTTACGACTTTACGAACGACTTGAATATGGCAAGCCAAATAGAATTCTCAATCATAATAAATCACATCAACTAAAGCTGAAATATGCAGACGTAGACTAACATTAATTTCATTCACAAACTTTTTTATTGCGAATTATATCTTTTGCCACATTTTAATTGATGTAGGAAATGTATTCACACTGTCTTTATTGTTAAAACATCGGTATTTCAAGTCTATGGGCAGCACATTTTGGCACTTAATTAAAGTCTTTCGTAAAGTCATGCGTAACTTTACGAACAGCTTTTTGGATCAACCCCCTGGTCATATTCTGATTTCATGATTTATAGATTTAGATCTACTCCGCTATGTTATCTATGAATGGCTATTCTACAAGGATGTAATATTTCTCTAAAGATTTTCAAAGCCATGTTTAATGTGGTTATTCACAGATTTTTTGTTGTTGATATTTTTTGTTTTGTTTTATGAAAGTAAGTTATGCTGTAAGCATGATTCTGTGATGATTTGATATTTCATTAATGGATTGATGGTAATAAATGTTCCATTTCGTCATGAATTCTGTATATTCTTTTGTTCTATTCCTCTACAATGCTTATAATTATATTCTTTTAAGTATACCCAACTTTGACACCTTAAAAATAGATTTAATCTTATGTGACCAGAAATTTATTTCATAATAAAATAGTAACATGATCTTTTATTTATATCTGTGCATCCTCGGATGACTTAGCAGCAGGCTTTTCCAAAAGTATTTTAAAATCCTCTCATACCATGTTTGGGCTGAAGCAACAGATGACTGTGTATAAAGCCCAAATGCATTTTTTGATTGTTTGTTTGTTTTTTTGCGTTGATCTGAAAGCAATAAGTATAGGAAATGCAAGGGTAACAGATATCAGAACTTGTATATACGAAAGAAACTGCTTCCCAAATCAACTTTGACTACACTGTTGCAGTTAGTAACGCTTTGAGTTCATATATGCCCCCCCCCCCGTGAAACCGAGGATTTTTTTTTTGATTTTTTTTTTTTTTTTTTGGTTTCTTTTGCTTATCAGTGAATTTTGGGGGTAAAATAGACACCTGAAAATGCCAAGGACCTTTCTTTTCTCTCTTTCTTTTTTTTCTTTTAGTTTTGTTTGTCAGCAAATTTTTCGGGTAAGTAACAGACACCAGAAAAGGCCGACCCCCCCCCCCCCCCCCTTTGAAAAATGATGGATCCGGCCCTGGTGACATCAGCCCAAACTATGAGCAGGTAAATCTTGACAGCGCTTTTTAAAATAAAAGCCTGTTGCTCAGTCCTTTTGGGCAAAAGAATTATAATTTTGGTATAAGTACAAAAGATACTCTTCACCACCATGCAATGATTTTCAAAGGCAAATAATCACTATGAATTTCTAGTTCGAAGTTTTCAAAATTTTGTATACCTTTTTTATGCACACTGTATGCTTATGAAACAAATGGATGTATGGAAGATGAATGACTCTTGAAAATATATCTGTTCCCTAAAAAGTTAAATTTTGCCCTTTTATTTTCTCTGTCGTTTTGAAACATTGAATATTGTGACTTTTGTGTAAACGCTGTGATGAAATTTACTATGGAGAGCGTACTAGTTAGTAGTAGTAGTAGTAGCAGTAGTAGTAGTAGTAGGCCTAGTAGTAGTAGCAGTAGTAGTAGAATAGTAATAGTAGTAGTAGAATAGTAGTAGTAGTAGTAGTAGTAGTAGTAGTAGTAGTAGAGTAGTAGTAGTAGTAGTAGTAGTAGTAGTAGTAGTAGTAGTAGTAGTAGGCCTAGTAGTAGTAGTAGTAGTAGTAGTCATGGTAGTAGTATCATTGGATGGTAAACAAGATATTGTTGAGACCACAAGATGTAGTTTGTAGTACTAATAAATGGGACATAGTTGACGGACAGCCAATGAGGTTAATTTTTTTTCCCTTTCTTAAAAATTTATATTTATGTGTTTTTAATCTACTTGATGAACCCTCAAAACACTTGTCAGAAGACCCTACAACTCCTACAAGGGCTGGGCTGTCGGTCTCTTGGGCTGTTAGTCTTTTGGACGGCCAATTTAGTGAGCTGTTGGTGCTATAGGAGTTTTGTTTGTTTATTTGTTTGTTTGTTCGTTTTTTGTTTTTTGTTTTTTTTTTTTTGGGTTTTTTTTTTTGGTTTTTTTTATCCAGTAGAATATTGAGCGTGCAAAGCTCAAGGCTCCCTAGGGAGCGATGTGAGTGGCGGTCCCCCCCCCCCCAAAAAAAAAAAAAACAACACACACACAAACAAATAAAGAGAAAAAAATCAGAAAAGAAATGAAAAGAAACAAATCTCGAGCGAGAAGGAAAAACGGTTGGAAGAGAAGGAGCGAACAAGGAACGAACTATGACAAAGAAACATCGAAGCTACGTGGATGCACGCCCATCTCCATCATAATCACACAAAAGACTGAATGAAGACTAGATTGGTCCACGAAAATGGCATCCAGCGTGAATGTTCTCTGTCCTAATGGACGTCGACAAACTATCAAAGTTTCTCCAAATACAAGAATTCTAGAGGTAAATAAGCCTTGAATTATATAAATGCAATCATTAGATTTTAATTGACTGCGATTTAAGTTACATTTATGTGAACAGTAAATTTCATTTGCTTCAGAAAAATATGCTGTCTCATTGCGACTAGAGTCAGAGAGTAGTCTGCAGCGGACCACTCATCCAATATTGCCCGTCGCCATCCGCCTGGAACCCCGTCATGCTTGGAGGCGTAGATCTCGAGCTTGGAGCACAGCATTCATGGCATGCAGTAACAAGTTTAAATTTAGATAGCTGGGTTAGATTATGATGATGATTGCCTCTTTAAAAACATGCTACATAAGTTGTAACAGCCAATTGACATTACAATGCAATTTACCATGTTTACAGTGTGTATAGACTATACAGAAATAACTGCCTTTGAACATTATGGAATCACTTAGTGCCTTACTAAGAACAAGTTTTTAGGCTCACTAGAAATAAAAATACAAGATAAATTGCAAGACTTTAAGTTGCGTGTATTCAGATTGCCGTTTCCCCATGAGTTTCCTATGGGAAATTGAAGTTTTCTGCTTTTCACATTTTTTGTCACTTTTTCTCAATTTTGCACAGTGATCTGATCTGATATTCAGACCTATAAAAAATTCACACCAATAGAAAGATTGTACAATTTCCTATCTGGTCATGAAAAGGAGAAGTTCTTGACATTATGTATAAAGTTGTATCGGACCTCGAAAGCTCAAAATTTGCATTCGTGTGTACCATTTCTTAACTACATAGCCTATGGCAGGAAAATACTGAAAAATGGTCCAATTTCATTCTCTCATTTTGCAGCAGTGAACTGGAATTTTTCACAAAAAATCATATTTCTGTCAGTTTCAAGGTTATTTTCCAAATTCAGGAAGAAAATTTAATGTTATTATGAAATAAGCAATTTTTTTTTCCAGACACCCTACACTAAGGATCATGGGAATTGATGTGTACCATTTCTATATAAATATAGAACTATATGAATAGTTCAAGATATACTTGTTATTATATGCAAATTGAAAGAGAAAAAGAAAGAGGAAAAGAAAGAGAGAGAAAGAAATACTGAAGTGAATTCTTTATTTATAATGTCATTGGCAACAATAGTCAAATATGACTGATTGCCGATATCATACAACAAAAGAAGAAGAAGAAGAAGAAGAAGAAGATGAAACCTTTTTATTTTTTAATTGGAGGCTTTCCCATTCACCCTATTCTTGTTCCTGTTCAGTACTTTGTAACAAGAGTTTGTATGATTGCTAGAATGTGTAACCAAAGAATGCGCACATTTTAGACCTTGTTTTGAATAGCCTTGAGAGGTGTTACATGGTGTTATTCTGAATATCAGAATAATTCAATAACACCATGTAATGCCTCTCAAGGCTATTCAGGCATTACATGGTGTTATTCTGATATTTACATGGTGTTATTCTGAATATCAGAATAACACCATGTAACGCCTCACAAGGCTAGTTTGGAATGTAATATTCAATCTATGCTTTCTCGTATTCTGATCTTATTGATGATTGATCTTGATCCATTTACAATTACACCAAACTGAAAGCAAAATTTTGGACTACAAGAAGTACAAGCATTGAACTACAACAGAGAATTTCGGAGATATCGCTATTGGATCTCAAATCAAAATTCAATATTTCAGCACAACGGGCTGCAACTTGGAAAAAAAGTAAGACAATCGATGAGTCCAAACTTCACACATGAGAGTTAACAGTTAATTTATTTTTGTAATGTATTATTATGATCTGATCCATCAAAATATAGCTGCATCATTTGCAATGCAAAATATCATGCAATTATTTGTTATCAGTATAGTGATAATGAGGGAGCAGGCACGGGGCACTATGTGTGTAATAAAACATCAAAGGTAATAAAGGGCTCTGATCAGCACCCACTATTACATGTAGCACCTCCTCCAGAGGTGATATGGGTAATTATGTTATTTTACAACATCACATATTACAAGTTTGATGACATCTTATTTCTGAAGATTTCCAGACCCTTTCTCAAGTTGCCTGCAGCTTCATGTTTTTTTGGGTTTTTTTAATGAATAAAAAATAAAGCATAATGTGTTGAACTTTTGTCAGTATTTTCAATGATTTCTTTACCAATTGCAAGGATGATTTTATTTCTGTGTAGTTTTAGGATCCTCTCCATTATTGCTTTGTTAATCTTTTCTTGTTTTTTTTTAGGTGTTGCGTACTTGTGCAAGAAATATGGACATCCACAAAGTTTGGGCACATTGACATTAAACCAAATTGTGAATTTTTGAATCACCAACCATATTGTACTTTGAACAGTAAAATGTCATATTACAAATTATCCAAATACCTAATTGAAGTAGATCTGTGTCAAGTATGTTAGATATACCTAGAAAGAGAAGGGTTTCTACCCCCTAAAAATGAAAAGAAAAAGAGTCACGTAAAAACTGAAATTAGACTGGAAATTACTGCTTTTTGTTGATTTTTGTTGTTGTTCACACTTTGTGTAGATCACTATGAAAGTCTAGATCTAATGGTCTCTTGATTATTTATTATTTGTTCATTTTTATGTTTTGTCTTTCAGATCATTGAAACAGTGTGTCAGAAGCAGAAATTCAATACAGATGACTACAACTTGAAGTAAGTTCCTGAAGCCTTAGATTCTTATGATACTACTGCTTCCAGCAACTTTTTAAATAGATAATCTTACCATTTACTGTAGGTACTTCCTGCTTGCTATTTGTCAACAATGTTGAGGCCAATGTATCTACTAATACATGCACCTTGAGCATACATGTATTTGGTTTTATGTCTCACACTGCATGAAGTTGTCTGCCCTTGAAACTGATGGCATTCATCCATGGGTGGAGTAACATTTTTCAACCATTGGCTATTGCAGTAATTTTCTCCTGATTTATATTGGCGTTATTAAATGTGTAAATATTTGGGATAAAGACTTTGATTTTCCATGTCCTCTGTGAATGATTATTGAGGATGTCACTCTCCCCAATCCTTTCTGTCATTTGATAAATAAGGTTACTCATTAGTGCTGTTATATAAATTATTTGAGTGTCTTCTGTGAAGAATACATATTTCCTCCACTCTCCCTATCAGACACCAGAGAACCATCCTTGATGTACAGGTTCCATTCCGTTATGCCAACCTACCCAACAATGCTAAGCTGGAGCTCGTCAAATCAGACGTACCACGCAGTCAGTTTGGGACAACAACGGTAGCACTGCAGCTGTTCACGGGTGAACGTCTTCAGCATAGCTTTGACTCGTCCATGTCACTATGGGCGATTCTTCAACATTGGGAAGCCCAGAGTGGTGACAGGTAAAAGAAAGAGAAAGATTTATGATAATTTCTTTTGAAAAAAAAAAAAAAAGGGATATGATCTACAATTGAGGAATATGGATGCTTTGCAGTCTGTTTCAAACTGACCGCGACTTATCGAGCAAATGGTATTGGGAAAGTGAATATCAATGCGCTTCTCACCCCAAATGCACAAAAATGAGGATGAATGCACATGATCCTACTTGGAGAAAAGCATGGTTAAATCATTATTTTAGTGTTATTTATTAGAACAAAACATCAATATGGAAAAGAGAAATTCATGTTTCTGTAATCCTGCTTGGGAAAATTATGGTAAATTTTAATTTTAGTGTTATTTAGAACAAAAATTCAGCCTGTTGGGATTAGATGCCTTTGATTTTATTGTCACCCAAGTACATGTGTGTATCCTCCTGAGAATTGCTTGAAGGATGGTGCCATTTTGCTTGTGTTCTGATTTGTCATGATTTTATGTTTTGAATAATCAATCCCACATTATGCAATGGTCTAAATACTGTGTACTTTGAATATCTGTTGTGAAAACCATTTCTTCAAGAGTTTAGATGTAGCAAACCTTCTATTTGTCAGCTTTTGTTCCTTTTCTATTTCTCAATTTGTTTTCAACTCAGGCCATCTTTGACTTGCCCTTCATCCAGCAGTGGGACCTCTGTTCATCCAGTCTGCATCTATATGAGAGAGGAGGTATTGTTTGAAAGAGTTGTGATGGCCATGGAACTGATGATGATGGTGGTGGTGCGGTGGTGGTGCGGTGGTGGTGCGGTGGTGGTGTTGGTGATTGTGATGATGATGGTGGTGGTGGTGATTGTGATGATGATGGTGGTGGTGGTGATTATGATGATGATGGTGATGATGATAATGAAGATTATAATGATGGGGAATGATGATGACGACGATGATGATGATTGATGACAACAACAATGACGATGATGATGGTGATGATGGTTGTGGAATTGGTAGTGACCTTTCTTTTAATGATGATGGTGGTGATGTCATTTGTTGATTGATTAACCATTGAACCACTATCTTAATTCTGTGAATAATTATGTAAAGAGAAATTAAATTGCAACTGACCCTAATTAATCTTTGTGTACCCTATTCCTTTCATTCAAGATAATTGGTGAGGAGTGGTTGAAGGCTACTACACTGAGAGGCCTTGGGCTGACTGGTGGGAGAGCCATAATTAGGTAAAACTAGGTCTATAAACATGTTACTGGATACATTTGTGAGATATGAATTGTAAATCAGATGTTGCTGAAGAAAGTGAAAGTGGGTATTGTTTTGGGCACTACTTCAGTTAGGTTTGTAAGTGGTCAGAGAACTTGGACTCAGTTTTACTCTAAAGGCTTGTTCAGATATAAATTTTTAATAGTGAATTGGATATGAGGCAGCAAAAAAAAAAAAAAAAAAATGTCAAGGCAAGAGGCATATTTTTGCCTCCTGGCAGCAAAAAGCTATGGTCCAATCAAATTCTTAAAAAATTACCGGAAAAATATATCATGAATTTGTCTGCACAACTTTTGGCAAAACTCTCTTTTATCGCATTACAGCGTGGTTTACCGTGCCATTTGTGAACACTAAAAAAAATGGGGGGGGGGGGGGGGGGGGGGGGTTGCTGTGGGGTTTCCTTCTTCATAACAGAATGAGCCTTTACAAGTAAAAAGGGAAAGTGCTAGGGAGTCTGATTGTAAAGTTATATGTCATGGATTGTACAGGAAAATATGTAGCCTACTATCCTCACAAATGATGTGCTTGTTTTGTAAGCTCAAATTTAAGAAGTAGAATTTTGTATAATATGCCATTTTACCTGAAAAGTCTGTATAGAAAAAAAAAAGTAGTCTGTTCAGAGCCAGAAGGGCTTTAACTCATATCATTTTACACAGACTTAACGCCCTCCTGGAATCCAAACCAGATGATACGTGGTGCTGTAACAACTAGAATTCTAAAAGGCCTTATGTGTGCTGTTAGTGATACTGTTCTTGTTCGATATGTCGTAGGTTATTGCACAGAGAAGTGGAGCTTCCCCCTCCTCCAAAACAAACTCAGCCAAAGCCAAAACCGGACATTACAGATGCATCAACTCTATCCCCTGCTACCCCTCAAAACCAAGTGGTTTCACCCCCTGCATCACAAAGCTCTGCAACATTGGGTCAGTCAACTGATGCACAATGGGGTGCTCCTTCAGTCAAATCTGAGTCAGCACTTAATGTTGAATCAATAACAGCACCTCCGGTTACAGTGACTGAAAATATACCTCCTACAAATGAACTTGCCCAGCCAGCTTGTTCCAGTGAGACAGCAATGGACTGTGCTACTGCTGATAATAGGGATGAATCTGCCATGGAAGTTGATTCAGTGGAAATCAAGTCAGAAAAGACTCACACAGATTACCAATCTCAAGAAAGCCAGGAATCTACTAGCATTAGCTCACATTATGAAGAAAAAACTGTAGTTGCAGAAAAAAGTGTTCGGCCAAAAGAAAGATCGAGACCGTCAACAAGCAAGGAAGATGAAGAAGTCTCAAAGGAAGAGAAAGCAGAGAAAGTTGTGAAAGACATTGAAAAGAATGAAGGACTTAGTCTTGATGAGTATGCAAGAAGAAGGATACAGAGCTTGCTAGAAAAGGAGGAAGAGGTGAGAGATTTTTCCTGTCTTTCCCATAGACTTTATACAGGGGTCACCCGGCTCCAGCCAGCCAATGGGTTAATACTCGGATGGGTGTGCTCTTGTACAAATAAGCACATATAATTATAAGTTGAAGTTACATTTGCTACTGCTTTGTGGGCACACTTGATCAGTACAGGTTGTGATAACATATCAAAGAGATATCATAAAGGCTTCAGTTCAGGTACTTCTGCTTAAACCATTTCTGACAATAATATACTGGTTTTTGCTGTCTTTTCTGCTATGACTCGAGCTACTATGATTCAAGTCTTGCCTTCTGCTACAAATATTACTGCTATTACTACTTCTGCTGCTGCTGCTGCTACTACTACTACTACTACTACTACTGCTGCTACTACTACTACTGCTGCTGCTGCTGCTGCTGCTGCTGCTGCTGCTACTACTACTACTACTACTACTACTACTGCTACTACTGCTGCTGCTGCGGCTTCTACTACTACTACTACTACTACTACTAATGTGACTACTACTACTACTACTACTACTACTACTGCTGCTACTACTACTGCTGCTGCTGCTGCTGCTGCTGCTACTGCTGCTGCTGCTGCTACTGCTGCTGCTACTGCTGCTACTGCTGCTACTACTACTACTAATGCTACTACTGCTACTACTGCTGCTACTGCTATTACTGCTACTACTGCTACTACTGCTATTACTACTACTTCTTCTAATATTAATGCTACTAGGACTACTACTGCTACTCTACTTACACCAAGTACTCCTTCTGTCAATTCCTCCACTATTGCTCATACCATTACCCGACTGTACTTATATCACCTTCTGTTACTGTATTCCTTTTACTGTAACCACAATAAACCATTAGGAACTTTTAAGTATTATGGAGAATGATATATTCTTTGAATTGATCCTTTTCAGATGGTTCAATCAATGGAGCAGGCTATGATGGAGTCTATGGCCCAGCAATCACAAGGTGTCATGAAACGTCAGCCTCGTAGGACAGAACCAAGGGCAGAACCAAGGGCACCTCTGCATCCATTTGCTGACTTCAAGGTGAAGATTTTACTTGCTACCAAAATTCCATACCTGCCAACTGCTCCATACCTATTTAATAAGGACAGCCCTATTTGGGGGGAAAAGGAAAGAGCAATTTTCAGCCTTGATGACCCTGTGTCCCTATTTTTGTGAAAATCCTTTCTATAGTCATGTATAGAAAATTCAGCAATGTCTTTAAGTTTGACAGTTTCTTAATCACTTGTCCCTATTTCTTGACTTGCAGGGTTTGCAGGTCTGAAATTCAAGCAGTATTGGTGTCTATAGATAAATATAAGTATGCTATAAATTCCATCCCTTATCTGTCCATGTGTAGTACCAGTATGTGTTGTGTTTTTTATGCCTCCGCCCACCGAAGGTGGTTGCCAGAGGCATTATGTTTTCGGGTTGTCCGTACGTACGTCCATCCGTCCCGTTTTCGTTCTCATGTTAACTTAAGAACCGTTTGACGGATCAACTTCAAACTTGGCTCATGTATGCATATGGGAGGGACAATGATCTGATTAGATTTTTGGGTCTCGAGGTCAGAGGTTAAAGGTCACAGAGGTCATTATGTACATAGAAATGGTTCGTTCTTGCGATAACTCAACAACCATTTGACGGATCAACTTCAGTCTTGGCTCATGTATGTATATTGTAGGGACAATGATCTGAATAGATTTCGGGGTCTCAAGGTCAAAGGTCATAGAGGTCATTATATACATGAAAATTGCTTGTTCTTGTGATAACTTACAACTCTGTGACAGTTCAACTTCAAATTTGGCTCATGTATGCATATGGGAGGGACAATGGTCTGATTAGATTTGGGGGTCGCAAGGTCAAAGGCCAAGATCAAAGATGTCATTGTATTCATGAAAATAAAAAAGTCAACATGAATGTGCCATATACTTCTGATCTGGCAATGGCGGAGGCATAAATTTTGACCGTGTGCGGTTGAGGATTCATCTAGGTTTTTTTTTAATAGATATTCAGATGTTTGCATAATATCCACTTGGATTACGCTCACAAGCGAGAACTGTTAAAGGGCAGTGTATATTAAAATGACATTCATATGCGTCCTTAACTTTTTCATTTTGTAGTTTCCAGAGAAAAAGCTACAAGATAAGACTGATGATGGAAAAGGCAAAGGAAAACAAGATCATAGTGCAAAGGTGAATTAATAATCATAAGTATATTCTAAACTTACATGTACATAGCACCTAAAACATCTTGTGATTTTTCTAGGCATTTTTACAGAAATACTGATGTGAATTAGGGTATTGGTCCTTGCAATGCACTTTTAGAACAAGTTTCGCTAAATGCGAAAATGGATCCAAATATTCCATAAAACAGAACGAAAAGGATGCACTAAAGTAAAAACTCATAGAAAAATCAAATTTCAAACAGTATTCAGCTTTCCATAAAGAGCATTAAAATTAAGAAAAACATGGAAAAAACAATTAATTCTTGCACGAACTAAAATAATAACGATTCTTCAAATACATGCTGCACAATAACCTAATTCGGAAGAACTAAAACCGCGATCAATTCTTCTGGGCGGAATTCTAAAATTGAACCTCAATGCTAAAGAAAGGAATGAAGGCTTCTCACAAAATACGTTAGAATCCCCCAATGAGGAAGGAGTGAATGATACATTCATAAGCCTCCAATCACGCACGTGAACATTGAAATGAGACCTGTCTGGGCAAATGAAAGGTCAGAAAGAAGAGGCTGGCAATTTTGGAACTAGCAAAGTGCCAACAGCCTTAAACGAGGCCATGCGTTTAAAGGGTAAGTCCACCCTAGAAGTTTCACTTTTTCAATAAAAGGAGATAAATTTGAACAGCATTTTAAAAAAGAAATGAGCAAAATCTGTCAAAGAATAAGAAAATTACACTCATTTACATTTTCTAGTAAACTACTCTGAGCTCTGCAAATTGGCAACACCGATGACATCATATGCGAGCAGGTCTCCATTCACTTTGTACATGAAATTTCACATTTTCTCTATTTTCTTGGAAGTTACACATTTTTCTAACCCCCATAATCAATGTATGTTCAGAAGAATTGCTTTTTACATAACATACTTTGACTATGGGGTGAGGTGCTTCTCGTCCCTGGAATCATCTGTGAGCTCGTCTGTGACATACTTCTTTACTGTTGACTGGCCAAGAGGGGATCGGTCAGCTATTTTGATGAGCTTCTGATGTTGACGTAGCTCGAAAAGCACCTGCTGGAGGTCCTGAACGGTGGAGGTTGGGTCGACCTCGACTTCCCGTGAAGCGATAGCGGACTCGATGAGGTTTGAAATTTTGGTGGCATGTTCAAATTGCTGTTTGTTGCCTTCGCTCTTAAAGACATTCAGTCGTGGGCTTCCATGGGGAGTGAATCATAATTCGCTGACACCAGACTTTGTGAAAAGCACTGGTTTTGCAGGCCAGGTTGACTCTCTTCTGTATGGCATTGACTGCTAGGAAATTGTTGTGATTTGACGGGGCAGTCTCGCCATCCATGATGTGCTGGCTTGGAACCGATGGAGAGATGTTGCGTGATGGTTAAATGCTCGATCGAGAATGAAGCATAATGACCAGCAATGAAAAGATATAGGCACGCAAAAATGGATGGTATGCGAACAATTATGCTGTGAAACATGCAGAACAAAGGATGCTGGTATGCATTCGTTACTGAAAATAGATTCCACTTGTTTTTATTACTCGCAACAGTATTACTGTATACGCCAACATTTTCGTGAATCACAGGCTTACAGACATTTTCGCGAGTTGTTTTCGCGAGCGCAAGAGCAGGACTTGCAGTAAACTTATTTGTACATAAAAGAGCCATATCGGCAGATCGGGGGGATTTGTTTTTTTATTATTTTTTGCCAATACCATCACACTCGTAGCTTGCGATAAACAAAAAAAGCTGTCATAAAACCTCTGATTTCTTGATTTCTAGCGCGTTTTCGGCGACTATCTTTCTTACCACCCCACAAAAGCCCCACACGCTTTGGAAAACTGGCACTGATTCCACACTTTTGGTGGCAGAATAGGGCTTCTTATAGTGGTTTTGGAGGTGACCATGTACGGAGCTAACTTGTGATTTTCTCTGTTTGTTATTATAAGCTACACACGGAGAGAGAAGGACTTCTGCACTTTCCACATGCACTTGCATGGCAATGGCAACAATGTGCCGATGACGCGGTACAGCAATTGTACGTGCAGATATTTTTGCGTGTTGTTAAATTCGTGATTGGTGAGTGATTCGCGAAATTCGCGAAAATAAAACCACCGCGAAAATTTCAGCTCATACAGTATATGCATTGTTAAGTTGTGGTATTCACAGGCCCCTGAAAAATACTGAAATATTTATAAGGCAGAATTTACTGATACTAAAATAAGATAGTTCCATGGTAGTCTTGCTCATGCTTCCTTGTTCACTGCATACATGTATATTATTGTCTTCCCAGGGTGGGGGTAGGGGTAGTTTGTGGCTTACATTGGAGGAGAATCTACATATTCTTTAGAGATTTTGCAGATTGCCATTAACCCATTGCCTACATGAACTGAATCAGTGCTGAACTGAATGGTCTGTGTATTAAGCCTAGATGGTAATAAGAGAATTGCAGTAACCAATGGCTTAACCCATAGCAGTGCAGAGTTTTCTTAACCCATTCATGATAGAGGGTCCACATTATGTGGTTTGATCCAATAAATTTTGATGTAAAGCCCTAAAAATCATACCAAGTACATTAGTAGAAAGAGCAAAAAATTCTACACATACTGTGCCCATTTTGGTTGTGTCAGCATTTGTCACTTCATGCTGAAATTTTTTTAAAGGAAAATAATCACTGAAACCCTTAAATTGGCAATGATAGAAAGGTTTGAAAAAATCACTGTTTTTCCATGCAAATTGGCAACTTCTCAACTTCTCAATATACTTTTACTTTTCGTCAGTTTATATATTCATTTCAGATTTGTGACTTTTGATAATGAAAAATGTGGCAATTAATAAAGGAAAAATACTGGTGTTGCCAATTTGATTAGCTGATTAAATAAGGCTTCCAATCATTTCTGTCATGAATGGGGTGCTAGATTAATCAGCTTTTCTTCCTCATATTTGCAACAATTATTTTTATTTTCCATCCCTACATGGTTACAAAAAAAATGAAAAGGCATATTACATAAACCAATGTGAATGAAAATAACAAAATTTAAAAGAAAAATTTGCCAATTTGCAAAACAAAATTGATGATTATATATCTTACACTGCATTGCCAATTTAGAGAGCTTAATGATTAGTTACTGTTAAGTTGCTCTTTTTCCAGAATGTCACTACATACATATAATGCAATGGAGATGGACCCAAATTTTCTGTGATTTTTGCTCTTTCTGCTCATGTAAAATGTGTTACGGGGCATTCAGATATGAGGTAACATTGGGTGATTTCAAGTACGGTGTTGGAGGCTGGTGTTGGTGTTGTGAGAACACCAACACCAGCCTGAACACCGAACTTGAAATCAGGCTGGTGTTGGGATTGACCTCGTAAGATTTGACGTATTTCCGGTAGTCAGTGTTGCTTTCGGGTGTTGAATGTCGTCTGCTGAACCGAGTATCACGGTTCGTGTTGACGATTTACATGTAATTTCCCCATTCACCAACACCAGCCCCTAGGGATTAGGAAATTCATGATTTCAAGCACGGTGTTGGTGTTGGTGTTGTAATCATACATGTTATTGCTGCTGGTCCCTCGCGGAGCAGGCGGCACTTTTTGCTACGGCCACTCGTGACAGGTTGGTGGTTAAACCCATTTCGCAGTCAAAACAACTTGGAATAATCAAAACCATATATTTTCCTTGGAAGAGTGATAATTTTCCTCTTGGATTCTTCAAATGATTATGCAATTCGAATCCAATAAGATGTAGATTTATTAGAAATTCTGAGGGGAAATGATTTTATCGCCGAGATTTTACGCTATAGCGTATGACGTCACTCGGTGTTGAGCTATCGATAAGGTGATCGGATCAGAGCGGTATCGTCCCTCTAAACTGACCGACTGTGTTGGAGCTCGGTTCAGCAGCCTTTCCACGCTCTCAACACCAACACCAACACCGCACACCGAACTTGAAATCACCCACTGTGGTGCCACATTTCAGTTTACAAGTCTGTGGGGTATGAGGCGACAAAAAAATATCGCCGACGCAGGACACATTTTTTTTGCTGCCTGGCTGCAAAAAATATGCACACCAATCAAATTCCTAAAAAGTTGGCGCAAAATATGTTGTCATGAGATTGTCTGCGCAAGTTTTGACAAAGTTCTCTTTTATTTGAGAGTTGACGCGCTAAAGTGCGTTCAGTAATATAAGTGTCACGCCATATCTAAACACTAAAAATTATGTGGCACCACAATGTTGCCTCATGTCTGAACACCCCTTTATTCTTAGCATTTTGGATCAAGAGATCCTGCAAAAATATCCTAAAAGGAGGCACTATACTGCTATGGGTTAATAAGTGAATCTCCTGACTTTACACAGTGTGAGCCTTGTGAACGGAATCAACTAGTCTTTTCTCCAGAGCAAGACCCTTTTACATTGCAAGGTCCTAGTGACGTTCCAGATGAATTCTTTGACCTTACGGTGGATGATGTGAGGCGGATGTTGTCTGATCTGAGGCATCAAAGGTGGGTAGATGCAGAAAAAACCAGTTATGAACTTTGATTAATGTTAGCCATGTCATGTGATTAAAATTGGCATGTGTCTTTGTACATTAAAAACTACCAATTCATCCCAAAAAGTATGGCAATACTATGGGTGAAGTTTGTCAGATTTCTGCAACTTCCTGTATTGTTTTCAATGAAGAATTTATATGAGAAACAACATGAGAGTCTGTAATGCACATGCATGTCCAATTACATCTTGCAAAATGACAAAGTCATTCACAACCTATAGTGTATCCTAGCAGTTTTTACACCACAAACATGATTGCGTGATATGCTGTGCACAAGTAGATATTACACATTAAGGATAGACTTTATGAGGTCACAGTATGTATCAGTATTTTGCCTTAAAGTCGACTTACTAAATTAGAATACTTGGAAGGGATCTGAATACAAGTTAAGGCATTTTACTTTGTGCAGTAAAATGCTGAATAATATACTTCCTCAATCCATGTCTCGAATTGAATACCGCCCCAGGACTATTTGCCATAGTACATTGACCATTTGTGCCTTTCCTCTGCAGTGCTGATTCTGAGAAGAATCTCGAAACCAAGGCTATGAGAGATGCCAGAGATCAGATGAGGATGAGGAAATATGAGAAGGTAAGAAACATGCACTCTCTGAAAATGCAGTATTCCATAGACCGGTTAACTAATTTTATGCATATTTGTTGAACAGAAGTTTCCCTTGACAAATAAGAAGCTTTCCAGATCCTTGCCCAGCATAGCAACAACTACATGCTAGCTGGATTTCATTTATTTCAGATGCAATTATGTATTACAGGTGAACTGAATAGTTGGTAACCAAGGGTTCTTTGATATACCGGTAACCTTACAGTGCACAATCTTACCATGAATCCACTGAATGATTCTATGAACAGTATTGCATTGATATAATGCATTCTGATTTCTATTTTCTCGGTGGCTCTACAGGTTGTTGTTAGAGTCCACTTCCCAGACCGAGTCATTCTTCAAGGGTTCTTCAGGCCTCAGGAAACAGGTAAGGTATGGTCTTTCCTCCAGGAAGGTCATTAGATGTAACCTTGATCAAGGGTTAGGGTTAGGGTCAAAGATACTTGCTTGAAGATATGCTCACAATTGCTGGGTCAACATCATAGACATATAATAAATTTACTAGACGAAAAGCAGCACGCACTTATATCATTACGTGAATGGCATTAGGCCCCACCTCTTTCGGATCATTTGAAGGTCGACCTAAGCACCTGTTTTTGTTGTATTATTCATATCTACTACGCGTATGGCGCGTATCACTATTGATACTTTGATTTAATGCGCATTTGTTGCGCATTTGTTGCGCATTGAATGTGCATCGTTGTGCATGTTTTTAGCTGATGGGCGTAATGTTTTAAAACACGCACAAACACACTCAACTCCTTGGAATCATCTTACAAAATGAATTATTCATTTTTGCTCATAAATATTGATGGGTGCTTAGGTCGGCCTTCTAATGGATCTGAACAAAATGGCGGAGCTTTGGGGGCCTGGTCAACATATTTAAAGAGAAACTTTAAGTTCTAGGTCTTGGATGCAGGTGAAAGATAATTTGTAAGCTTTTGGCTTATTTTTACATCAGTTTGGAAGCATGTCATAGTAGAATGTCACTTGAAAAGGATTACTCTTCAAATGCCATCATGTTCGAAATATGACATCAAACGGCTTGAACGTTCGGCCTGAACATTTGTGTTTCCCATGTACCTATCGATATTTGTCGTGCATGCGAATTTCAACATGATTACATTGATTCGTTATCATTGTGATGATTTCAAATCCTCTGGGTTTACACCAATTTCATCTACCCACTACATCAACCTTCCCACATTGCTTTGAAAAAGTTTCTTTTACATTGTAATTGCATGGCCCTGCTGTAGTCTAGTGCTGTTACCAAAGCGCCGAACATGGCACTTCCGAACAGAACCAAACCGAACCGAACTCATACTCATAGGCCTGGTTCGGGTGTTCAGCACTTTTAGACACAGGATCATTAATTCGGCCCTCAGTGAGGACCTTGTCCTTCTTAACAATGTGCTGAATCGAGGTACACCCTGACTTTATTTGAAAATTAATACCTATATTTAAAAAGTGAGATATTTCATGAAATTCATGTTTTAAAAGTTTTAAAATGAATAGGAAACCACTAAATACAGCTTGTGTCTCATCTCTTCTTTAATTCTTATTACATGTAATTTCATAATATTTACCATTGCAAATTTTAGTTGTTATACAAAAAAAATGTTAGAAGCTTGAAAATATGCCAAAAGATACTTAAGATTGTAGTAGAACATAATAGAAGTAAATTGATCATAATAAGATTGTAATCGATGGCGATCTTAGCTTTA
>CM057155.1:12470877-12683335 GCA_029962745.1 Echinometra lucunter | reverse complement strand
GGGGATATATCCCCCACTTTTTCGAGAGGGGGGATGGCGTGTACAAACATCCCCCTCATTTTAAGGGAAAATGATATTGTAACTAATCAGTTGGTGAAATTTTTCATAAAATTGTCATAAACGGTCATATAGTGGAATTTTCATTTGAAATGCTCTTAAAAACAAATAAGTGGTTTTTTTTGCTCGCTCGCTTCACTCGCTCGCAAAATAAAAGAATTATATGTATGTGGGTCTGCTCGGGTGAGTAAGAGTGTGTGTGTACTTAGGTTTGAGTTCACGCAAGAAATTTCGGCAAAAAGTCGATCACACCCCCCCCCCCCCTCCTCAAAACGGATTTACGCCAGTGCTGCCAGTTGTCATACTAGTCACATGGACAAGGCTTCTCTCAAGACTCAATGCATATATATAGTGTCAAGTAGGGTATGTGCTTGACTATGTGGGAATCTCTTTTAAATATCTGTCTTTAGAGCTTTTCCACAAGAGATGGCGCTATTCCACGAGACAGCATTCAGGTTTTAACACATTATTGATGAACTTGCCTCGCATGCACTTAAATCTGGACTCTTATAAAAAAGGATTACTCGTTCAATTTTAAACTCTTGCCAATCAAAATGCCCATCATATCAAACGATACCTCTCGTATCGTGTCTGTCTATCGGTCATTCAAATTAACACAAATAGCAAGCAATTTCACTTCAGAGCACGGAAATTTTATTTTGAGGGATGAAAAGTATAAAAACAATTTGCTAATGTGCGGTAAAATGTAACATCTTCGTAATCAAATTAAGAAGTCGCCGGTGCTGAACGTGTTTCGAGCATTTAAATCCGTTTTCATTAAGCCAATTTTCTACTTTACTCATTCAATTTAGAAATGTGGTCAGTGCATTGGCGTGGACACAACTGACTAAAAAAAAAAAAAGTATCCCACATCCATTATGCATATATATATACACACACCTATCATTTCAAATTCTTATCTTTTTCATCTTTGTCATTCTTTTTTTCTTCTTTCCATTTTTGGCCTACCTTTTTTTTTTTTTGAGGGGGGGGGGGGGGTTTCAGTACAACATTTAGAGAAAGGTATGCATCAAATTTGTACCCGTTAAATTTAACCCATCTTATATACCATTTATTTTCAATCATCCTGTGAATAATGCGCAAAAAGAAATTACTCAAGGCCTGTGATAATTATTTTACAATTAATATGGCCTGGCCATTAAATATTCGTACAAACTGTTCGTTAGCTGACTATACCAACACTTAAAAGGGAAAAAGTAACATTTCGAAGAAAAAAAGAAAGCTAACTTTCCGTCGAATCATAATAAACCAAGAAGTTACTTCTTCTCGAGCTTCGAACTTATTTGAAAATATATCCTGAACCTTAATATACTCTTGAACCTTAATTTTGTAGCGTGGGTCAAATGGAAGGGGGGGGGGGGGGAGGTCCATTCGTTTCCTCTGCAGGGTTTGGCTACCATTACCTGCATCTATAGTAGACATGTGATGTATGATTCATCGAGAGTATGTCTGTGAATCGATACCCCCTGAACAGGCTGGAAATGTCTACTCGTTGGGAGTTCATTTTGAATTCAGTTTGCTCTAACTGGGTTCATAAAGGTCTCTCCTTCCTCATACGGGAGGGTAATACAACTAAAGATAGTGGGGGGAGCGTAAAGATGTGGGTATGGTGCTCCTGGTATGAAGTCATGGTATGACCTAACACTCTTAGAAAAACTTGCCAGTTAGACCCTTATTTGTCCGGTAAAAGAAAAAGGGGTTCCATGAAGGGTTGTTTATATTTTCAAGAACCCCCAAGGTTCCTTTTACAACCATAATGGTTCTACAGACTTCTTTAGCAACCTTTCGAGAACGTTTCTGGGCTTTCAATGGTTCTTTGAAGAACCTTTGAAGGTTCCAAATGTGGAACAAGAAAAGGTTTTAATCAACACCATTTTTCTAAGAGTGAAGTGTGGATTCAGGGGTCATGGGATCCACCCCCACAATTTTTTTCTTCTTTTTGCTTCCTTACCGCTTGTCCTGAATTTATGGAAAGTGGACCCCCCCCCCCCCGTTTCTGCTCGACAGTCTTCATGTCCTTGATGCTGTTCTGATTTCTCTGTGCATTGGGGAAAGTGCCCCTCCCCCATAAAAATCACGGATTTGGAGCCATGATATGACGCAGTTTGAAAATTGTACCGAACGCTATCTTAACAATATACCTTCAATGAGTTGGGGGGAAAAAGTGACATGCTTAAATCACAGTAATCAATGGTTTTATTTACCTACCCAGGAGCCGGTATCCTTTATTTGAAAGGTAAACCGAGAGACTCCTTTTCTGGGAGCCCCGCAATTATCATTACCCTAGCACTGCCAGATAACAACATCTGGTCACTGATAAGGTAGAGCTTTCAAAATACACCACATTGCAACCCTTACGGTAGCGCTTCCCAAGTCAAATATGCCGAAAAGTGCACCCCCGCCCCCATTTGACAATATACCACTGATGATATTTTTGCAGCTCGTACGCAATAAGAAGAGAATTCTTCCAACGTAAACGCTATGAGTAAATGCCCATTGTAACCCTTTCTCTATGAAAGGACCCTCTGCTCCTTACCTTATGCTCCAGAGATATTTTACTAATGCACATTTCGGATGTGCGCTTTATGAAACAGCCGTCTCACGCTAAATATAGGCCATCTCTCCTCAGTCATGTCACCATTTGGTCGTGAGACGGATAAACGCTGCCACAGACTTGTCTCTCGTAAGGACATACTTCTCGTGAAAGTTCACGAATAAAGTTCGTGTAAAGTTCACGAAAAAAGGAGAAATATATCTTATAATCCTGAATATAACTTCTGGTTCTAATTGGTATTAACAGCACTTTCACTTATGAATTGTTTCGAACATTTTATATGAAGACAGGGAAATACTTATCACAGTGTATGGACCGATATGAGTTAGGAAATGCAGTTCTGATGTTTGGTTAAAGAAATATCCTTTCTCCTACATTTTTTTCATCCACCGTGATAAACTTGAGTTTCACTCAGTACTATTCAGTTCATTTTTTTTTAATAATGTAAAGTCCAGTGACGATAAAATCATTTTCTGCTCAGTCCATCCCAATCATGAGATGAAATTTGAAAGTGTTTTGTTTACCTCTGGAAGCTACACTAGTATTCTAAGCAAGGACTAGAAATTCAGTAGGGGCGGCAGAGCGGGGGGGGGGGGGGGGCAGGGGGTACAGTGCTCCCCCTCCCCCACTTTTCCAAGCACCCAGAAAGTCTCCTTTTGATCCATGAAAAATGCCCCTTTTTCAACAACTGTTCAGTGCCCCCTTTTTCTTCTTACAAAGGCCCATTTTTCTTTATTTAATAAGTACAATTCTCCTTCTGGTAAGTTCCCTTTTTCGCTTCAGACTAAGTGGCCCTTCTTAAATCTACAATTGCCCCCCTCTTTTACACTTTTTTTTTCTAAAAGTGTCCCTTTTTAGCTCTGCACCCCCCCCCCTTGAAAGACGCCCCCACCGCTCTTTATGATACAGGCCATTGCCTTTATTAAGCATTACTTATTACTCTGGTTGGGCGGTGTGCCACAGCCCACAAATATTTGCTCATTTTTATTCGGATGAGAATATTGACCCATTTCAACTGACCTTATCTTAAATAGATCAGAGTGATCTACAAGTCACGCATGACCACTCCAGTTTCAGGTCATTTCCAGTAAAAACAAAAAACAAAAAAAAAAAAATCTGATGCCTACATGCTAAACCAATTATTTTCAGTGACCGTAATAAATTTACTGAAATGTTTTGTTCCGGGAGATACTGGTGAATAAACGAAAGAATCAAGTAATTCTTCGTTCTGGATGTGAATGTAAAACTGCATCTATGAAACTGCGATTGGAGAGAAATGAAGTTATCACGCTGCCTCTTTTAATGTATGTTTTGTCCACGGCTTGCACCCAACAAGAGATTTAAATTGAATGAATAAAGTAAAAAATTACTCTTTAAAACGAATTATAATGTTCGAAATACGTTCAGCACCCGCGACTTCTTAATTTTGATGTAGATATTTCAAAATCTACTGCGCATTGTGTTCTCTAAAATGAAAACTGCTTGCTATTAATTTTGTATTAATTTTGAATGACCGATAGGGGGCAGCGTTTGATTTGAATGACCATTTTACGAATTTGATAGGCAAGAGTTTGAAATGACCGGGGAACTTCTATATTAACAGCCCAAGGCTAAGTATCTACCTTAACTAGTACCTCCAATCATGAGCGTCAATCGGGGGGGGGGGGGGGGGGGATGGGGGATAGGGGGACAACGTCCGCCAAATTATAAGCTTGACGAATAACATTGCTATTGTGTCAAAATGATTGGGCGCAATTTGCAATTTGGTTGCTGAGTTGTGTTTTTGAGTGGCAAAAGACGAATTTGAATTCTGATTTTGCAACGCTTTCCATTTTTGACGAAAAGATTGGCTTAAAACGCTAATCGATTGGAAAAAGTTGTGAAATGACGGGGAAATCCTACATAGCCAGGCATATTTCATGTGACAGTGAAGTATTGTGCGTTGCGCACATCGAACTTCTCGAGCCTTTGGGTGTCCAACCAAACAAGTCACATGACTTCTGTCGCTTGTGCATAAACATTGCTGCATAGCGAGTGGACTTCTTATTTTGGATTCTTCAAAATAATGTTAATAATGATCCCCGATTGCATTTTTTGCCATGGACGTGGATTTTTTAAACCTATACTGTTCGCTTTGGAAGGCTATATCTGCGATGGACTTAGTTGAAAACCATTGCCCACTTCAGTGAATATTTTGTCAAAATTTAGGATTGATGTGAACGAAGGTAGATATGTGAACTTGGATGGTATTTTCTTCTACGCGCCAATCATCGTTTGTATCTTGGAGTTATTTACCACAATACTCGTGTGTCTAGTCATGTTCACGTCAAAAGTATGATATAACAAATTAATGATTTTGGATGGATATTTTGACAAAAATTTTACATTTATGCTAGGCCAATTATACTGGACTTAAAGGATTTTATGTTACATTTCCTTATACTGGAAAAATAATCGATAACCAAAATCAATCTGAACGATTGAACGAAAAGAATGAATGAACTATGTTATTCCCGTTGATTTAGACGTGTGTTATAATGGACTGAATGATTAACCAAGGGACTTATGCTGTATAAGTTACATTGTTCGTCCTGACACCCTCCGTGTCGAACAATGCAAACCTGCTACAGATTCTCAATAGATGCAGAGAGCAAGGAGGTGGATGAATCATTCATTAGCTGTGGTTTCAATCAAACTACACCGGAATAAGAAACTAAATTTTGCATTCATGAAATTGGAACTTTCAGCTTGACCCCTGGTAAAATTAGCTCTTTTACATGCAAAATGGAATCGGACACGGAAGCGCTTGCCCGAAAGCATTCAATTAAACGAGGATATAACCCACACTCTGAATCAGATGACGCAAAGTACAGCCCAAGCTCTATATCCGACTTTAGTCGAACCGCAACGTGCTATCCGATTTTCTTCGCTAGCGGGCGAACCGAGCCGAACTCAGAACGCACGAACTGCGAGCAGGTCCGGTCACGGATCTTGTTCAAACGGCAAAGGCAAGGTTACTTCTTAATATCGTTCATCAGTCTGATTGTACTAGCTGGACTGGCAATGATATTTGTCGGATATTACTTGCATAATCGCGGATACTTATTGGTAGTTGGAATAATTTATCCGTGGGTGGTGGGAGTGCCCACTTGCTATGTGTACTGTCAATACCGGGGGTCCCCGTCCTAGAGGTAGAAGGAGAGGATCAACTATAGCTTTATCATCTGCCATGAGCGTAGAAGTGCCACCCCCGGAGTACGAATGTCGACACCAGTTTACCTCTGTGGATTATACCTATACTCCGCAGACCCCTTTGCGGTCTAACCAGGGTTTTCGAAGGTATGTCGTCGACTGTAAACCCACACTAAATTTCAATAACCCATACACGTATAGCAAAATGGAAGAGAAATACGTGATCATTTTTTCATGAATTCATTTTGAAAATCAAATGATCCCCTGCCCGTAATCTTTGAGTATTGATTAGAAAAGAGCGAATATTTTGATTCATGATAAAAGAGAATTAATTTTTGTTTGTGCAGAATATTGTATCTAACGTTGGAGCATTACAGTATTAATTATGATGTCCTTCTAAAAATCCGTTATAGTGCAGCTGTGAAGAGGAGTAGGGGCTTAAGGCATTTTTTAGAGACATGAGGGACTGCAAATGTCAAATTTTCTTTGAGAATTATTATGCACGTTCCCTCATAATCCTGCACGTGTATGTGCTTAAGTTTAGAATACTTGCTCACTTTGTGTTTTCATTGTAGTAAAAAAAAGTCTTTGTACTTCATTAAGAAGATTATGATAACGGTTTCGAGAATGATTGTATACTTGAATGCTTGTACCATCAGTACCCTACCTATGGCAGTGTGGTGCATATATCGAAATTAATTTCCACATGCGAATTCTTAAGATACTCATTATATTTTTCTGGATAATGATTGCGGAGCGCATCTTCCTTGGCAACGTCTTCGCAACGGCCCACAGAAATACATCTTCTCTGAGTGTGGTTATTTTCCTGCTCTCTTTTCTGGATATGTCATGGGCATCATTTTCTTGTGAAAAGTGTATACAAACTCTGCAGACTGGTTGGGGGAAATATGAAGGGGTGTATCATGATTCCGTTCACTGATAACTCCTACCTCCCATATGGCGATTGTTTCCTGTGGTCTTTTGCCTGATCCATTGTTTCAGACATGACTGGGTCAAGATATTTACTGCTCTCAGGACAGAAGAAGATAAGTTCTCCCTTATAAGATATACACAAATGGTCCACAAATTCAGTGGTTATAAATGAAAAATCACCAAATACAGACAGGCTTACAACTCACATATACATACGCAAGCTATGTTGCAATACTTATGGCACGGGAGGGTATATGTGTGAATTTCTTTGGTGGAATCAACCCCCCCCCCCCCCAGTAATGAGGAATTGTTTATGCCAAAAATACTTACTGAGGATCATGACGCTATGTTTTATCCATTTTATTTATAAGCCCATAGCGAAAAAAGTACTAGCCTGTTGTCAAACCGGTCGTAGGTTAATCTGCAAGCACAGGCTCTAGATAACTGACGTTTAGTGGCATATATTTCATCTCGAGAAAAGCCTAGAGTCCATTGCAGGAGCTGTTATAGTACACGATCCCCACTGAGCTCTTTTCGTCTCCTATTCATTAAATTCAATAAAGATTTATTGGAAAACATTTAAAAAATGAATTGTACAAGTTTTTTTTTACACAGATTAAAATACAAGTTCAATTTACAATTGTGAATAAAATGCATAAAATATTAAATTGTAAAATACATTGATTAAAATACTAAATAACATATTACTTTGATAAAATTATCGCTGATAAATGTCAGATAATATGTTCAAAATATCGTAAAATTTTTAATCTTCAATAATGAAATGATTAGATAAAATATAAAAGCGTCACAGAAATGGTGGGGTGATTATTGTAAGCTTTGATCTGCATAGTGATGATCTATGGGTCACTTACAAATATCTAAAGAATAAAGTCACTCATCTCATGAGGGAAACAAAAAGAGAATATAATGCAGACCAGATTTCACAAAATCAGAACAATAGTAAGAAAATGTGGAAATGTTTGAGAGACCTTGTGCCTAAGTCATTACCAATTTCTCCCAATACTATAAACGTTAATGGGGCTAATGTGTCAGACAATGCAAATATTGCTGAAGCATTCAATGACTTTTTCATTTCCAATGCTTTTACATTACCAAGGACCTGCAGGGGAATACGCCTTTATTGAGAGTTGACGAGGACAAAGGCATTTGCCCAGGTCATTCTCAATTTAATTTGAATTTGATTACAAGGGATTTTGTACTGAAACAGATTGATAATCTGAGTTTAGATAAAGCAACTGGTGAAGATCATATCAGCTGTAAACTTTTAAAGATGACAAAAAATGTTATCGCAGAGTCTCTTGTGATATTATTAACAAATCCCTGTCTTCGGGAATTGTTCCACGTGAATGGAAAAAGGCTCGGGTAGTACCAATATTCAAATCTGGAGATATTTCTTCATTGAATAATTACCGCCCGATTTCAATATTACCCATCGTGAGTAAAATTATAGAAAGGGCCGTTCATCAACAGTTCAGTGAATTCTTAGACGAGAATAATTTATTACACCCTAATCAGTCTGGTTTTAGACCTATTCATTCAACAGCTACCGCCCTTGCAAAACTTGTAAATCAGTGGTCGTTGAACATTGATAACAATGAAATTTCTGGAGTTGCCTTTATAGATCTTCGGAAGGCCTTTGATACTGTGGATCATGAGCTACTTTTACATAAATTAGCTTGTATAGGTTGTAGTGATAACACTGTTAATTGGTTCAAATCATATTTAGGTGATCGACAACAAGTCACCCAATTCAATGGAGTCAAGTCGCATCCATCAACTATCAAATTAGGCGTGCCACAAGGTTCAATTCTTGGTCCACTTTTATTTTCAATTTATGTTAACAGTCTACCTGAATGTACTCCTGAAGGTATCATAGATATGTATGCAGACGATACGACACTTACCGTCAGTGCAAATAATGCAACTGTTTTGGAAGAAAAATTAACTGTTGCATTAAACAGAGTCATGACGTGGATAAAGAAAAATCGTCTCGTCCTAAACACTGAAAAAACTTGTATCATGGTAATAGGCTCCCGTGCTAATCTCAGGAGAATTGAATCTTTCACCGTTTCATTAAATGGCACTTTGATAAAGAGAGTTCAATTCACCAAATGCCTAGGAGTTCTAATAGATGAAGAATTGAAATGGTCTAAACAAATCGAAAAACGTATGTAAACTTACTCAGAAAAACATTGGCGTAATAAAGAGAGCTAAGAGTTTTTTGCCCAAACATTCCTTGAATCTACTTTATAACAGTCTAGTGCTACCAAGATTTGATTACTGCTCTGTTGTATGGTCGAATAGATTTCAATCCCATACAACTAAGCTGCAAAAAATTCAAAAGAGGGCCGCAAGAATAATATTGAACAAAACTTATGACACGCCGTCGGCTGATTTGTTCAAAAGTCTGAAATGGATGAGTATAGACAAACGGTTTGAGTTAAGTCGCGTTATGATGATATATAAATGCTTTCATAACTTAGCACCTTCTTACCTTCAGGTAGGCTTAATCAAGCCTAATGTTGTACATGAGCATCATACAAGGCAAACAGATAGTGGATGCTTACGTGTACCAAGATTTCACACTGATTGTTATAAGTGTAGTCCAATTGTATCTTCGATATTTGAATGGAATAAGCTGGACAATTCGATAAGAAAAGCTCCCTCCATTAATTCATTTAAGAGATTGTTTAAACAAAGTTGTAACTTGTGAATAGCTACGAGGTACGTGCTTACTCTGAAATATTAACATGATTTATGCACATTGGGGCTAATCAATATTTCCCTCCTTGGTTCTGCAACTGAACTAAGTTACTGATTATGTTTATTCTACAAACGAAGTATTAGTTTGTGCCCCATCTATTATTTCTTTGTATATCTATCTGACATTGTTATGGAATTTTATTCTTAACTATTCTTGTATATACGTTATGCATTTTGGTGTAAATATGTTCATTCAGGGCCCCATGGAAGACCACTAATTATTGGTGAATGGGCTACCCTGACAAAAGATTAGAAATAAATAAATAAAAATAAATAAATAGTGATTATTGAGTATAGTGTGAGATCAGGAAAGGCACTATTTTGGAATCTTTTAAAGGGAAAGTCCACCCTAGAAGTTTCACATGTTTCAATGAAATGAGATAAATTTGAACAGCATTTTAAAAAAGAAAGGAGCAAAATCGGTCAAAGAATAAGAAAATTACACTCATTTACATTTTCTAGTGAACTACTCTCGGCTCTGCAAATTGGCAACACTGATGACTTCATATGCGAGCAGGTCTTCATCACAGAACTAGAAAGTTTTAGTTCGTTGGTCTCCATTCACTTTGTACATGAAATTTCACATTTTCTCAATTTTTTTGGAAGTTACACATTTTCTTACTCCATAGTCAAAGTATGTTATGTAAAAAGCAATTCTCCTGAACATACATTGATTATGGGGGTTAGAAAATGTGTAACTTCCAAGAAAATTTAGAAAATGTGAAATTTCATGTACTAAGTGAATGGAGAGCTGCTCGCATATGATGTCATTAGTGTTGCCAATTTGCAGAGCCGAGAGTAGTTCACTACAAAATGTAAATGAGTGTAATTTTCTTATTCTTTGACCGATTTTGCTCATTTCTTTTTTAAAATGCTGTTCAAATTTATCTCCTTTTATTGAAACAGTGAAACTTCCAGGGTGGACTTTCCCTTTAAACGTGTCTGGACGGACCAGGTTCTGTGCATGTAAATGTAAACTGTCGTCGTAGATCGTGAAAGGAAGTTTAGAGCAAAGTCAGCCAGGTCTACTGGGAAAATATTATTGGTACACGTAGGAAAGCAATCCGTAGTAATTTCTACTACTTGGAAAAAAAATGATTTGATAGATAAACATTCACTATGAACATGACAGACAAAGAAAGCGGACAAAATAAACAACCCCTCATTCTACCCTTCACATTGGTTCTGGTAGTCAAAAGAACATCCCTTCACTGCTATTGTCTAAAATATGTGGAACAGGTGTCACATGCATATTCACCTGGAACTGCATGATTAAAGATAATAGCAGTGAAGGGATGTTCTTTTGACTACCAGAACCATTGTGAAGGGTAGAATGAGAGGTTGTTTATTTTGTCCGCTTTCTTTGTCCGCCATGTTCATAGTGATTGATTGAAATAAGCACAAAAAATAATGTAAAATGGTGTTCTACTTGATTTCCTTCGCTAAAACAGAGAGGGAGAGAGAGAGAGAGAGAGAGAGAGAGAGAAGGGGAGGGGGAGGGGGTTGAGGGCAATCAGATTACACTCTCAGAAATCATTTCGTTTAATTTTTTAAAAAGGACGAGTGATATTTTCTTTTTTTTCATGAAACCGTTTTCCTAAAATGTACTTTTCATACTTCGAAAGGGCTTCGAGATGATGCAGTGCAGTTCAGAATCACTGCATATCTGAACATCCGTCATACCTGAGGTTATTTTTGTTAATTAGATTAACTTGGTGACTCAATGACTGCCACGGTGGTAGGGGAAAAAACCCTCTTCCTTGACCTTCTCCTCGTCTTCAGTATTCATTTAATTGAATTACTTCCGGTTCAAATCGCAGTAATTTGCGCATGATAATTACCTGCATGTCCATTGTGCTAGGGTTGACATGCTGGCATATATTGAAGGGCAAATTGCTCTAATAAGAAGAAAATATAAATTTCATTTTTTCCTATATATACTATTTTGGCTTTGATACTAACTTTTGCCATTACATGTACATTCCATTTTTAGTTTTAATATAATTGCTGGCTGGTGAATGATGAACATAATCATATCAATGCAAGCAGAATCGCCTGAATTCTACTCACAGCTATATTTTTTCACCATGGAATGTCCCTGGTTGCACAGTATAAAAGGGTATACAACTTTAATTTCTATAAGCAAATGAAAAAATCTTTCGGCATAAAATTTATGGAACATTTTATTGTTCAGGGGCAGATCCAGGGGGCCGAATCGACCGCGGCCCCTTCCTTTTGCATTAAAGCCGAGGACGTTTCCTTTCCCTTTCTTTCTTTCTTTTTTTTCCCTTTTTTTTTCCTGTTTGGTTGTTATCAGCGAATTTGTTGGGTAAAATAGACACCTTATAATGTCGAGGACCTTTTTTTTTTTTTTTTTTTTTGCTTATCGGCAAATTTTTCGGGTAAAACAGACACCCGAAAAAACCGATCGCCCCCTCCCTTTTGAAAATTTCTGAATCCGGCGCTGTTTTATCATCATTATTGTTCATTCTTGTAGTTGTTGTTGTTGTTCTTCTTTTTAAGTATTGTCATTATCATTATTATTGTTATTATTATTATCATAACTATTATCATAATTGTTAATATTATTATTATTATTATTATTATTATTATTATTATTATTATTATTATTATTATTATCATTATTATTATTACTATTATTATTATTATTATTATTTTCAGTATTATCATTATTACTATTTTTATTATCATTATCATTATTGTTATTATCATCATTATAATGGTTATTGTTATTGTTATTGTAGTAGTTGTTATTGTTGTTGTTATATTACCGTAATCATTACTATCATTTGTGATTTCACAAATTTCACAACTCTAAAAACAAATACAGTCATGGTGCTGTTTATAGTAAAAAAAAATGACACAACACTAGTGAAAAAATGACCAGGGCCCCGTTTCATAAAACTTGTTATCAATAACAAGCTGCAATAACTGTTATAAGCTAGTGAAATCCTTGTATCTGATTGGCTGAAAGCACATTTGTCATAGAAATGTGGCAGTTGTTACTGATAACAAGTTTTATGAAACGGGGCCCAGAACTCTAGTACAATATTTAACTTGAACTTGGTGCCGCTATATCGAATGAGCTCATGTGTAATTTCCCTTCGACAATTTGTCAAAATATATGTGTAGCAGGTGATTAATCCGTCATTACATAATCAGGAGAGTTAACACTGTTGTCTTCATTGCTCTATTTAACTGTGAAATGTAATGTTAGCTTTACAGTCAATAAATGCCAGCATATAGTATTTTCTCCTCTTTGCAAAATCTTATGCGGACTGAATAGTCAAATAAGAAATGCATCATGTTGTAAAAATTTTGAAAATTTCTCCGACAATGGCAAAAAGACCCTTCAATCAGAAGTTAAACGTTCGATCTCTATTCAGAAACTGTTTTGAATCCGAGAAATCGGTGATAATTCACTACCATAGATTTAAAAGCACCATTTTCTTTTCTTTGTTGTCGTTATCAGTCAAAGTGGTACCGTATTATGACCAATCTTTTCATCATCTGATCATACTGTGTCGATTATATATTCAGACCATCTTGAAAATGTTGAATGTGCGCAGGCCAATGTCATCTTCAGCAGAAAGACTATTAAAGTCTTTCTCTGCCACCAAGGACCACAAAGCTTTAACAAAACTTTCTCTTGATGGCGTCGATTTTGAGTTGAATTACTTTGCTAAAGAACTTTCTGAATTTAAATTAAACAAAACATGCAAAGCCAAGAATGATACAACTATAACTTCCTCTATTCACTGTATGAAATCCATCTTATTCACACTTTCGTGCACAGTGTGGCAGTAATTAATGTGCTGCATTACAATATTGAATCTGTTGACTGCTAACCCCAGTGACGGCAATGCACAATGTACAACTCGAATAGAAATGACCTCACAAAAACAATGTATACAGTAGGACTTGCCGGAAGATTTATCAATTCGATCTTGGGATAGTATAAATTGGCGAATTTCTTATTCTCTATCAAATTTCCCTCATTTCTTTTCTTTTTTTATGTAATAAAAAGCCATTTCACTCTTCTTCTTATGATCATGATGAAGGCCTACTAAGTATACTTAAAAACTCTCAATATTAGGCATGTTAGGAGCATTTAGAGACGTGTGTGGTCTTATCATGGCATCTCTTTCAGCTAGAATATTTCGACAGTGGTAGTGACTTTGCGAAAATTGCCGACTCAAACCACAAGGAAACCGAGCTCTTGGAACAGGTATCTCCCATAACTTTGATGCTGAGAGTTCGGAGAAAAATTATTCTTTTCTGACTGAACTGCGCTTGTGATGGACACCCACTTGAGGATTTTAAGATGAAAATATTTTTACATGTAGGCCTATACTGCGAAAATCCGGCTATTCGATGAAGATAACAGAGAGTTTAGTAGGGGCAGGGGCGTAGCCATGGGGGGGGGGGGCAGGGGCACGTGTCTCCACGGAGTTCCTGTGCCATCCACCAAAATCCCAAAAACAAACAAAACAAAAAAACAAACAAACAAACAAAAACACCTCCTGTGCCCCCTACAGGAAGGGGATGCCCCCTCACAGTGCCCCCTACTAAATAATCATGGCTACACGGCTGGGCATGGGATGCAGACCATAGACCTTTAAAGAAACGATCGTTGTGCCGTACTGTTTAGTTTCACTTAATGTTTAATCATAGTACATGTACATGAATATTGAAAGAACTTTTGGTGACCCCGCTAATTTTTTTTTTTACTCCTAGCTTAGTGTTACTTCCAGATACGCACCTTACTCAGACAAAAGATGACTTGTTCATAGATGTCAGCCTAAATTAAACCCAGGAAGCAGCCTAGATCATCGATCTAAAACATAAAGGATCCCCACCTTTATATGATCCTATGCACATCTATGATCTGATGATGATCAGCAGAGAGAGAGAGAGAGAGAGAGAGATAGAGAGAGAGAAAGAAAAAAGGGGCAGGGTACAGACAGGTGGAGATGATAGTATATACGCAATGATGATAATCAGATGAAAAATATCATGAAAGAGAGAAAGAGAGAGAGGGGGGGGGGGCTAGGCTACTGACAGTGGGTGATCGTATGATGGTGCATCAGAATTTATGATGAAAGAAAATGATGAAAGAAAAACAGAATGAGAGTTGGGTACAGAAAGAAGAAAATTAAAATAGAGAGAGAGAGAGGGAGAGAGCGAGAAAGGGAGGGAAAAGGGATGAGGGGATTCACACTGCACCTAGAGTGAGAGAGAACGAGAGAGAGAGAGAGAGAGAGAGAGAGAGAGAGAGAGAGAGAGAGATAAATACAGAATCCAAGCCTTCCAAAATAATTCATGTACAGCTATGATGAGTAAAAAGAATTAACTTAAAATCCAATTCACAATACTATACGTTCACCCATTCTTACTGAAAATAAAGGCTATATCATTATCGTTATACCCACAGAACTCAGACTTGGTACGGTGCTTGCCTATGCGAGCATGTATTGATGAGTCGACTAGTTTATTTACTGTAGTATATACCCACAGATCCCTTTTGTGTTTGCTGAGAGTGCATGCAAACTTGCGATCTCTCTTCACAGAATTAATTTTGAGGTTCATTCTTGTAACCTGTAAGTTACTGTGACAGAAAGGAAATGTTGTTTGAGAATCGGCATCCTCTTTCAGATTCGGATTTGATCTGATATTCGCCATTTTTTTTTCTCAATACAAATTATACAAATAGAGCAAACGCGCAAAAAGTGCATTGTAATCTTTGACATAACTGAATAACTGACAAATTTGATGGTTTTTTTTTTGTAAATCCTTTTTTGAAAAGTATTTCAACATAATTATTTCACAATATGTAATACCTCTTGATATACACCGCAGATGAAGTTTGGCTCTAAATGGAGTATCGAGTGAGAATATGCGGTTTAAAAAAATCTCTTATCCTTCCGACAGGCGGTAGTCATGGTAGTTGGCTACTATTTTGGGAATAAACTAATTCACGTATTCTTTTTTTTATTCAATCCACAGAAGAAATACAATTATTGAAGGTAAAATGAATGAAAGAAGAATAGGGAGAAATGGGAGGAAGGCGGATAAGAAAGAAGAAGCGTTCGAGAGAAAAGGGAAGCCAATAAAACCTAGAACACTATTTAAAGAAGGAAGCATGGTCATAAAATTCGTCCATGGGGAGCGGGGCTCTTTTTTCTTTCTTTCTTTCTTTTTTATTTTGTGCAACATCCTTTTAAAGGCTATTTTTGTGCATGCATTCGACAACAACCATTGAGGAGAGCCCTTATTTCATTTGGGCAATATTACAGTGTTTTCGTGTTCTCTTTCCCCCTTCAAATCATTGTTAATATCATAATTAATAATCTTATTGGAAATTAAACAAACGTCAATAAAATCAGGAGATCTATAATTAGAACCTACTTTATCTTTTATGTGAGATGACCGTATTTTTACATAATGAGCTGTAACAGTTTTTGTGTATTTAAGATATAGCACTTTCAAAAATTTGAGATCCTTTTATCGTGTTGCATTCTTTCTTTTTTTTGTGTGTGTGTGTGTGTGTATGAAATCACCAGATAAAGCAAGTTATTGTTTTAACATCGCTTAAAAGTTTGATATATTGTTCAACTATTGCATAGATAGCATATCAATAAATCGTTTACGTATAGAATGAGAGGGGAACAGACCGAAGTAACGCAGTAGGAAAAGGGTCCATAAAGGTAGTAAAAAAAAAAGACGCTGCGAAATTTGTCAAACAATAATGTGTCTTGCCGAACTTTTGTTATCCTTATGACATGTATGATATCATCATTCCTGGTCGCAGTATTTTATCCATTTGCTTAAATCCTCGGTAAAGTTTCAGATTGATTTAGTGTTGTTAAATTGTCTTGCCTTTTTCACCACGGTGAAGAAAGGCATTAACTTTCTTATATCGAATGATTACCGTCTGAACTTTCTAAATTCATTTTAAGCCCCGTCATTTCGTACATGGACCTGGGAACCGGGGTGCATGGGGCGCTGCAGAACATTTTCTCCGTTTCTTCCTTTTTAAAAGTTTAAAAAGTGCTCTCTGCAAATTGACTTGCTCAGTGAATGCAAGGGAATGTTTCGTAAAGTTACGAACGACTTGAATATGACAAGCCAAATGGGATTCTCAGTCGTTATAAATCGCATCAACTAATGTTTGAATATGCAGACGTAGATTTAGATTGCTATTGTTTACAAACATTTTCATTGCGAAGTATATTTTTTGCCACAATTTAATTGAGATTATGGGAAATGCAGTCACACCTTGTTGAAACCTCAGGAAAAACCTTGGGCATCCCATTTGGGCCCTTCATGTTTAAGGCGTTTGTAAAGTCATGCGTAACTTTACAAACAGCTTTATGAAACACCCCAGGCCTACATTTACCATGATTCTGAGCGCTTTTCTGTGTTCTTCATCTTCTTTTCCAGTCATGGGACATCGTCGTCGGGTGCAAACCATGCAGAGAACGGTACGGCATCAAGGATGAATGGCCGATTTTCTCTCACGATATCGTGTGATGAACCCCCTCCACCATACGACGAGGTAGCCGGTGTAACACAGGTTCAACCTTCATGACGTTACAGAACCAAAGTATTGTTATTCCACGGTCAGACCATGCAGGGAGGTGAAAGAGTCCTCTTCCACATCCCTTGTCGGAATATGGCGTAACGCCCAGTGCTATGCCTAACCCCAACCCTAAGGCTAATCCTAATCTAAAGGTCAGTTTGCAATCCTCACCTATACGCCTTTGACGAAATAAAGTCCGGAGCAGCCGTCGCAAGAACACAGCGAGTTTGGGAACTCTCTTATTCCGTGTCCGATTTCGATCAAAATTTTCGCTGATCTGTTTTATTTTCGTCTTAGCTTTGCTTTAAAAACTACTTGATTTAAAAACTACTTGTCTTGAGGGTGATGGTTTCCTTTAAGGTTAGTATGCTTGTTAAGGTGAAACAGATCAACATGACTAACACAAAGTCAGAGTAAGATATCCCATATCGTAGGAACTACCGTATTACCAATGATAATTGCCATGGCAACATTAGTTGCTAGATTACAGTGGCGTAATGTGCAAAAACTTTTGGGACAGAAATGTATAAGATATTTTTTTAAAAAAAGTGAGAACCCCCCCCCCCGAAAATCATGTCATTTCTGCAGCCATTCGTAAACAACTGGTATCGAATTAGAAATAAACCACATTTGAATTTTACTGGGGGGGGGGGGGGGGGACTGCCAGTGCTAGATTGTCATGTATGACCAAAACAGGGTGAAATTGGTCATTCAGGTTATGGTGTCATCAAATATGCAAGAAAACTTAAAATGAAGAATTTGAAAAGATATCATCGGATGTTATATGAACCTAAATGTTATATAAAACTTAATAACTGTTTTGAAGTTCAATAATCAAAATAAGGCCGGTTACCGTCCTCATTGACTATCTGTGTCGTTTGAAAATTTGGATATACATTGTGGATGACAAATTTTAATCTAAACTATTTATTACAAAAAAAATTAACCAAGCTACTCCAAATATGAGAACAATAATTGAGCATGAATGTCTTGGTTTGAATAGTTTTTATGGCACGTAAGTAGCACGGAATGTGTCCTTTAAATTTGATTGACTTGAGCATGTTGAATGTCTGTAATATTCTTTAGTGAATTTGAGTAGTTTACTACAATTATGATGTTTGGTTATTATGATAATTATCTAATAATCTCATTATGATAAGTGCAGATTATCCAAAACGATCAATTTCAAGATTTGTTGATAGGTTTCAAAGTATAATTGCGGATGCTTTACTTAAGTAACGTCATTTTGTTAATCTTCTTAGACATTCTTGTGGTATGGACACAAACTTTGCTTAGGGACATGCTCTAAGATGCTTTAAATGGATGCATTATCGAGTATATATCACTGCAGAATATGTGTTGGTTTATGTCAATTAAAGCAAGCTTGCTTTTGATATGTTGTTTATGACAAGTTAAAATTTTTCAAATTATTCCTGCAATAAGTGGTTACATGAAATATTCAAATTATTCCGGCAATAAACATGATAAGTGGTTACTTGAAATGTTCAAGTTATTCCGGCAATAAGCATGATAAGTGGTTACTTGAAATGTTCAAGTTATTCCGGCAATAAGCATGATAACTGGTTACTTAAAATGTTCAAGTTATTCTGGCAATAAGCATGATAAGTGGTTACTTGAAATATTCAAGTTATTCCGGCAATAAGCATGATAAGTGGTTACTTGAAATGTTCAAATCAGTCCTGCAAATGGTGGTTACTTGAAATATTCAAATTATTCCTGCAATAAGTGGTTACTTGGAATGTTCAAATCATTTCTGCAATAAGTGGTTACTTGAAATGTTCAAAATAACTCCTGTAATATACTAGGTGGTTACTTGAAATATTCAAATTATTTCTGCAATGTGATTACTTGAAAAGTTCAAAATATTCCTGCAGCACGTGGTTACTTGAAATGTTCAAATCATTCCTTCAATAAGTGGTTCTTTGAAATGTTCAATTTTTTCATGCAATAAGTAGTTACCTGGAATGTTCAAATTATTCATGCAATAAGTGGTTACTTGAAATGTTCAGAATTATATATTTTTCTACGAGTTGAACTAAGTGCTTGTAAATAAAATTATGCACAAATTTTAATTCATACGCGAGTAATATTTTGTTTGATTTAATGTTATCAATAATGGGGAAATGATAGCGATGATATAATGGAAATCATAATTCCGGTGACGTTCCTCTCGTTCATGGGCGCATATCACTTATGAAACATCATTTCCTTTTAAATACATTGCCTCGCCAGTAAATGCTGCTCTCACTAAGGGCACTGCCATTGTTAATACCACACCCATGCTCATGATCTACACCTGGGTCAATAATTATTGTGGGTAAGACACTTTGCCCAAGGATAAAAACCTTCAAGCCAGGATCGAACCCTGGACATTTCGTGCGATTCAAGAGCCTTCACCATGATAGCACAATGCTGTCTCCATCATGCGCTTCAAAGTACTTCGGTGGTGATTGCCGAGAATTTGAAGAGTTACATAATCGAGTTTCCTAATGAAGTTACTCAATGTTTCAAGGAAATTCTTTCCTACCATTATTCATTTCCTTCACCTGGGTCCAGGCCGGCAATAGCAAATTAATGTATTGCCAAGGACCGATCACTTTGAAATTCAGTTATTACGTAGCTAATGGTTCGGTCACACCCCCAGTCCGACATCAGGCCGACCAAAATTGCAAAAATTCGCTATGTCGGGAACTGGTGCTGGCCCGATAACAAACCGATGACAGCCTGGTATACAGCCCGATCGTATTCTGCCATTTCCCGCATCCCTATTCCCGACAACCAAAGTCTCAATAAAATGCGGCATTGCTAGTATTTTTGTCTGTATTGCACAGCCCAGTGGCGTAGCGTAGGTTCATTCTTTAAAATGATCAAGGTGGCAACGGCAATCTTTTTGGGCTTGAAAAGGCAATTTAAGTCTTGTGGTCTACTTTTTACATTAGCTCTCCCCTCTCCATATCTGCCTTTCCCTTTTTTTTTGGCCTCTATAATGGGGAGGATTGGGGGCAAGTGTTCCCCGCCGGAAACTCCCCGCAAGTGCCCCGTGGCACCTCCTGCAGATGCCATCGCAGAACTTCCGAAAGCAACGAAGTAATGGGGCAAGTCCCCCGGGTGCCACATGAAAGATTGGAGGGGCACTAGACACCCTTCGCCCCCGCCCAGAAAAGAAGAAACAGAAAGAGGAGAAAATAATGAAATCAAATCGTGGTCTTTAAATAATACTCCCAATCAGGGGCTGTGCCAGGGTAATGTGAAAGGGGGCAAGATGACCCATAGGTGAATTTATTTACGTTTAAAATGAATAAAGAGGGAGAAAGTATAATTGCATGACCCAGCCCTCTCCTTTCCCAGCATATTAGTCTTTCTTCTTCCTCATCTTTTTCTCCTTTTTTCTCCTCTTTTTTATCACTTGAAAAATCATAGGGGCGGTCGCCCCCTGTCTCAAGTGGAGCCGCCCCTGCTCCCAATTAGAGATTGACTAAACAGAAATGTGTTGTTATAAGGAGTTTAAAAAGCGAAGTTCGATCACTTAGAAATTTCATTGTTTCTTAACAACCATTTTTACACCCCAGTAAACAGCGGTTTTATAAGTTCAAAATACGGAAAATACTAATTTACTGCGATTTTGCTTTCTGATAAGTGCCATTTTTCCTTATGATAAATTCCCCTCGAATCTGTCCGTTTTCACTTCTAATGATATAAGTGCCCCTTTTCAGTACCCCTTTTCGTTTTTATGTATTGCACTTCTCCTTCCAATAAGTGCCCCATTCATATATGATACATGTCCCTTTTTACGTCTGAATAGCGCCCCTTTTCTTTCTTGTGCCATTTCCTTCTTTTAATCATCCCCTTTTCACATCTGGTAAGCGACTTAATCTAAAGTCTCCAAAATAGCCATATGCCTAGCTCCAAAAAAATCAGTGAAGCTTCATAATAGATTCCCTTGTTCAGTGTAAAGCAGTGAAGCATGAGTCAATAGCTAGGGGTACAACGCCCAAAAAATTTTATAAGAAACGAATGGTGCCCCTGAATTGAAGCAATGAAGATATTTTTTCATCTTTTTTTTTTCAAAGCTCGCTCGCTTGCACTTACATGTGCTGTAACCACAAAGTCTTATCTATTCTCCTATTCATGTGGAGATAGTGCTTAAATTCAAACTCCCTTTTCAGATTGACCTTTTTCGCTTGAAATATGGGCCATAATGAGCTGAGACCTCAAAAATTCATTGGAAAATTATAGCTTGGTAAAGGAAAAGGATAAACGATATAGGGAAGAGTCCTAAAAATAAATATGAGACATCTTTATCATCAAATCACTGTAACTAATACAAATATCGTGATCTTCAGGTAAAAACCTAAACAAAACAAACAAAAAACAAAAACCTACTTGGCATTTTCGCTCGCCCGTTCGCAAATGAGTAATGAGCACATGCAGTCTTGACAAGTAGTTATATTAAAGCTCAGAATAAATATATCGAAAATGATCCTTAAAAGTGCGTTGAATATAATGTAGGGGTATACCTCAAAAGCCTCAAAACGCTACTATTTTCCTTCCTGTGTTAACCATGTATAAGTGCCCCTTTTCGTTGGTGCCCCCACTTTGAAAGACGCTCCGCGCCGCCACGGGCTATATCTTCTTCTATAATTATGATTATGACAATATCAAAATGCCAACTGCAAGCAATATGTCATTAATCATTCAGCTAATCGCGCTAGCATATCAAGAATACATATCGCTTCTCTATGAAAGAGAGAGGAATATCAATTACGGAGCGATTAAGCACCCAGACGGCTCACTCTTAAAAATTGTGTAATCACATCTTTACAAGATTATCAGTGAGTGAAGTACATAATCAAATAGGGATCTACATACGTTGTAATGATAGATCAGCGTCTACGAACTCAAGCTCGAGTCAGCCCTAAAATAGTAACTCAATTAGGATACATTTAGGATTGGGTTACAGTGATAATGCTCTCTTACAGGAGTTGGATGATTTACATGGTCGTATGAAGCTGTGAAACACAAATCAAATGATGATAACAGTAATGAAAAGAAAAATTAATACATGACTTTCAGTAAAACGCATGAAACACTATCTGAATATCATATATTTCAATTTTTTTATGTTTTACTTCAACCTCCGACTGAGGATTGTTTTATATTTAGACTTTTACAATAAAACACCTTATTTTAATTACAAAGTAAGTCACATCAGAGCAATATTTTTATGATTTTAACCACGCAATTTGTCTTCCTCAGTGAAATGGATTTATATAATGTTTTCAACGTTGGCAGGGTAAATAGTACACTTTTATCATTATGTAATGTAACCTAAAAATACAAAAATTACACTTTCAGTGTCGGAATTAAAGATTTATACTGCCCGAGTCCAAGACGAGGCCAATGAGATCTTAAAACGCTTATGTTTTGTGAATATCATGGGCGTCAATTCGTTTTATAATGGGGGGGGGGGCATAAACTAAAAATTTGCTGACAAGTAAAAAGGGGGCGGGGAGTCCTCAGCCTAAAATTGGGGTGGGGCATACCCAAAATTTGCCGACAAATTTATTTCAGGTGTCTCTGTTTCTAATTAAAAAAAATATTGCATCCCCCACCCCTAAAATTTTTTTGGGGGGCGTGCCCCCTGTCTCCCCCTGATTGACGCCCTTGGTAAATATGTGGTATTGAAGGCTCATTGAATTTGTAAAGGAAATTGTTTTATATTGTACTCTGAAAGAAAGAATTGGGAAGATATGGGGACCGGTAAATGCAATTATGACAGAATGATAACAATGACTCATTAAACAGATACCCGGGGTTTTATCACGATACTGAACACGAAATACAAAATAGTATATCGTATTAAAGCTAGCAAAATCAGAAAGAGTGAACACACTTTCACAATTATTTTCAAGAAATTCAAGAATTAGAGACATTACATATGATAATACATTGGAATATATGCTATCATTATAATGACTAAAAATGCAGATGCTTGTGTTACACTTTTACAATCAAGCATGTTTTCTTTCTAAAAAATGTTGCATCAGGTATATTGGAAATCTTGAGGCTAAATCATTATTACTGAATTTTAAAACATGTGCATGCATGTGTATTTTTATCTTGCTATAAAAGTTTCCATAGTCCCTATTGAAAAAAAAATCGTCAGGGTTATTATCACTAACAAATCATAGACATTAAAAGTACATCCAAAGCGAGAGAAACGGAAAACAGTTCATAAGCAGATTGTAATCATTATGACCGCGGACTCGTCATACCGTAGCAAAATAGCTAAAACACTATCTTCGCGGAAGAAATGTTCCATGGAATTGCACTGTTTGATCGTGTGGCAACTATATAACAGTTTCTAAGTAATGCCGAGTTTTCATCTCTACCTGTAATGATCTGTCGAATCAATAATTACATTTTCTTTTTGTTTTTCATGAAATTTCTGAGAGGGCAGCCCCCTAATCCACCCCCAGCTGCGTACGGACACATTGCTGAAGCGATTGCAATCGTTACCAGGAACCCTGTTCAAAACCATATCGATGACCTACGAAATAGTGCCCTTTTGTAAAGAATTATTCGTGATTACCATTGGAGGGGACTTAAGACAGTAGGTTCCGTGACTTCTTGTTTAGAAGCACACACATGTTTTAGGAGTCACGAAGAAGAAACAAATATTCATGATATTTCAATACAACCTGGGAATGTTATCTATTAGGAGGAAATCTTTGTCAAAATCATTTCATTAATGGATGTAAACAGTTTCGGCCCAACTTTATGAGCAGCAGTGTAAGAAGTGCATTCATGAATATGATGCATACTCCACATTTTATTTAAAGGTATCCTCGGAACACTTTTAGAAAACCATTGAACTGATCTGACCGCGCTAATTATCCTCAAGATGTTAATTATACTTTGCCCTTCTGTGGGTGTATATTTGCCTCCTTCCGGTTGCCGGGGTCGTGTGCTGTCCCAGCTGTTTTAATCATCATCCTATATTTAGGTCCCCCTTCTTAGTACCTCCTTGACAGACCTATGAGCTAAGTGATCACCTTCTTCAGGCTTTTGTTATTCATCGTGATAACACTCTACAGTGCTCTATACAGAAAATAACAATCTCCGTCAACACAAGTGTCCCCTTTTAACACTCTTAGAAAAAATGGTGCTAATTAGAACTTCTCTTGCATGTCCCACATTTGGAACCTTTAAAGGTTCTTCGAAGAACCATTAATACCTTCTAAATGTTCCTTAAAGGGTTCTAAATGGGCCTTAGGAGCAATTATAGGTTGTGCAAGGAACTTTTTTTTGGATTCTTGAAAATATGAAGAACCATTTTTAGAACCCCCTTTTTTCTGGTGGTTCTGAATACAGAACAAAAAGGGCTTCTAACTGGCATATTTTTTTGTTCTAAGCGTGTCGGTTATACTTCAAATTGACATCTAATATCAAAATATGCATTAAGTGCTGTATGAATATGAGATCAAAACTGTTATTATATAACTGGGGATGTACGAGGGGGGGGGGGGGGGGTGGAATGAGGGCAGGGAGGGCTTTTCATGTGGACTCATGCTAATCGGCTGTTATTACACCCCAGCACCCCCATACAGTAAAAACTCTGTCATATTTGTGATGAATCCTCAAAATTTTACTTGATGGACCACTTTACCTTTGACAGTGAAATCCAATGATTTTTATTTTTTTATCTTAAAAAATAGTAACAACACTCTATAAACAATCTTGTCAGATTTGACAAGATTATCGGATCAGCCAGGCACTTGCACTATTTCTTGTCAAAATGACCAGAATTATAGTCAATTTAATGTAGCGCCAACGGTATCCAAGTCAAAACTGGCTCGAATTCTAGTGAAAATGACTAGGTTTCTGGTCATTTTGACTAGAAATAGTGCATGTGCCTGGTTGATTCGGTAATCTAGTCAAATCTGATCCCGGAATCTGACTAGATTGTTTACAGAGTGAAACTTACGATGTAACAGACGAATATTTCTTTGAATCAACAGAATCAAGTTCTACTTTCTAGAATTCTTGAAATGCATACTGCCATCTAAAAAAAAAAAAACTGTTTCTCGATTATATTGAAATAATTTGGTCGTCAAGCACATCGGTCAATTTTAGCGGTCTTCAGAAACCCAATTAGTTTTAAATATATATACAGAAAGGTACATCGGTTGAAAATACGTAGGCTAGTTGACGTTCCTGCTTCTTCAGTGAAATGAAACTATAAAATATCCCAATGGTTTTCGAACATTTGCATGTATCTTGATATTGGCAAAGGGGTAATCACATGGGACATTGAGTACACTGCTCGCACGATATCCGTTTTAATGTTAAAAGTTTAGCAACTTAAGAACAAGGCATTGCGAGGGATTCTTCCTGAATGAGAACAGGGTAGGGCGGCGCTACAGGGAGGCAGGGGGCGACCGCCCCTATGATTTTTCAAGTGATCAAAAAGGCAAAAAATATAGGAGAAAAGGAAGAAAAGGGAAAGAAAGAAAGAAGAAAGAAGAGTATGGAGAAAGAGAGAACTGGGTCATGCAACTATAAACATGTAATACCCCTATTTTTAGGGTCATCTTGCCCCCTATCGAAATACCCTGGCGCCGCCCCTGGAACAGGGCATTGCAAGGGATTGTTCCTGAAACACGAAGACGGGGGATTATAGTTGTTAAGAATGATGAATCATACCCCGCCCACATGAATGTCAAATAGTGTCCGGCTGAAGAGCGTTGAGACAAAGATTTAAGGTGAGAACACTGAGAGAAATTAGGGTAAATACACACACAAAAAAAGAGGGAAATCAACATAAGATAGGCATGAGATGAAATACAAGAGAAGGGCAAAGGGGAGACAAAAAAATTCGGAAAATAAAACATTTTTTCTATTCCATTTAAGAACGAGCGAATGTTTGAATCGTGACTGTAACCATAGTAACAGAAAAAAAAATGATCAGTCGATTTCCTAATGTGTCGACATCTGCAGATGTCTTTACCAGCGTATCTATGAGGGTAAGATTAAATCATTTTTATATCAGAAGAGGAAATAAACGAGAAATTATGAAATTTTTATGTAAAATACCTTTTTCTAAGCCGGGTTCATGAACATAATTTTGTGATTTTTAATCATTAAATCGACCATTAGTTTACGTTTATTTTGATCTGTGAGCGATTTATTGAATATTTTGATTGTTATTAGGCCTGTTGAGCCTCGAATACCTAATAATATTAAGCCTGAATGATTATTATCAAATATTATCAAAGATTGTTTTAATGATACATTTCCTATTTCATATCTAGCATTTATTCGGTGGATGCAATGCAATTTAACATGAGGAGAGTTTGTGAGCAGTCGTAACATCTTATTTTCACGTTTATTTCCCCTCACTTGCTTTATTTTCTTTCCTCTTTCTTTTCCTTTCTCTCTTATTAAGGGTGTGTGTACCCCCTCCCCCCCCCCCCTCATAGCTGTGTCGTACCACTGACTAACCATACTAACGCCTGTTAAGGTCTTAAAGTTTAACACGATCTTAAATGGGTTGGAACACATTCAGGTACGTTAGAAAACTCGAGCTATACTCTTGCTCCTTTTCCTTTTCGTCCTTCTCTCTTTCATTTTTTTCTTCCAGTTTACCTTTTTTAAGTAAAAAAAAATTCACCTATTTCTTTTATCCGTAGCTTCTTTTCCCCATGAATTTTGTTCCATTATTTATTCTTATTTAATTCTTTAACTTCTTTCTTCTTTCCATTCTTCTCTTTCTTCAATCTCCTTTTTCTCCGTAATTGGCTGCGTTTTGTGTGTGGGTTAAAAGATACTCATGTACGATGCGCTCTTTCCTATCATTCTATATTAAGCTTTAAATGCTGAATTTTGTATATTTCAGACGAAAAAAAAAAACAACAACAAAAACCGCTGGAACTAGCGAGTCAGCTAGCTAGACGAGTCTGCGCCACACGCCGCACGCAGCGACTATTTTTTCAGAAGCCTAGGCACCGTGTTGCACTTTAAGACCATGTTAACAAAAACATCGCTCACAGGTCGAGCTTGGAAATTTAGAGTCTCCAACAAAACATTAAAAAATAAACGCGGGCACGTCTTTCACATCAAGCACTTCTGTATTGAAATCGTATGCTTTAAACCTATGAGTTACATAATAACGCTTCCTGTCTATGATCAGCAAATATCAAAATCAACTTCAACTATTACGACGCAATATTGGAAGGAAAAATGGTCGATGCAGAAGAGCGGTTTAGATAAACGGGTAAGCGAGATGTTAACAATCATCACATTCGGTCTCAAGAGCTGTGCCATGCTTGTGGGAGGTTGTGACGATTACTCATACCAGGTGTCCTCACCTTAAAGGGAAATATGCTTTTCGTTGAATCACGGCAAAGATAGTGTTGCTTGCACGGAGAAATAGGAATCATTTTCGCGGCGGATCCAGGATTTCAGCGAGCAATCCCTCAATATACCTTTGAAAAAAATCAAGAATTTCACGGCTTTCCTCAGCTGGTGATAACATCATTCGTATTCGAACATGATATTGAAAATACAAGTACATTATCATCGAAGGGGATTAGCAATTAGCAAAATCACCTGACACACAAGCTTAATAAAATTGAACAGGGACCGGAAGAAACGGAAGAGGTGCATTTTCCTGATTAGGTACCGAAGTTGTTACTTGGGGGCTAGGTTTCAAAAGTGGGACTGGACTTGTTTGTCTCCCCTTCAATGGACCTCATCAGGTGAGCATTCACTGTAAATAACGTTTATTATTTAGTTTAAAGGCAGGATTTTTATTTTGCAATCGCTGCTCATTACCTTAATCATAATGCAAATATTACATATGTTTTTATTTCAAAGAAAAATATATGAATATTTCATTACAGGAATCGAGCATGAATCAGAATTCTGGCAACTTGTCGGCACTCATGGAGGATCAAATTATGTTATTTCAACATTTTTATATTGTGTTATTTGATCGTCTTTGTAATGTTCTTTTTCATGTTCCTTCACTTACTTGATTTGCCGAAGAAAATGACAGTGTTAAAGACCAACAGAGAGATTAGGAGGAAGTGAATTATTGGATAAAAACAAGAGAAATTAAGGGGTTAAGAGAAAGAAAACATAAGAGTGAGAACAAGAGGTTATTGGGTTGAAGGAGAAGAATAGTGAGGGCGCACTAACATGCTCATTATAGGGGATATTGAGTAGGCTCAGTCAACGTCATTTCATGTAGGCCTACTTCCTATGAGGAAAATTCCTGTTTACCTTCTTCGTTTCAAAGCAAAATCAAAGTAATTTCTTTTTCATACTGTAACATGATAAAAACTACTTTCGAAAAATTAAAATAAGGCAACTTCAAACTATAGCCTTGTCTATTACCTTTAGAAATGTGCGGACTATACAACGGCTTATTACGTAATCCGAACATGATTTGTATGGCCAGACAGTACAATAGGCTTTCGAAATTGCACTTGAGTTGATTTTTCGAAAGTAGTTTTTATCGTGATATATACTATTCAAAATGGGCTTCGTGATATGCAAATTATACAAAACAAAGCAAGTCAGTGCAACTTTACAACTCATGTGCTCTGCCCTCTAGTCCTCGTTTCTTTTCTACTTTGATTACGGTACTTTCCATTCTTTGTCAGTCTGTCATATCTCTCCTTCGTTTCTCTTTTTCTCTGTCGTCCTCAAAAGAATGTAACAAACTTGCTATATTTATCATTCATCTCGAAGCTTTAAAAAGGTAGCACAGTATCAAATAGAAATGTGCAATATACAATAAGTATATATATATTTTCATATTTACATTCTATAAATCACTAATAGCAACAGTAAAACTAATAATGATGATAATGATGATGATGATAATGATAATAATAATGAAAATAATAATCGTCATTTTCACCATCATCATCATCATTTATCATCATCATCATAGAGTTAAAAAATAAATCTAACAATGGAATTCTAACTTGCATTATTTTATCGAACCCTTCGTAAGGGTCAAAAGCGTCGAATAGTCGTAAGGTTTTAGCCGACGATATAACGGAATGTTAATAGAATTTACTCGTTTGTTACCCGGACACACCTTGTTCGAACATACTAAGTTCTAGTCCTTACATGCTTGGTATATTAGAAACAAAATATTAGCCCCAACCATGGCTTGTGGATCTGCCAAGGAAAGCAAGAATACAAATACCTTTGCCAGTTATGCAAGTTAATAATGATTGAGGAATAAATTGCGATACTTCATCAAATGTTGTTTCTCGAGACGCAGGAACGACGATTCTAAAGCCTTCTACGCAGTAAAAAAATATACGAGGGCTAAGGGCGATTTGCCCCCAAAATTTAAAATTAGCCCTCGTAAGTTGCAAAATAGCCCCCGTAAATTGCCATTGGGTTCGATAAAAAATGTCATTTGGAATGAACAGGAGTAAGAAAAATGGCCCCCGTACAGAAAATCTTAATTTTTTCCATGCACTTTCCATGTGTGTTCCCCCTCCTCATTTTTTTAATGTAAATGTAAAACACGGTGAAACAGCAGATAGTTTGCCAGAGCGCTATAATGATAATCTAATTCTTGCATTTTATTGTAATACAGTAATGGTAATGGCAGAGCCGGTGATGTGGAGACAGGAACTTCCTGGAAGAGTCCGAAGTAAGAATGAACATCGTAGTTCCTGGAATTGACAGAGCGAATGATATCAGCTAGGACTTTCCCTGTAGTCTGACTGCATCTTCATAGGAAGGGGGAGCATCGTTGTATGAGGATGGGCCTGGTCCTAGCGATGGTCCTGCAGGGTTGGTAAATCCACCAGCGGTACCGCTTCTATAGCAAACGAAAGAAAATAGCGCAAGACTGGTTATCAGAATCCTCTTACAGTCACTACTATTTTCTTTTTAAATGATTAGGAAACACCGATTTTAAACGTTAAAAAAAACCCAATACCGTAACATAACTGCCGACATGCTATTATTCCGTTTTTAAACGGACTTTAGGTAATTTCAGAGTTCTAGTGGGGTTAGAGGCAGACTGTCCATGGGAAGGTTGGGGATTTTCCCCAAGGGCCGTCCGAAATTTTGGCATGGGGGGATCGATGGGCAGTCGATTTGAGGTTTTGGGCCGATTTTATAAGGAAGATCTCCGGTCACATCAAAAGTCCAAATCAAATTTGAGTGCCATTCCTTGATGTATTAACATTCTTCTAATAAACGATGCTTGAATTAACGTACTATATGCATAAACACGTGTTTAACAATAACGTTCTTCGAGAAATACTTCAATTATTTGATAGCTTAACATAACATGTACAGATGTAGTTTAAGGATGTTTTACCTCTCGTAAAATACAGTAGGCAAGCTTTCATCCACTCCCACTCCTGTCATGTTTGCATTTTTCTCAAACAGGTTTTTGCTCTTTGCTGCCTCTAGAGTCAACAAGAAACAACATGAAGAATCATCACTTGGCTTGAGAAAGTCTACAGGAGTGAAGGAAAGCTTGCCACTGAAATTTAAGGTTGGTAGAAGCTAAAACTAAATAATTTAAGTATTTTCTAAAGAACGTAATGATTCAACGTATTGCTTTGACTTTGGACAAAAGCGAAAAGGTGTTTTCTTACGGTGGATTAGTGAATCCTGATGGTTGAGTGTACCCTCCTGGATGTGGGGCGCCTCTGGGAGGAGGAAACCCTCCAGGCTGACCTCCGGGCTGTGTGTAACCGCCTGGTTGGGATGCCATCCCCGGGTGTGTTCCACGAGGAGGAGGAGGGGGAGGATGTGTGAGTCCGCCACGAGGCTGACTTCCATTCGACATCCATCCATTATCCACAGGCTGAGGCGATGGAGCACCGCCCCATCCCAACACCCCAGAGTCGTGGAGATGTGTCACACTGCTACTTCGTCTTACGTTGGTCATACTGCTCTGTCGCATGCTGGCGATGCTATGAGATCGCGACGACGACCTCACTGTACGCTGCTGATGTTCGTATGACCGGGTCATCATCATCGACGACGAGCTATGAACCGTGGTCGAGGTTTGTCCTCCGTTCACTGATACCACTGTCGTTACCCTTCCCAAACCTTTATACTTCCACAGCAAGAAAAATCCCAGAAAGGCCATGATTATGGCCGTAGTGCAGATACTAGCACCGTAGGCAGGTAGCCCGGTCATAATAGACATGACAATACCTGCTACAAACACTAAGACAGCTAACACCAGGAGGCCTTTGATGTTATTCAATCTACGCCATCGAGTTCGGTCGCCATGATATGAATCGTCTACGTAGATTGCCATGATGGTTAGCCTCAATCACCGTCTCATCATAATCATCTTGTCTTGATCACACAAACAACTTGAATCAAAATGTCCTCACTGGTTATCATTCTGTATGTGTCGGAGAAGAAGAAAATGGAGGCAAATTTAGCAAAAACAAAATTAACAGATGGCTGTACATTTTTTTTCTTCAAAAGTATGGGACAGGACAGAGCAAACGGATATAGTTCAAATCCTCAACACTGTCCTTTGACAGAATTTTTCACTCATTTTTCGTTAATTAAAAAGAAAAATATATCGTGCACTATATTTCAAATTTGGTGATGTGGTGCCACTGGAAAAGAAGAAAATATAAATAAGCCATATCCATGATTTTATTTTGATGCATGATAAAATCATTGTCATTTATTTTATATCACATCGGATGAAAGTCGAAGACTCGATCATTAAGACGCCCCGAAAGCCAAAGCAATTGTATGGACATACGAGAGCATCTGTAGCATGTTTTGTACATGTATTTTTGCATTTGAATAATACTCTTTCAAACTTCTTTCTGATGATGTTTTCAAAGATGATAATATTTACATGCAATGGCATGCTAATGATATCAAATCACCATGGATTTAGACCATTTTCTGTTGAAAATAGAGATTTTTTAGGAACATTATTCTTAAAATGTGTAATCTGTTAACTACCATTAATAATCAATAGTGCTATTCTTCAACTCCTGTAGAAAAATATATACCACTTACCCAGGAACATGTCAACGAAGGGTGCATTGCTGACGTCTGATCTTAGGCTGGAATGTTATATTGAGATTATAATTCACATGATGCTTTTAGAATTAGCTCTTGAACTTTTTTTTTAATAGTCAAGACAACTTAGACAAACATTTACAGTAAAGTCGGATTTAGTCCATGTAAAAAAACGCTATATGTTAGAAGCCAGAATGACGTGCGTTGCAGCGTACTGGCTATGGTACTGGCACATTACGCGAGGGCGAAAGAACCCTTATACTGTAACAATAGCACTATTACAAAGCGTCCAAGACAACCATAATACATGTATAACCAAATCGATTTTGCGGTAAATAGTCTCTGTAACCAGTGGTTTTGCCCACTACATGTATATTACATCCAGATCTAGATACTCAAATGTTAGGCATGATTTGGAAAAGAGGCTGTCGTCAATCGACAAATAACTTTCCAGTTTCTCAATTTTCAGGGCGAGCTAGCCAAATATTCAACACTATCATAAAAGTGAAAATGTATTTTTGCCTTTGAGATGTACAAAATAATAAAGAAATGGACCACCCCCGCTGTCCGAATATGGGTGACGGTTTCCCGAATAAAGGTAATGTCGGGGGGGGGGGGGGGGGGTGCAGCCTCCAATCCGCTTCGCAGCCTATATTGACAAACAGGACGTCTTCAGTCTCTTGTTGATCAACTTAACATTATCACTTTTAAATTCTACCTAAGATCAGAAAGATCATTCCACATAGACCATATGCCAGATGAAAGAATTGGACTGGGGTCCAGATAGACGAATACCTTTCTTTCCTTTTTTGTGAAATATTTCATGGTAGACTATACTATGAATTGCTCAATAAATGGGCGCGGAAAAGATAGAAGGAGAAGAAAAGAAGGAGAAGAAGAAGAAGAACGAGGGGGAAAAAGATGAGGACAAGGAGAAAAAATAGACAAGACTGAAATATTTCCATCGCATTCATTTTTTTTTTGGAATTTATTTGTATACAAATTAAATGATACTGAATTTTGAACGTTTTTTGTAAAGGCAAAATTCTATACTGACTTTCGTTAACCCCTCCCCCACACTCTCCTTTTGTCCATGTTCATCATACTCTATACTGACTTTCGGTAGGTTCCCCCTCCCCCCCACACACCTTTTGTCCACGTTCATCACACCCTATATTGACATTCGGTAGCCCCCCCCCCCCCCCCACAAACACCTTTTGTCCGCCTTCATCATACTATATGGCTGGCTTTCGTAGGTCCCCCCCCCCCCACACACACACATCTTTTGTCGGCGTTTACCACACTCTATACTGACTTTCAGTAAGCCCCCCCCCCCCACACACACACACACAAACACCTTTTATCCACGTTCATCACACTCTATACTGACTTTCGTTAGCCCCCCCCCCCCCCGCACACACCTTTTGTCCACGTTGATCACATTCTACCGTATACTGACTTACAGTAGGCCCCGACACACACACCCACACACAAACCATTTGCCCTCGTTCATGACACTCTATATTGACTTTCGGTAGCCCCCCCCCCTACACACACACCTTTAGTCCGCCTTCATCACACCATATATACTAGCTTTCGTAGGTTCCCCCCCCCAACACTGTGAGACATCTTTTGCCCTCCTTCATCACAATCCATATACAGACTTTCGGCAGCTCTCCCCCCCCCCCACACACACACATCTTTTGTCCACATTCATCACTATATACTGACTTTCGGTAAGTTTGCGCCCCCCCCCCCCCTTGTTTACGTTCACCATTCTCTTTGGAAAATCATCAGCGAACGTAAGATTACAAAAGAAAAGAATCAAACTTGTCTTAATATTCATATCACAAGAAAGGGATTTATTCGCAGAAATGTTTTCCCCCCAAATATGAAAGGATTGTATTTCATCAAAAGAAGAAAAAGGTATACCCGCAAACAACATAGCTGTAACAGCAATAAACAAACGAGTTCTTTTACGGCCTGAGCCACAACGGATTCGCCGATCTTGTTTTAAGGATTTATAAATTCTGGGATAGTATAATTTTATTAGTTTTCATACACTTTTCTATTCATCTGACAAATGTAACATTTTATTTTTTACATTTGCTTAGATAAGGAGGCAACGATAAGAAAATAATGCACTTCACAGTTTAATGCAGAATCTACAAATTTACAAAATTTAACCCCAAAAAGCCCTTAAGTAGCATATTTGAAAACATATTATGTACAAGTGGCAAGTAAAATTCATCAGTATAAGTTAAAGACAAACAAAATTAAAACATAAAATATCTTAAAGATATTTAAAAATGCTAGCATACTTTTAAAAAGCCAACGTAATCAACAAAATGAGAAAGAATCGTGTTTCTGTAGAGATGTGTCTTTTAAAAAATAATGAAATCATATCTAACTCCTCTAAGTCATGAAATAATGAGAAGGTATCTTCCCTGAACTATTTATCTGCTACACTTACTTAAAGGAATGAAAAAAGGATGTCTTGCAAAAATTTACACCTGCATTCCAATATATTTCTATCAGCGCAATAATGACAAGAATGGGAATGATAGCTTCATCAGTATTAACACAGCTTTTAGGGAGGGCCCTGCAATTACGATTTCCAACATCGCTAGACACCAATTTAAAACAACTTTGGGAAAATGCCTTTCACAGTGATGCAAGCAAGGAGCATAACCTCTTCCTCTTCTTTACAAAAGAAATTGCACCATGTTGTAGCCTACTGAAACCGAGTTGGCCAAACTCTGCAATAAAGGGCTCTGCTCTCGGGTACACAGCGCCGTAATACGGAGAATTCCTCGACGTCCGACTCAAAACAAAAACATGGATAGTGCGTCCGCGCCAATCGGCAACGACGTTTTCCCGCCCCCAAATCGGACGAGCTGATGTAAGTTCAGATGAAATGATTTACCAATTGTTTGTTATTTCAAGGAACAGTTACTGAACCCAGGATCTCTCGTATGAGCGTCAAAATATACGACAGTGGTTAATCATTGATCCCGCTGGGAAAGGGTCATGGTAAGCCCACATCATACCTTACGATCCGACAGGTCTGCGACTCAGAGAGAGAGGCCTAGAGGAGATGAATCGCAGAGTAGTCACAAGCCTCGACATCGACACCGCACATCTTTCGATCCGACTACTGCCATATTTGCAGGTATGACATCATATCAGTACTGCTGTCTGATTGGCTGGAAGTTGGATTGAACCTGCGATCCAGTATTGTAGAGATTCGACATGTCAAATCCATACGACTGCCCTCGCGATTCGTCTCCGACTGGTCTGCGACTCACAAGGCGACAAGAGCCGTGACGTCACATCTCCTCTCACTTATTCGCAGACCAGTCAGATCGTAAGGCGTGCGGTGGTTTATTCACATGACTTTCAATCGAAGGGGTAATGTAGGTAATAATACATTGTAAATCGCTTGGAGCATTTATTGCAACTGCATGAAATGCACTATTGAATAACACTAATTATACGTTCAAAGGTCAGATTCCATGAGCCGTGTTGGCGATGCAGATCTTGAGTAGGTACGGTAGTTTCTTATAACCTGGTCGTAAGATGGTGGGATGGGATTGGGATTGGGTGGGGTAGCTCTATGATCACCTTCTATCACTATAGGTACTCTTTGTACCCCACGGTGGTCCCCTTCTACGTTGATAGGTACTGTGTGTACCCCATGGTGGTCCCCCTCTATGTTGATAGGTACTGTGTGTACCTCATGGTGGTCCCCTTCTACCATCACTGGTACCGTATGTACCCCATGATGGTCTCCTTCTACCCTGATAGGAACTGTGTGTGCCCCACGGTGGTCTCCTTCTACCATGATAGGTACTCCATGTACCCTCTGCTGAGTGTATCCCCTCTGGTTGACAGGTGTAGAGGTATCAAGGGGTCCTCTCGCTAGAAGGCCCATTTCTCCTCCTCCAGATTTGCTGTGAAAAAGGAAAATCAAAAAGGCAAACAGAGATAATTATGGACATCATAGTTTGTATAAACAAAATACAACATGAATGATTTTAAAGTCTTTATCAAATTACCGATGAAATTATGAAATCATGAAACAGAGTGGATGAAAATATTCAGGAGGAAGATTGCTTAAAGAAAACATGAAAAGACACCTAATGTTTGTAAAGTTGTGAGATTCATTAAGTATATGTATACATGTATGTATAAAGACATATATCCCTACCCTCGGTAAAACAGCTTTGCTGTGAGAGCAAAGCTGAGCAGGGCAATCCTCCCCAAATATTATATTCATGTAATAATGTATGTCATCGTTTCATAAATAAAACCGATCAGTTAATCAATCTACCCTCAACACCTTTTTCCATGCTTGCCAACTTTCTTTTCTTGTTTTTCCACCGTGTAATTCGACGACCTGTTTTGAAATGATGTTCTATCCTTTTCACAAAGATGCAAGACTTTTTGAAGGACAAAACATCACAAATAATGAACATCAAACTAAATCTATGAACAATTCTTACTTCAAGACCAATTCACGTAGAGCTGCTTCCAGCTTGGCAAAGTCATCTTTGAGGACGTCCTCTCCAGTAGGATATGATGACGATGCGTCTGTGGTGTGTGTTCCGTTCTGAATCGCTTCTCGGCTTCCGGCTTCTCGGCTTCCGTTCACCAAGCCTTGATCAAAGTTTTCGTCTGCCGTCTGCATACCTGTCGTGTAGTCTGAGAGATCGTTGACCTTCATGGGACGGTAACCTCTTGGTGTGATCCATTGCGGGGTCGATTCAGATCGCACTGATGTATCGGGCATGGATGGAGTGTGTTCACTGGCAGTGACGTATGTCCTAGACGTGATGTCTGACGGCTGCTCACTCATATGACCTCGATGGCTATCATCTATCTCTTGCTTCGTATCACGCGTGTTAGTTGTTGACGACGGAGGTGCACTTTTCATCTCAGACGATTGTTCTGCTGATATCTCGCTCATATCAAACCTCCCACCGGATCTGAACTGCGCCTTGTATTGTTTGTATCTTGTTGAAGTCCTAAAGCAACACTTACACAACAGGTAAAACAGTCCTACAATGAGAACCACCATCCCCAAGACAAGCATTCCGATTCCCACACCCCAGAGCACATCAGAAATATTCTTCAGGATGACCAAGACAACCAATCCAGCCACTGCTAGGAACAAGCCGAAGAAAATAAAGACGACAGCAGTAATGATCTGACACTGCTTCCCTCGAGGTACCAGTGTGAGGTTGACGTCGGGTCGAACGCTCCATCTTTTCTTCATCTTTTCTCGCCGTCGGCGTTGATCGCGGGTTTTCTTTCGGTAGATGACCGCATTGTTTTGGTTTCCATCATGGCGATTGATCTCATAGCGTCGTGAGCGATCCTGATCGGCACTACCCTTCCATCGCCACTGATCTGTCCTTGCGTTATCAACCATTTTTATCTACAGAGAGAGAGAGAGAGAGAGAGAGAGAGAGAGAAGGGGGGGAGAGGGGTTGGTTAAATTAAAGGATAAGCTTCTTTAACACAGCAAAGAATGAATATATCATACTGCAATCCTATTCGTCCAGGGGCATATTTTCATCAGGGGGGGGGGGGGGGGCTGACGGCTCCTTCCTATCGTATTCGTCCAGGGGCACATTTTCATGGGGGGGGGGGGGGGGGACTGACGGCTCCTTCCTCAATATCAAAAGTTAAAGTCCGATTTTTAAGATTTGCTAGCAAAATTTTGATTTCGACATAAAGTGAATTAAATAATTTATAACGGTTAAATATTAAGACACCTTTCTGCGTGAAAATGAGAATATTCGGACACTTTACTACCCAAACATAAGGTTATTCATGTACAACGCTGCCCTATTTTAAGTGACGATTATCCAAATAGTGGAATTTTAACATTCTCGAGGATGGGGAAAGTTGCGGCTCCAATATCTCCTCCCCCTCCCCCTCGCCTTGCCTTGTACACAGGATAATGTCTTTTGAAAGTACTTACTACACTCTATGCCTTCTCCTTGCTTTCTCCTAATGATTCATCTTTTTTCTTGGCTGCAGTTTGAAAGAGTAGGGTCTCTTGATACTTGTTTGTTGTTTGGGGGTCTGTGATGTGGAAGATAACAATATGACGCATGATGATTGGTGATTGGCAACTACTGTATTTAATATGCGAATAACAAGAAACATAATATTATAGTTCTGCTAATGATTAAAAAAAAAAAAACCTGTGAGCAGGTGTATGAGAGCTCGTAGGCCTACTATGTTTAAAATGAACCTGCACGCCGTGGTGTCATTAAAAACAATTCTCCATTTCAATCGAACATGACAAATAGCCCTTGCAAAACAAACCAGGATTTTAAAAAAGCCAGTACTGTATTTTGAAGGTTTGTCCAATTCGTTAATAAATTAATTAAAGATTTTGGTATACCTAATGACTGTATACTGTCTGTATTGCATTAAGCCAGGGAGGAACTCTCATCTCCCTGATTAAGGTATTCGTTACCAGAACATAATAGCAAAGAAAAGAAGTTCTAGTGAAAGTGGCGTTATTGAGCTCAGGCAAAGACTTGCACATTCTCTATTAACATGAGTGATTGATCAACATGAGGTCAATACCATTGGAAAACATGAAAAAAACCGTAATCTCGTCTGTTAAATTGTCTCCGATCGTCTTCTTGGCCTAAACAAGTCGACTTGCCTAGTTTCAGTAACTCGTCATCTCGTCTTCTCGTCCTTAACAATTCGACTTGCCGAGTTTCAAAACCTCATCACCTCTTTTTCTTGTCCTTAACAAGTCGACTTGCCGTGTTCCAACAACTCGTCATCTCGTCTTCCTGTCTAAAGGAATCGACTTGCCTAGTTCCAAAAACTCGTCACCTCTTCTTCTTGTCCTTAACAAGTCGACTTGCCGAGTTCCAACAGCTCGTCATCTAGTCTTCTTGTCAAAACGAATCGACTTGCCGAGTTCTAGTAAGTCGTCATCTCGTCTTCTCGTCCTAAACAATTTGAATTGCCGAGTTCCAAAAACTCGTCACCTCTTCTTCTTGTCCTTAACAAGTCGACTTGCCGAGTTCCAACAACTCGTCATCTCGTCTACTTTTCAAAACGAATCGACTTGTCGAGTTCCAGTAAGTCGTCATCTCGTCTTCTAGTCCTAAACAATACGACTTGCCAAGTTCCAAAAACTCGTCACCTCTTCTACTTGTCCTAAATAAGTCGACTTACGTGTTCCAACAACTCGTCATACCGTCTTCTTGTCTAAAGGAATCGATCTGCCTAGTTCCAGTAACTAGTCATCTCGTCTTCTCGTCCTTAACAATTCGACTTGCCGAGTTCCAAAAACTCGTCACCTCTTCTTCTTGTCCTTAACAAGTCGACTTGCCGAGTTCCAACAGCTCGTCATCTGGTCTACTTTTCAAAACGAATCGACTTGTCGAGTTCCAGTAAGTCGTCATCTCGTCTTCTCGTCCTGAACAATTCGACTTGCCGAGTTCCAAAAACTCGTCACCTCGTCTCCTTGTCCTAAATAAGTCGACTTGCCGTGTTCCAACAATTCGTTGTCTCGTCTTCTTGTCTGTTACTGGAACGAAAGGACTTGCCGAGTTCCAGTAACTCGTCATCTCGTCTTCTCATCCTAAACAAGTCGACTTGCCGAGTTCCAGTAACTAGTCATCTCGTCTTTTGTCTTTTCGTCTTCTTGGCCTAAATTATCTCGTCATCTTGCTGCCACTTTTAAACTTCCATAAGATCCTAATGTTTGCTGCATTTGTAATCATGGTAAACATAGCCAAGAAGGAACAAAGCGTTCATCTGCAGTAAAAATGTACCTAACTTTGGTTAGAAAAGACATTTTTATTTCATATTGCAGGCAATCAAGCAAGTCAAGATTCCTACATTCATGGCTCTGTGCGTAATGTGTTGAGTGCGTGATTTGATAGGAGACACTCTTTATCAAGATTTATCAATAGATCCTAATCAATGCGCCTATCCCTTCCCTGCCAATCTTCTAAAGTACAAAATATGAGTGCGTCATCACAAAATTAAGAGAAATAATGTACTAGTATTTTGTATGTTTTTTACATGCAATTTTTTCAGAAAAAGATTTTAGAAAAAGATTTTAGAACAAGTTAAATTGAAATCCAAAAATGGGGAATCATTCCTCTAAAATACGAATAGTTGGCAGCTATGCTATCCCCTTTTTCAAATAGCGACCTTCATCAGTAGAGTACGCATGAATGCTTGCTGCACTTACAAACACAGCCATGGCATGCAAGAAAGAACAAAGGAATTTCTCCGCAGTGAAAATTTATCAAATTTAGTTTGAATAAAAAAAAAGACACTTGATGTGATGTAAGCTATGGCTTTATAGTCAGGGCATGTGTGTTATGTTGTGTGTGAGTCCTTATCATCATCCATTATCAATGGAAGATCCTCGTCAACAGGGGCCGCAGAAGCGGGGGGGGGGGGGGGCTGGGGGCCGCAGCCCCCCCCCCCCCCAAAAAAAAAAATCGGATAAAAATTAAAAAAGAAAAAAAAAAGGAAAAAGAAGAAAAAAACTATGAATTATAAAACTTAATGTTTAAATTGCTCATAGGCTAGCAAAACCATCAAAACCCAAGCGCTCCGCTGAGTGTTTGGGTGTCAGCCCCCCCCCCCCCCCACTCCAAAAAACGTTCCGCAGCCCCTGATCAATGAGTCTGCTCATCAATCATCTTGTAACTTTTATCTAATAGAATACGAATACATATGAATGTTTGCTGCATATGTAAAAGCAGCTGGAACAAACGCATCCAATGAAACTGATTTTTTTTTTTTGGGGGGGGGGGGAAATTGAAATTACACCCGACTCATATTTTTTAAAGCAAACTAGCTTGGCTAGAATAATTATGTACCCAATTACTATCTTTTGATTTTAGAAGAAGGTCATTTTCATCACTTTATAACTTTAAGATCCTAATGAATGAGCATATACCCCTTTTCAAATCCCTTGTAAAAGGTGCTATGGTTCTCATGGTAATTTAACGAAATTACCATCAAATCATGGTAATTTGATGGCTTTTGCATGGTACTTTCATGGGTTTGATGGTAATTTCGTAAAAATACCATGGGTACCGTGGTACTTATTGTTGCAGGAGACCTTAATTAGGTAGAATACACATGAATGCTTACTGCATGCATGAACACAGTGAAGTAAGAACAAAAGAATTTCGCCGCACGGAGAAATTTATCACTGGATTGGAAAGAAAAACACCTTATTCCTTGTGGGTCTCTGATCTTGCGCCATGAAGATTGATATCGTTTAATTAGTGATTGCAAAATGAAAAGCGCTAACAATGCAATTAAGAACTGGCATTAACAGCATGGTGTACTTTATTATGTTTTTTTGTGTGCTTCAGGAATATTTCATATTTCATTCAAAGAACGAGATTAATTATACTTGATTCTATGAAATAATAACAACAACAAAGAAATTACACATTCTGAAAACTGATTTCAATAACATAGGTAAATATACTTTCAATCTAACAAACTAATTCCAATAACAGATATACAACATACAACCATGAACCTTAAAACTCATAATCTAATATCGATCAAATGATATAAAAAGAGATCAAATACAGAAAACTCCAAATAATCTTACATGTTCATTCAGTGAAAGAAAAATATTTATGAAAAACTGCTTTCCCGGACTCGATTAGCGCAAGTAATGACGCTATCGACATGTGTTGACGCCTCGTGTGTGTGCTATATAGGCTGTTTATGTTCATCCACTCATACGTCAGACAAGTGTCAGAACTCACAAGTCCCAATCCCTGTCACCCCCCCCCCCCCAAAAAAAAGCGAAATACAGGCGGACTGGACTTTGATTTGGGAATTTTAACTTGATCGGCCAACCCCACCTGTAGCAAATGACCCTCAGACACTGGGTAATGAGTAAGAACTTTTGGGGGCAGAATGTAGAAGTTATAAACAAAAAGGGAGGAACTTGAAACCCCGGAAAATCAAGTCATTTCAGCAACATTAGGTATCGAATTAGAAATAAACCACGTTTGAATTTTATGGGGGGGGGGCAACTGCGCAACTGCAACTGCCCCCCCCCCCCCCCCCCATTAGTAGGCCTACGTCACTGCTCAGACATGAAAGTGATCGGCCAACGGGAAAACTTCCCACTCTCCATTGCATTCAAGTTCGCCCCTGTGTGGTTTTGAATTGTCCACTTTCAGCTGTAACTTCTATACTCCCTCCTCAGTGCATGGTTCAGTATAATCGTCAAGTAGGCCAACTTAGCATTGCATGTTATTCTGTGGATCAATATTATGGTTGTGCACACAATAGTATGTTTATTCCCACTTTCCGACTGCAAACGATATGTGAATTATCCTCTATACATAACCCAATATACATACAGCATGTAGGTCCACTCACTGTAACATCTCACTCGCACATTCGAGTATATTTGGTTCGTAAGTATCAATAATGACGAAAAAAAAAAAAAAGAAAGTAAACAGGGTTTAGCAGAATTCTGAAAATAATGTAATAACTTTATTCACACTGCGTACCCACGTGCATACGCGCAACAATCATAGGTTAGTCTGCATAAATTTATGTTTAACTTTGACTTTTTAATAATATCCCTTAAGACCTGTGAGACGCGGCCTTGAATATTGTTTTTCCTATTGATTAAACTTGAAGAAAATAATGAGAAACTAACACTCAAATGATAATACTTACGTCAACTCTCAGTTAATAAACTCCTGCGAAATTCCATTAGGTAACCGTTGTTACACACTGACTTTGTGGAAAAATTCTGTGACGAGTTTTGAAATCGGAACCACGCTGAGGTATATCCCAAATATATACATCACCAGCTGAGGAGAAAAAGAATGTTTGCTGGTCCAACAAGTTGGGATTACGGAACGGATTAGCAGGAGAAAATACCAAGCACTGATTGTCCTCAACGCAGAAAATACGTCTTAGGTAGGGAAAAGTATACGCAAGCACAGGGAACAGACCAGATTATCATGTCGTACCCCTTTTCATATTTCAGCTTCACGCGTATAGAACAAAAATTATTCATCATAATAGAAACACCAAACAGTACTCTATCGAGTCATTGCATACATATGCGTCTGATTCACTCGTTTTCCCTTTCTTTTTCCTCTCTCTCTCTTTCTCTTGAATTATTTTTTCCACTCTGCCTCCCATTTCGCCTTTGTAAGCGACTTGAATAGAACCCTCCATCGCACAAAGGTTTCACAAACCCATGAAAAGGCGCGGTTTGTAACAAAGGATGGCATTCCTACACACAAACCCAAACTCAGGGTTGACTGGGTACGGTTTCTTTCACACCAACCGCTGTGCGTCCATGTGATCTTAATATGATGACAATGATTATGACGACGACGACGACGATGACGACGACGGCGATGACGATGAGGAAGGTTCTGATGATCTTTGTCTTTAATCTACCTGACTGCTATAAGAAAGCGATTACATGCTTGTAGATAAGAAGTCACGAAAACTACAGAGCTTTAATAAGTCCCATCTGAAGGCCTCGCATGTCAATACAAGATATATACTTTCTAAAGAGCGCATGGAACATTAACACAGTCTAGAGACCAAGTCCAGAGACCAAGTCTAGAGACCAAGTACTGTTCCACCACTGAGCCATTTTCTAATGATTCCATGAACCTTACAGTGATACAGTGATACAGTGATTTTTATTTCTTCGGATCCCTTCAGGGGCATGGAAGAAATACAATTGTGAGAAACAAACTTATTTTACAACAATAAACAAAACATTAAAAATATCAAGAATAACCTTTCATACTAGTAGTTAATTTTTGTTGATCTCAAGGTAAGAGTGAGTATTCACGCTGCAGTTCTGGACACCACACACCCTATACAGACAGCGAAACTTGAGGTGCTACTGTTTACACGATTTAAAATTTGTATCCGACATGTTCAGCGAAGCGGCGTGAGGTCTCACACCTTGTGGACAGCGAACAGAGATGCTGTCTGCTAGAATGTGGAATTTCGCATCGTATGGACAGCAAACTGAGATATTTGTCAATACGATAGTATGCAGAGAGATGTTGTATTTACGATGGGTGTTCAGAGATTCGGCATGAAATCCCACATTGGACATGGAAATGGGATGCTGTCCACACGACACCATAATCTATATGTTAGTGGCGCAGCGTGAGATTTCACTCATTTATGATCAAATTTGGTAAATAGATTTAGAGAGAAAAAATGGTATGGACGCACCCCAAACTGAATCCGAGCATGTCCTACACTTTGAATGGTATCAAGCATACATCAGAATTCAACCAAATCTGTATACATGTAGATGCGTGAGATGAAGATGATATTTGATATCAGTCTTCAATTTATCAAGCGCCATTTACACTGTTCATGTGTTCCAATGATAACAAACTGAATGTCTAAAAATAATGAGAGTCAAGGAAATGGCCGATTTTCACTAATTTCCTTTTCATTTTTTTATTATCTTATACTGAAATTATTTTCGTCGTTAATAAAGAAAGAGCTGCCTGACGATGAGGCATGGTTATTCACCAGACTGGACTATTTGATTGATACTTCCCCTTTCCCCCTTTCCAAAACAATGTGATTATCACTGCAATCCGTTGACTACTGAATTCTCTCCTTCCCATATGCTTAATACAGCTGTCACCTGGTTCCAGTGGGCTACGGGTTTACATTAAGATATCATCACAACGGTGGTGCATACATCTGCACATTATGCACTTGAATGATTCCAACCACCAGAGTACACGTCTAAGAAAAAAGGAGCAATTTTGCACCCCTAAAGCAATAATAGCAGCACCTTTTGGGATACAATCTTGCACCCTACATGAAAATGGTGCAAAGATGCACCCTTCTGTACTTGTTTGCATCCGAAAATGCACATCTGCATCCTTAAAGGTGCAGAAATTTTTGCATCCAAAAGGATGCAAATTTGCACCTTCCCTAAAGGTTATAAGGTGCAATCTTGCACCCTACATGAAAAAGGTGCAAAGATGCACCCTTCTGTACTTGTTTGCATCCGGAAATGCCCATCTGCACCCTTATCGGTGAAAAATGTTGCTCACTTAATGATGCATAATGCTTCTTTGGGGTGCAAAGTTACACTCATAAAGGAGCTCCTGGTGTTGCATTTAAAGGGTGCATAATTGAACTTTTTTTTCTTAGTGTGTAGGTAAAACTGATATCCATAAAGTGCTGACAAACGATTATCTCACTGAGCGCTGTAGAAATCCTGGGGACCGTTTCATAAAAGTTGTCAGCACTGACAAGTTGTCAGTCACTGACAGTTACCATAGTAACAGTCAGTGATCAGTGCTTCTCAGCCAATCAAAACCAAGGATTTTGCTGAAATTGTCAGTGCTGACAACTTTCATGAAACGGTCCCCAGATGTATAATCATTATAATAATCATCATTATCACAAACTAATTCTTGTGAAGTTTCGAATCAAGTCTCTTCTATATTTCTAACTCTTCAACTTCGAAAGTTAAACTCAGATATTGGCAAGTACTTGACTTCCAACATGAAGCGTTGATAATGGTTATATTATTGCATCAACAATCCATGAAGGCATATAAGACAATGGTATCCATAATAACTTAGCATCCCATCCTACGCTGTATCTGGTTTTCGGCAGTCTGGCAAAGAGGGCGTGCTCCATGGCATTCGTGACTTGTGAGACGTCTTTTGAGGAGAAGAAACGCATGAGCTTGGACTTTCTTTCAATAGCTGTGATGGATATAAAGGAGATATGAGAGAAGTAAATGATAATATTTTTATAAGGTAAAGAAGAAGGATATGTTCATGATTATCACCTCCATGCTAGCCTTGAAACCTGCTGTTTGTAAAAATCTAGCAAATTACAACGCCTCTCATCATGCTGGTGCAGTGAAAAATTATCATTTTGATCATGATGACTATTTTACAATAATGCTAATTTCTTTTTGAAATCTCATGCAAGGTAAATCATCATTGTAGACTTTCATAAAAACTTACTTCTATACATCACTGTTTCAGGAAACTCTTTCTTCTTTTCTTCTGTCAATCGTTTCCAAGCGCCCTCTAACATTTGAGTGATGGAATCTTTTGATGTCATCTTGGTGTCAAAGAACCCAGGCTCGATTATACTGACATGGTATCGGTCTCCAAAATGTTTGCGTTCCTTCCTAATGTAAATGGGAATCAAAACATGTAATGAATAAGAGGTCGAAATTCGTTATTCTGATTTTCATCCATTTATTATGACTTATGGAAATGTCCGTCTTATTTTGTTTAATCTAAACTATAGGCCGATGTAATAATAAGACCCCACGATTTGGCACTTTTTTCAGGTCGGGCAGGATCGGGCAAACGTGACCCAAAACTATTCAGATTTCTCTTGGCACGCAGAGCACAGTTACCGAAACGCCATATATCTATTAGGTCATAAAATGAATGATAGTTATACTGTATGATTGTCTTATATACAATTATGTACTGGACTATCATAAACATGATAAAGGATTGTATGAAAGGTATCAAGTTATAAAAAGAATATCACATGAGTAGGAGGAGGAGGAGAAAGAGAGAGAAGGGTAGGGGAGGGATCGAACGTTATTCACGATATTAAACCATCATACCGAATCAAATCTGAAAACGCCTCCAGGGCAAACTTGGATTCAGAGTATCCCCCTGCTATTGCGGCTACGCGGCCTGCACAGCTTGTAACGTTCACCAACCGTCCGCTGCTTTTCTTCAGAAGCGGTAAAAACGTCAGCGTGGCGTCAATAGCGCCGAACAGGTTAACCGCCATGACTTTCTCATAGTCTTCTCGTCTGCTCCACTCCACGTAGCCAGAACTCAAGGCTATTCCTGCGTTGTTCACTACTCCCCATAATGCTGATACACGGATAAAGAAATATGTTTTTAAAAAAAACATCGTGCTAAGTTGTTTTTAAGTGATGCGATTTACGCGGTCTTAATAATATTGATTAATTTCTCCATAAAAATATGTAAATAAATGGTATTTGAAAAAAACAACATTAGTGCTTTGTGGTTCAGATAGATAGTTATTCAATATCTTACAGCTGATTAATAAAAACCCATTATGTGCCAACTTGGATATGTCAAAACTGACGTCGTCCTCGTGCAGGCCTTGTGTGAAATGGGCTATAAGGTGATACCTGACTCATGTGGAATTATCCTCTTCACTCGTTCATATACATCGATGATGCTTTCATGTTTTGTCACGTCAAGCAGCAACGTCGTGACCCGATCGGAAGTAGTCTGGTCAAGGTCATTGCGACCTGTGTCAGTTAAACATGTGGCTATCACGTGAACACCCTTGGTATCGAGTTGCTTGGCGAGTTTGTTACCGAATCCAGTATCACATCCAGTAATAAATACATACCTTATGGATGAGAAGAAAATAATTAAACGAGAAAGAATGAGAATTTCAATTTCAAAACAAAGAACATCCATACAACGACCCTTTAACAGTTTAAGATGACATTCGACTCCGCATGCAGAGGAGTCGGAACAGTTCTGAAGGTGGAAGCGTAGGGGGGGGGGGGTATCATCGCCCCCAATCGTTACCAACATTGCCAAACGGAAATGTCTGTTATGTTAGGATCCTACGGAAGCTTAAAAGTGCCCCCAGAAGCCGAGATAATTTAGGACGTGAAGACGAGAAGACGAGACGAGAAGACGAGAAAAACAGTCAAGAAGACAAGAAGACGAGGCAAAGAAGACAAAAAGGCAAGATCCTGGATCTCGTCAAGTCGACTTTCGAAGGACAAGATGACAAGAAGACAAGATCCCAGAACTCATCAAGTCGACTTCGTCAGGACGAGAAGACGAGAAGACAAGATCCTGGATCTCGGCAAGTCGACTTCCGTAGGACAAGATGACAAGAAGACAAGATCCCGGAACTCGTCAAGTCGACTTCTGTAGGACGAGAAGACAAAGAGACAAGATCACGGATCTCGTCAAGTCGACTTCTGTAGGACGAGAAGACAAGAAGACAGGATCCTGGATCTCATCAAGTCGACTTCTGAAGGACGAGAAGACAAGAAGACAAGATTCCAAGTCTTGTCAAGTCGACTAGAAGTGGATGACATGACAAGAAGACAAAATTGGATCTCGTCAAGTTGTCTTCTTCGGGACAAGAAGAAGAGAAGACAAGATCCTGGATTTCGACAAGTCGACTTCTTCAGGACGAGAAGACAAGAAGACACATCCTGGATCTCGTCAAGTCGACTTGATGAGGATGGGAAGACAAGAAGACAAAATCCTAGATTTCGTCATGAAGACTTTGTTAGGAGGAGAAGACAAGAAGACAATATCGTGAGTCGTGTCATGACGAGAATACAAAATCCTTGATCTCATCAAGTCATCTTCTTGAGTACGAGAAGACAAGAAGATTAGATCCTGTATCTTGTCAAGTTGACTTGATGAGGTTGAGGGGATGAGGTGACAAGAAGAGGAAATCGTGATCTCGTCAAGTCGACTTCGTACGACTTAGGTCTAGATCGTCTGACTGTAACAAGTGATCACTTTTAAGCTTCCGTACCTAGTTATTCACTGCAAGGGTCTAACTAGTATTATGATGACTGAATCTGAAGACGAGAAGACGAGACGAGAAGACGAGAAAAAGAGTCAAGAAGAAAAGAAGACGAGGCAAAGAAGACAAGAAGACAGGATCCTGGTTCTCGGCAAGTCGACTTCCGAAGGACAAGATGACAAGAAGACAAGATCCCGGAACTCGTCAAGTCGACTTCTGAAGGACGAGAAGACAAGAAGACGAAATCCTGGATCTCATCAAGTCGACTTCTTCAAGACGAGAAGACGAGAAGACAAGATCCTGGATTTCATCAAGTCGACTTCTTCAGGACGAGAAGACAAGAAGACAAGATTACAAGTCTTGTCAAGTCGATTTGATGTGGATGAGATGACAAGAAGATAAAAACCTGGATCTCGTCCAGTCGACTTCTTCGGGACAAGAAGACGAGAAGACAAGATCATGTATTTCGTCAAGTCGACTTCTTCAGGACGAGAAGACAAGAAGACAAAATCTTGGATCTCGTCAAGTAGACTTCGTCAGGACGTGAAGACAAGAAGACAAGATCCTTAATCTTGTCAAGTCGACTTGGTGAGGACGAGTTGACAGGAAGACAAGATCCCGGATCTTGTCAAGTCGACTTCGTCATTACGATAAGACGAGGAGACAAGACCCCGGGTCTTGTCAAGTCGACTTGATAAGGACGAGAAACTGAGAAGACGATCGAGATACTGTTTGGCCTGATTTTCAGAGCATTGCATTCATGCAGATAAAGCAGGGCCTATTAAAGCTAATTTCTATTATACTTTATACTTCACGTTTGGAAGCCAACTGATTAATTATAGTACTTCTCGTCCTGAAGAAGTCGACTTGACGAAATCCAGGATCTTGTCTTCTCGTCTTCTCGTCCTGACAAAGTCGACTTGACGAAATACATGATGATCTTGTCTTCTCGTCTTCTTGTCCCGAAGAAGACAACTTAACGAGATCCAGGATTTTGTCTTCTTGTCATGTCATCCACTTCTAGCCGACTTGACAAGACTTGGAATCTTGTCTTCTCGTCTTCTCGTCTTGAAGAAGTCGACTTGATGAGATCCATGATCCTGTCTTCTCGTCTTCTCGTCCTACAGAAGTCGACTTGGCGAGTTCCGGGATCTTGTCTTCTTGTCATCTTGTCCTTCGGAAGTCGACTTGCCGAGATCCAGGATCTTGTCTTTTTGTCTTCTCGTCCTACAGAAGTCGACTTGACGAAATCCAGGATCTTGCCTTCTCGTCTTCTCGTCCTGACGAAGTCGACTTGATGAGTTCTGGGATCTTGTCTTCTTGTCATCTTGTCCTTCGGAAGTCGACTTGACGAGATCCAGGATCTTGCCTTTTTGTCTTCTTTGCCTCGTCTTCTTGTCTTCTTGACTCTTTTTCTCGTCTTCTCGTCTCGTCTTCTCGTCTTCACGTCCTAAATTATCTCGGCTTCTGGGGGCACTTTTAAGCTTCCGTATTTTCATACCCAAGAAGTCGAGAAGATGAGACTGAGAATCTCACCTTCTCAACTTCCTGGACTCAAGAAGCCGAGTTGACGAGATTCCAGCTCTCACCTTCTCGCCTTAATTCTTGGACAATAAAAAAGTGGAGAAGACGAAATGCCAGATCTCGCCTCCTCGCCTTCTCGCCTTCTCGGATCAAAAAAGGTCGAGAAGACTACAGGAATTATCTCGTCCATGTCGTCATCTCGGTGGTGCCATCACAAAAGTACATTTTAAAGTCCCTCTTCGGTCTACTGATGTATCATGTTTTAGGTTTTGTGCTTAGAGAGTATCAGGGGTAACTAAAGGTAAATATTTCATTAATTGTGTACATATGCGATCTATTTGTTTTCTTTTTCCATCAACAAGAAACCAAGCTATTGCAGTATACTTTAAATTACTCACAACAAGCCAAAGTCACTCACTTGTCTTTTGCAATGTCATCTATGTAGGGTCTTCTTACAAGGTGCTCAATAATTTTCCAGATCAACAGGCCTATTGCCATTAGCATAGGGTAGAACTTGTAGGAACCAAGCACACAGATATCCACATGATCCATGTTGACCTGACAAAGAGTTGGAAGGACTGCATTTTATAGAAGAATCCAAAGTAAGAAAAAAAAAACTTGTTTTGACTCTTCTTCTGGTTAAACATGAATATCACAGTTTATATTGTACGTTTCAATAAAAAAGGAACCCAACTTTGAAAATTTCTTGTAAATGGATTATGTATTTACCGGTATCAAATTTCATTATGAAAGAGTATACTTTCCAATGGTAACTTATTTAGTTTTTCAGGGTCATGCATCACTGAACACCATTGTTTTCAAAATTCTGTGCAGAATCTCAGGTGGTTCACTTTCTTGTAAAACATAATAAGCATTAACGAGAAACCTTAGTTTCATACAGACTGGAAGCTCCAATTTTCTTCTTCAAATCTGTGTTAAAGAGGTGTTATATGCTTGAAGAATTTCTGCTTTTTAAAGCCTTTTTAAATGAGAAACATTTGCACGAAGACGCGTACTTTAATTGGCTGAGTTCTGACGTTGAAGATTCGACTTTGCTGATTTTTGCAAATGTTGGTTATTTTGTTTTGTCGATCCTTCATGTTTGACCCCTCCCCCGACATCCTTCCCCCGCTCTGTCGCTTAGTTTCCTCGCCGAGGGTATTAGGAACCAATCCCCCGGCCCCCTCCCTACCTCGAATACAAAATCGACACCCATGCATGTATTATTGTATGAACATTTAGCTTTGCTCGGGCTATACCTCTCACATGTCTTAGGCCAAGAAAAAGGTCGGGCAAGAGTATTCGCTTCGGAGCCTTACTTGAGCACATAAACTTTTGCTAGCATGAGAGAGCTTTCAAGCAATTACTAGTTTTATAGATACAGTCCAATGGGTCTTTAGTGATGCGTGACCCAAACCTGTTACCACTAGAAAGCATATTAATTACTCTTTTGTACGATACGAAATTCAGTACCAGAAAATACATAATCCATTTACGTGAATTTTTCAAAGTTGGGTTTCCTTTTTTTTTTTAATAGTTAAATGTTGCTGCAAGTTATACTAAAAATTATTTGGATTTCGTTGTGAGAAAAGAAACTAAAACGGGGAAGTAAACACATAAACAAATAAATAAACAAACAAATAGATAAATAAATATCTAGAACAGAATAAAAATCAAGTGGAACATAACCAAACATAAACTGCTGTTTTCACACTTTTCAATAAAAATGCAGCTTAGCCATTATAGGTTTAGAACAACACTCTATACAGATAAACATGAACAGTGATGAACCTCTAAAGTATATCAAAACTTTTTGATACACTATATACACATAGATAAAAAAAAATGAATATCATGTTCATTGGTTTTGATTGTTTATATAAAAAAATGCAACGATGCCAATCATGGTTTACTATCTATCCGCACACGTTAACATGGAAACTGAGTATAAATACAGGGAACTCAGTACTGCTGCATCAAGATACAGTTGGTCAGTATTGCACCATCGCGTATAATTATATTCGTATCGCATGACCCTGTTGCACTTTGTTTTTGTATGTTGTTCATACATGTACATAAACTTACCTTTTCGCACTTAACTATGACATGATAAATAAATCTAAAATGTCTGAAGAAACTGAATATCATACATATACCGTAATATTCTTGTGAATAACATTAATCAACATGAAATATGAGATAGATTGGTTTGATATTACCTCTGCCGATTCCTCAATCAGTCTACGCATATATGAGAAATATTTTGCAAAGGACTGCAGCTGACGAAATCTCTCGCGTTTCTATTCATCAAATTATAATAGATATTGAGCTAATCGATATTTCCCAATCAAATCTATTTACGCATAATTCGCATACACAGTTAGAACAGTTGTTTAAAACCATTCGATTGTTTAAATATAAACCTTCCAGCGGTCGTTGTTTTTTCTTTAAAATCCCCATATGTTTTACATACATTAAAAACAACAACAACAGTTGTTAGGTTCATGTTAAACAACCTAATGATTTTTAAACAACGGTTCTGTTGTAAAAGATGTGTTACTATAAGGAACCTACATAACAAGCTATGCTTTCCAGTCGGTTCCCAATTCATTTCATCTCACAATTATGCACTTTGTAAATTATGTTGCTTTTGTTATTGGAAATGAAATAAACCTTGCATTAAATCAAATCAAATCAACAGTGTATGGATCAAAAAACAACAACAACTGCCAAATGGCATATTAGGCCCATGATTCATTATGCACTCCTATAGTGCATTTACTTCCTGTGAAGCTGTGATAAAGAGTCCGATGTATTAGAACGCCATAGGAGTGCATCATGTGCATTATGCATGTGCTCCTTCCGATAAGGGATTGGAGAGTTTATTTGCAAAAACCGATAGAAACGCCATTTATGAAAATTTGAAATTAAGGTCACCATCATTTAGTACAAAATAATATTTTTCAAATGATACATTCCTCATTACATATAAAGGTATATTGTTGAAATTATGGTCAAAGTAGCATAAATTTTCTTATTATTTTCTTTATTTTTATTGATCTTTAATTGCAAATATCTCAGTTTGACAAAAATGGATTGATCGGTTTTTGCAATCAAACTCTTCGCATTGATGTTTCAGTCATTATTTTGTCAGGCTACAAAGGGACATTTTGGCGTCCTGGATGCAGGTGCGTAGCTAGACCTTTTTCAGTGGGGGGGGGGGGGGGGGGGGGGGGGGGGGTAGAGGCCACTGATTACCGACAAAAATTGTCACCGATTACCGACGACCAACATCTATTACTTAAACCGTCTAAAGCCCATGGGGCACTTCTAATTGACGTGCCTTTATCACATTTTCCTTCGTCTCTCCTACACATTTTCATTCATTTTCAACTAGATTTGGTGATTTTTATATGAGCGAGCGAGGCGAGCAAGGAAATGATGCTCCTTTTCATTTTAGAAGTGATGATTCTTCATCAAAATACAAGATGGGCCTATACGATATTCAAATCATAAATTTGGTCACTTCGCCTGCAGAATTCATTTGCTTTCCCCAAACATTCTGTGTCTAAATATTATACGAGCGAGCGCAGCGAGCGAGAAAAAAAATGCACTCTTTGTCATGCTATTCATGAGACGACTTGGCATACGGACTTGCGGACTGACTGTATTTTGTCATCAAAATATACTTTGAACAATAAGATATCTAAATAATAGCCTATTCGGTCACCTCGCTTGCAAGCGAGGAAAAATAAATATCCTCTTTATCATGGTAAAAGTGATAATTCTTCATCAAAATTTGCGATGGGCCTATTAGATATCTAGATTATTTTTGTGCCATCGCTTGCCGAATTTACTCGCTTTCAAATCCATCCTGTCTCTAAATATGATATGATAATTGAGCGAAGCGAGGGAGGAAATATATATATACTCCTTTTCATGGTTGTGGTGATTATTCTTCATCAAAGTACACGATGGGCCGAAAGGTATCTAAATTATACATTTAATCACCTCGCTTGCCGAATTCGTTCGCTTTCAAAAACTATATCCTGTATTTAAATATTATACGAGCGAGCGGAGCAAGCGAGGAAAAATATACTCCTTTTCATGGTTGAGGAGATTATTCATCAAAATGCGAAACCATCTATCATCTATACGAGCGAGTGCAGCGAGCGAGCAAATTATACACTCTTCTTAATGGTAGAATTCTTATTTCGTCATCAAAATATACTCCTATAAGATATCTAAATAATATTCGATCACCTATTTGCCAAATATTTGGGCACCTCGCTCCAATTGCGTCACATCAAAACTTGCCAAGGGATGAAGGATCAAGCAAGAATACCCGACAAAGTACAGCCGGGACAACCCTTCCTGACCCGACATGGTCCATCATTCCCCCCCCCCCCCCGACTCAACGTCTGCACCGTACCCGCGCAAGCACAACCTCGGAACCTCTCTTTCTCTCTCCGAGACTTTTTCTTCTCTTTATACCTTGTCATCATCGTTTTTCTTATCCATTTTCTTCCTTTTTTTCCTCTTTTCCTTCCCCCCTCTTTTTTCTCTTTTCTTTTTCTTTTTCTTCCTTCTCTTTTTCTTTTCTTTTTCCCTTTTTCTTCTCTCCTTTTCCTTTTCTCCTTTTCTTCTTCTCCTTTTCTTCTTTCTTTTTTCTTTCCCCTTCTAATTTTTTTCTCTCCCCCTTTTTCATTTTCCCCGACGGCAGTGCAGATTTACCGACGATATCCTGAGAGTGGGGGGGGGGGGGGGGTGTGTCACACCCCCCCCCCCCCCGCTAGCTACGGCCCTGCCTGGTTGCATGGCTAAAAGTTGCCTCATTTTTCAAACACAGAACAGACTAATTACTTATCAAGAAAATGTCATTTATAAATTTCAAAATGAAATGAAATGAAATGAAACAGCACTTGGAAGGCAGTCAAACTATAACCAAAAATTTGTCCCAAGTCAAATCATCCACCGCTTTATAAAGAGGTCTGGACCCTGTTGTATAATGGTAACTCTGCCATCACTAGATAACAGTGCTCAACAGCCAATCAAATTCAAGGTTTCCATGGAAGTTACCATTGATGGCAAAGTTACTATCCATGGTAAGCTTTATACAACGGGGCCCTGAATTTTTCCCCATTAAACTGCTATATTGTTTAATTCTGTTGAACTACCTAATCCATTACGTGTAAGTCGTGAATCACTTATGTAATTTTATTTGAGTGTGATATTGTCTGTTACAAAACACTATAAAGTGCATAGAAAATTATGCGATGTGCGCTTTATATAAAAATATTAATTTCTTTGTTTGTTTGTTTGTTTGCTTTTATTTCTGCCTTCAACTTAACATAAATTATACATACATAAATATTACATAAATATTACATAAACGTCTAGTACAAAATGTGTTGCAAGGTAAACAAAATATACAATAAGGATACAAACAAGATACAGAATATGTATACGTTAAACTAAAGAAATAAATAGAACGCAGGAGACCGCCATCGTGAGCTATTTCTGTGGCTGTAAGGCTTGAAAGTGATGGCGGCCTCATGTAAAATAATTTCGTGACATACTAATATTTCCTTATGTATTGATTTATTCATCCAATATACCAATCAATAATTGATCAATTACTGTAGATTATTCATTTGCCATATCTATTTATCTATTCATTTGTTAATAATGATAATCAGTGGCGTAATGAGCCAAAATATTTGGGGGGGGGGCTCAATCTTTGCGAGGAGCGAAGCGACCAACCCTGAGGGAGTGTAGCGACCGAGCCGGGGTACCCCCCCCCCCCTTCACGATACGGAGCTTTTTCATTTTTTCGACTTAAATTCCCGCTTGAGTTCAGTTCAATTTTTATTTTCTCTAATTTCCAACAAAAGGATTTCATTTTAGTGGGGCGGTAGTGAGCACGCGAAGCATGTGAATCACTTAATGAGCGCGCTTCGCGCGCTCCCTAGGGGGGAGGGTGCAGGGAGGGGGGAGTTTCCCCCCTCCCGCGCGAAGCGCGGAAGCTCCGACGTTTGATGACATGTACTGTTATGGATAAACGTGTCATGAATCTACCGACCGGAAAAGGATATTTTTTCATGAACTTGGAAACATGATTATGAAAACATGCAGCCCAAACAATCTTCTTAAGTTTCAAACAAATGCCAGCGTTACACAAAATACTTTATTACTTATGATAATAATACAGACAAAGACACTATGAAATAAAAACGACGAGCATGGAGAGGGTGTGATGCGGTGGGGTACCAGGGTTTCACTCCCACAGTGGCGTAGCTAGGATTTCATTTTAGTGGGGCGGTTGTGAGCGCGCAAAGCGCGCTCCCTGGGGGGGGGGGAGAGGGTCCATGTAAGGGGGGAGTTTTCCCCCTCCCGCGCGAAGCGCGGAAGCTCCGACGTTTCTTTGAATTGTTCCTTGTCTGCTCCCGCTCTTCTTACGTTCTCTTACCTTTTTTCTTTTGTCGCTTCTGATTTTTGTTTCCTTCTACTTTTTCTTTCTTTTTTTGTTGGTGTTTTGGAGGGGTGACCGCCCCCATCGTCCCCCCCCCCCCCTGGCTACGCAAGTGCACTCCCATGGTAAAGGAGTTTTTTGCAGTATTGATGGTTTGCAACTCTGTAAAAGAACACTATTTGGGACTGCAAACTTAAAGCCCGTGTCTAGTTTTGGTAAATCTAAGAATATTCATTATCAAAGTTTGAATCCATTGTCAGATAAACAGATAAAACCAAGTGTTATAGACCAATTTCACCTCCGGTTTATGTATTTGGCCCTCTATCGGCGACGCCATTGCTGCGGTGGGCAAGCGCGCTGACCGCGATTGGCTCTGTGTACAAAATGAATGTAAGATATGAGACATGCCCCGATATTGTTCCATTTACTTTATTCTAGATCAATAAAATAAAGCATGGATACATGGGTAGATGAGGTAAGACAATGCTCATATCTGACGGATGAAGGTATGATGTATTTTTGTACTTTCGATGGTTTTTCAACTTAGTTTTGTCAGTAAAAGTTCGATTGCAGCATAGAAGCCGTAGTAAACGGGAGCCCTAAATCTTACCCTGTTTACAAAGTCATGTTTTAACTCATTAAATTTTACGCCAAAGTACAAAATGATAATGTTTCTTGACTTCAAAGTCCTTTCTGTTGATGTTTTTACCCACTGGCGACGAATTCCTTCACATTGCTTACGGAAACCTGCGTAGGGAGTACGGCTTCTCACACAAACAGGCTTCATGAGTCAAAAGCGAGTGAATTTCGCACTCAGTTAGCTTCCAATTTTTAAACTTTCTCTAATTCTTGTGGCATTTGAGCACCGCACATCTGCGACCTGAACTTCCCTGATAATTTCTCATTGCAACTATTAAAATAAATTTGCATATACTGGTCAAAAGAGACAAAAAATCGAACGAATGTACATAACGCGCTATTGACTTGTGTACTATAAAAGCTAGAGCGCCCACCGCAGTGACCGCAGTATGTCGAACTGTGTCGAACCAGAGTCTGCTGCCCTCTTGCGTTGTGAAATTGGTCTATATCATAAAACACATTAGTATTGATATTATGCTGTGTTTTCTGCCTTGCTATGCATGCTATTCGGGAAATTGTGAATGGGTTACTTAACAGTAGAAGGGGAGTCTAGGGAGAAGTAATGAAATTCGTGTGATAACACTTATATAAAATTGAAAATAAACCATGGTTGAAATTTATTTGGGGGGGCGGGCGCCCCCCAAGCCCCCCCCCCCCTCCAGTACGCCAGTGATGATAATAATGGGGAATATTTAGGAGCGCTAAATACAAACATTACCATAGCTCGTACAAAATAGAGATAATATGAGAGAACAAAAAATTTACGTTTTACAGGAAAAAGATTATTGTGGAAAAAGCTAAGTTTTGAGGGATTTTTGAAGGAGGGAATACAATAACATAAATTGTTTTTGAATACTACTATAGAAATAAAAGTAGTAGTACTCTAAATACTCTAGAGACAGTGGGCTCTGGTCTCTGGTAGACTAGTCACAGCCCTTGTAATCAAGGGCTCTGGAACTAGTCAGACACTATGAACATGACAGACAAAGAAAGTGGACAAAATAAACAAGTCCTCATTCTACCCTTCACAATGGTTCTGGTAGTCAAAAGAACATCCCTTCACGGCTATTATGTTTAATCAGTAGTTCCAGGTGAATATGCATGTTACACCTGTTCCACATATTTTAGATAATAGCCGTGAAGGGATGTTCTTTTGACTACCAGAACCATTGTGAAGGGTAGAATGAGGACTTGTTTATTTTGTCCGCTTTCTTTGTCCGTCATGTTCATAGTGAGAGCACTTGATTTGTTAGTCTAGCTCGAGCGCCACCTACGTTCTATAAACTCTCATAGATCAAGTTACAGGTGAAGACCTTTCCTGTGGATCTGGAAAGTATTAATTCCGTAATTATGCAGGTGTTACATCAGAAGTTTAAAAAGGTCATTATGACATGGCTTCGTTGTGACCATTCTGCTTGACTGATGCACATTGGAATCCGTAAGTCTCGGCCACATTCTAGCCTCACGCTGAAACTGCTCGGGACACCTACCGGTAGTACCTCAGTGTAGATCAGGCGACAGGCTTGACAAAGGCCTAAGTTCCTCGCAAACCTCCGGCTTCGAGCTCTTGACCTTGGCCTGGGCTTAGACTGTGTGTGGCAGTTGAAGGGTCCGCTACCGTAGATCTACCTGCTGCTAGCTGCGAGGCGAGGGCCGAGGCAGACTGGAAAAGACACTTGTCACAATGGCAGATGACTCTGACTCTTCATGGTTTGAATTTTGTGGTTCAGAATTATGGGTAAATATCATGGCATTATCGTGAAATAGGAAACCACAGTTCACTTTGTACAGCAGCGCTTTATTCAGTCACACGCATTGGTTTCCACCTCCATTCTCTTTGACTTTGTACACAAGTGCGTGCGTCAAATGAACGAGTGGTTTCCTAAACCACGATATAGCCAATAATATCATACCAGCTGTATTCGTGACACTAGGTCTAACGTCAATAACCATTGACATGATTGAGTCGCCACCCGGCGGCCTTAACTGTTAATCTTCCTCTCCTGCTAAAATGCACTTTATTCATACCAAAATCTTAATTTCATATGAAAATATCCCCGGGGGGTCGCTTCCATTGAAGAGTGGACAGTATCCGCGAGAATCGTCCTTCAAAAAGCACCCTAAACGAGGATTCAAGGGCAGGCCGCTAGGACACCCTAAACACGGATTTTGTGCAGATGTCCCAGATTTGCACACCCTATACCCTAAACGAGGATATTCCTATTTTCATACCTTGAGAGTGATAGTGGGGTCCATTGAAAGTTTGGAGCAGTTTTAATTTTATCTCGAGATAATTCACTGTCTCATTATGTCTTACACAGGCGTTAAAGGATTTTCCGAGGCACGGGTCTTGTTACAGTCGGTCCCGCAGTCAGTGCAAATTACATAACCTTTTTTCCTTTTTGGATTATCGTGATTTAGGGGGCTTTTTTTCAATTTTTGGCGTTTTTGACACTCTATTCGCGTTCCGCGCGTTCCGCGCCTACCCCTGAAAAAATACCCTTTTTCCGCGTTTTTTTTCTCGCGGATGCTGTCCACTCTTCAATGGAAGTGACCCCCCCGGGGAAAATATTCACATATCCTGTAAAATCAATCAAAAGCAAAATTCATGAAAATCCCTCATTTTACAGACAATGACATCATTAATTACGTACTTCCGGGATGGCGACTCAACAGGTAGCTCTTGCTGAGTCGCCACACACACACTTGATATGTCAAGACAGTTCTGCGCATGCGCCACCACGCAGGCGTCTTACATACACATAACACCTGTGCCCGATGGACAATGACTCGCCGTTGTCCGTGTAGTGGGTTCTACATTGAGAAGCCGCCCCTCCTACTTTTTTAGATCATAACACTCTCGCTTTTTAAATGATATTAATTCGATCGGCAAATGCCACATTTCATTTTCATCACAAGTTTGAGGAACTTACGTCATTGGATTGTGATGCAACGATCACCGAGTCTGGAAGTGTCATCTTCGTCGCCTGAACTGCACGCACTGGCTATTACGCGAGAACATGTGCAAGCTCAACTTTGATCGCGTGCAACTCTTATTCTGCTGTCGGATTTGCAAGAGAATTTTTTATGGCAAAAGGATATATTCTTAGCTCTTCATTGCAGCAAAAAATCACAATCCAGCGATGCTCATAATTTTCAGAGGACAAGTAAGAGCAGGAGGTAGCAGGTGAATGGCGACTCATTTTCGGCGGCGAGTCAGCGCGCATTGACGTTAGATCTAACTGTTAGTCTATTTAGATCTAGGCCTAACTTACATGTAATTTTAATTTATGGCAAACTAGTCTAGACTTCGCTTTGTGGATGATTTCGTGCACAGGGCATATCTCGAAAACCAGAAAAGATCCCCCCCCCCCCATCTCTGGATTCTTTGTCAATATCGTGTTTTCTTGCACCCATTCGTAATCTAAAATTTTGCTTTCCCTTTGGCATCTATTAATCAGAATAATTTGGGGTAGAATTTGAAATATAACAGATGAAGTTTAATTGTCCCATCATAGTATGATGGGACTGAAAAATATGCCTGGTATGGGCAATGTACATGTATAATTGCCACAGATTGTAATGATAATGATAAATAAAAAAATTAAGTAGTGCGTAATACTGGTATACTCTGTCCCTTAACAACAAATTACAGTCATAATATATACGTACCTAACTCCACAGAGCTCCACCGCTTCGGAGCTCCACTTGCATCTACGGACAGCAACCAAAAGCAGTCAGTTTGGTTTCCTTATTTTTAACAAATTGCGTCAAACATTGAAAATTGGTACTTATATATACTCAAACTCTCCGGCCAACCAGCAAACCCCCTATAATCCTTATTTGAATCTGAGTTTGATGAAAAAAATGTAATTTTCTTGATCTATGGAAATGTTCCCGTGTTTTAGTGTCCATGTACAGTACTACAGACTTCGAAAATAGAGTGCGCATATGTGCGATATCGTCACAGCATACATGAATATTCATACTATATCGCTGACTATGCACAATTAAAGAATCATGCATATTCAACAATTTTGAATGAAGTATGAACTGCGCTCTAAAACATGAATATTCATGTATACTGTGCCAAGATACTGCACATGTGCACTCTATTTTCTAAGTCTGTACATGGACACTAAAACACGGGAACATTTCAATAGGTCAAGAAAATTACATTTTTTTTCATCAAAGTCATTTTCAAATAAGGATTAAAGGGGATTTGCTGGTTGGCCGGAGAATTTGTGAGTACATATTTTCAATTTTTTTTTTTTCAATTTTTGACGCAATTTGTTAAAAATAAGCGAACCAAACTGACGGCTTTTGGTCGCTGTCTGTAGATGCAAGTGGAGCTTCGCCACAAAGCGGCGGAGCTCCGTAGAGTTAATTTGTACCTGTCTATAAAGGCAAAAACGTGAGGTACATGTAACCTCTAGAGGTTACCTCAAGCCATCCCTTGTCAGCAAGAAAAGATATTTTTGATTCAGAAGAGTACTTTGCCTGTCCATGTTCTTCTACTGCTGTACAGCACCACTAAAACAGTGTCCCATTCTGAATTCTTTACAAGATGTCAACGAGAGGCAAATAAGTTTATTATCCAAGGTAATGGGTATTATATTATAGATATGAATCCTTGCAGCACAAAGGCTTATTTTCATAAAGCTGCATACATGTATTTGGATCTATGTACATGTAGATTACACTTGTTAACATGGTCATCGTTAGCACAAAGAGTTAATTGTTGAAAATTAAAAAAAAAAAAAATCACCCCCTCCAAAACCCCCCAAACAAACACTTTGTTACATGTACCTTACATGTACTCTTACAGATATGATAGAAACCTAGACATGTTACTTAGATTTTGTTCTGTAACTGCCCCCAAATCTTTGAAATATGATGGCACATTCTTTTAGGGCACCAGATCTGCTAAGTTTTTGAGCTCATATTTTTTTTTTGGTATTCATGTGCATGTGTTTTTTTGCTGAAATGGTGTGAAGAATGCTAACCTGTCAATTGTTATCAGTCTGTTTTCCTGTGAATTGTTTCCCCAATGACTTCCTTTTTGTTATAGTGCAGTATTGTTAACATATTCACATCTGCTTCCAATGATCTGTTCACAAATTCTGAATAGGGATGACAGTTGATTGTCTCGATGTCATTCAAGCTTAAACAATGCCTCATTTTATTGCAAGGTTTGATATGTATTAATTCCACACTGTAATGGTAGAATGATATTTCATTACAGGAAGCTGCTCTGGGGTCAAAATTCCATGAAATATATCGTAAATTGAACTCTGTAATTGATGCACTTTTCAACTGAAGTTTTGTCAAATAGCAAGTGGGATGAAATGGAATGAATGAATGAAAGAAAGAAAAACCAAACAAACAAGAATCAGATTTTTAATCACCATTGCTGAAAGTTAAAATTTTGGGAATCAATCATATTGTTTCAGTTGTAGGATTCTGATTTTAGACTCATTCATACTCATCAGTGATGTTTGATGTGACTGTATGCACTGATAGTGTAGTCAAATAAAACTGGTATATTAGACATTAATCTAGGGTATTGACCCGGTTTTGCACAGCATGGTATAAAGAAAGATTACACTGTTTACACGGCATTGATGGAAGACAATAAACTTACAAATTGTGTTTGCACTGCACTGTCTTCTGCAAGTCACAAGAATCCACTTCAAAACAGAGGCAAAGAAACTTTACTGACTTGCATTGAAATTGTAACCATCGCTTTTGGTAAAATAGAAGAGCAAATTTAAAGAATTTATATTTGTATACATGTAGTTCACTTTGAAATATTTTCAAGTCGACTGTAATACAGCCATTTGCAAGATGTCAGCAATCATAAATCTGCATGAAATAAATGAGAAATACATCTATGTAAACTGTGGGATCTGCGAGAAATGCTATATTATGAATATAAAAAAAAATATAGTACACCTGTAGTCATAATTCTGTTCATATATATTGAATTTTCAATGCCCTATGGCATAGAGCCATCACCTATGAAGCCAGGGGGCGGTGGGGGCAGTTGCCCCCCCCCCCAAAAAAAAAACGCCAAAAAAAAAAAGCAAAGAAAAAAAGGAGAAAAAGGTGAAATGTAGGAAGATAAGAAGTAGAGACTTCGATGCTTCCACACGGCACCCTCCCCCTTGGGAGCATGTTTTGTGCGCTCAATATGTCATTTGAATGCTTCGCGTGCTCACCACTGCCCCCCCCCCCTCTAAAATGAAATCCTAGCTATGCCACTGAGAGCCATACACATATATGCCTACATACAGAGGTGCATGTACATGTATGGCCGGGGTTTGCGGGTAAACACTTGGTAAATACCGGGAGATAATACTGGAAAATACTGCCCAGCAGATTTTGACTAAAAATGGGAAATACTGGAAAATCATCAAAAAAAATTGTTTAATCAGGAAATTGTTTCAGAATGTTCACATGATTGAATTAGAAAGCAAAAATTAAACATCTAAAGCAAAAAAAAAAAAAAAAAAAAAAAAAGGAAGAAAAAAATATGACCTTTTCATGGTAGGGGATCATACAACTACTTACAGTGAAAAGGTGACTTTTTCATGTAAGGGAATCATGCGAAGTCTGCATCCAGAGTTCCAATAAAGAATAATGTAGGTGCTGTTGATTTTGGACTGTGTTATAGCATGAGCCAGGAAATACTCAGAAATCATCCATCAGTAATTTGCAACCAAATTTTGTTCTTGAGAAAAAGACTAGATTAACCACCTAGAGATGCAGCAGGTTTAGTTTTTCGTGATAAGGGTTCATGAAATACGTCACACTAAACATTAGTGTGAAGATGGATTTCATTTCATTTCAAATTTTCATTCTTAAACACTACTCCAAGGATAACTTGTTTAGTTCCACATGAACTTGGCATTGTTCCTGAATAATTTTGGACTTTGAATTTCAGTACAGCCTATTATCATTCTTTGCAAAATAGAGTCAATACAATTAGAGAGCCTTGTTTTAGGCTATCTAAATATTCAATTGAGCTGCATGAAAAAAGCCACAGTGGCTTTTTTCATGCAGCTCAAATTTTGATGGTGAGGTGATAAGACCTTGTATCTCAAATTTTAGTGAAAATTACTTTTTTGTATTAGACTCCAGATTATCAGTCAAGTGATGTCCTGTCCAAATCCCAGCTTTCTTACGACAAAAACGAAGCCACCACGGCATGTCAAAGGAAAGGCAATCCCATTGCTTATAATGCTTTGGCAGCCATGTTTTTTCCCTTCCTGAACATTTGATTTTTTTGAGATACGAGGTTTTGTCGCCCCACCGATGCGACTGCTGATCAACAAACTGTGCCAGTGAATGACAGGTTTATTTTGTGTTTGTTCTATATTAAACACACGTAAGTTCATTGTTCCTCACTAGCATCATTGTCAACTTCATGTATACTGGGTGTTTAAAACAAAAGGCAACCCAACTTTGAACAATTGCCATCAATGGATTAGATTTTACCAGCCATAATCATGTCGTGTGGAAGACATGCTTTTACCGCCGTAGCCAGGATTTCATTTTTTTTTGGGGGGGGGGGGTGGTGGTAGTGGTAGTGAGCACGCAAAGTGTGGGAATTAGGGAGAGGGTGCAGGTTCACGGGGAAGTGTTGATGTTTCTTTGTCATCATTCCTTGTCTGCTCCTTCTCTTCCTACTTTCTCTCTCCTTTTTATTGAGCCACCATGTATACAAACTTTGAAAAGGGAAATAACTGAAGAAGAAATTTTGAACACTCGGACAAAAATCATCTCATTAATAAACCTATAGTGTTTGACAAAAAGGTGAACCAACTGGAACTATGTACAGAATTTTGAAAGACAATGGTCTTCAGCGATGCGCGACCCTGGAAACCCATGCCCAATCAAGTTATTGATGGAAAGCATAACAGTCATTTCTTCTCATGATATGTAGAGTTAATTTACAGGAATTTTTCAAAGTTCGGTTTCCTTTTTTTTTAAACATCTCATTCTCTTGGACATACATGTGCATAACTTGGTTATCATTCATGTAATTAATGAGCATGTCTTCTCTCATAATTTCATGGCTAATCTTTGTCTTAATCTATTGGCTGAGAAGTCTGACTTCTTGATTCATGAAACACTGATTTTGCCATCATTAATCTTTTGCTTTCATTTTTTTAGAATTGATTATAAGTAAATATATTTGTGGCCAAATCAATATTTCTGATGATACTTCTGAAATAGCAAAAAAAAAAAAAAAGAGAAAAAAAATTTAAATTACTTTCACTATACACTGTAGTTAAGATAATACTATGCCTTTCTTTACATATATGTCAAACTCATTACATTTATTTATATTGAAGTTCACAAAAGGTAAAAAGGCAAATAGTTCAATTCATCTAGAATGAGAATGCAGTGATTTGTGAGGAAGTTGAACAATGGTACATGCTCAGAGGTGTCTATAGATAATGGAGTCAAAAAAGGTTCCTTTTCCCATCCACTTCCGAACTTGAGTGATTTAATAAATGAATATGAGACCAAAAAGTTTATGATTTGTAGTTAAAAAAAGTTTGTTAAAAAATGAAGAAAAAAAAATGACTGATCATCTCTAAAAGATAAAAGTCAAGTACATATGTAAAATGCCAAATGACTATACAAGAGAAACTTAAAAGTCATCAAGAAAAGATTCATGGTTGAGGCAAATTCTTATTATTCAAAACTTACCGTACATGTGAATCACTAACCCTGGGAAACTATTTGTTTCCAATAACATTGTTATTCCTGTTGTTTGCTAGCATAATTTGTTAAAGGGGGTACCCAATGCTGAAACAATGTTAGCTCATTTAAAAGAGCATGATTTTATTAGCAGAAAATCATCTACCTAGAGTTTTTTAAAAAGTCATGTTGCCAAGGAAACCCCCCAAATGTGGTAAGATTTCAGGATATTTTTGACCCCTCAGCTGTGACCCAGTTTCAACTGGGTACCCGCTTTTACGTCAAAATGGGTACCTTGTCGCGCGCTTCTAGCAAAATGCTCGCAAGGTATAATACATATTGTACAGTCTAGCGCGCAGCACAACTGCAAGCGCGAAGCTGGGTACCCACTTTTACGTCATACCTCATACTAAAATTTTTTGGTCAACTCTTGACTTTTTATGAGAAAATTATCCAAAATGCATTGATTTCGATTGAAAAACATCAAATTTTTAATGTTATTCTTCTTAGAATTCTATTCTCAATCATATATCAAAAAAAATTTTACCATTGTCTAATCACTTTAAGCTTTTTCTAGGCTTTTGCTAGTTTTATAGATATGGCTCAATGTGGGACCTCCTGTACTCTTCTGCTCATATTATCTTTTATCATCTAAAAGACATTACTCTTAAAATGATTTTTCTTTTCACTTTGTAATTTATGTCAGGACCCATCTCTGTTGAATGCATCGGTACCAGACGTGACACCATGCTTCCAGGAGACAGTGTTGTCATGGATACCAGCAGCTTTCCTCCTCCTCATTACTCCTTTCTACATCCTCTTCTTGAAACACAATGACAGGGGGTTCATCCGCATCTCTCCACTGCACAAGGCCAAATTGGTACGTTCATTTCCATCCAGACTTCTGTCTTATAAACCTGTGGAACTTTAGAGTTTTCTGAGTCTATAAAATGAAGTGATCAAGAAACATCCTTGACAGCATTGTCTTCCAATTTACACCACTTGTTATTATTTTACAGCTGAAAATTATATGCTGTGGATTAAATTTACAAAATGCTACCAAACTGCCTCTTTTAAAAAGTAAATGTATTCAATTACTGTATAAGTGGAAATTTTCGCACGATTGATTTTTCGCGCTCAGCCAACGTAAACATCAATCAATATGATGTGTAAAATAAGGTCCACCTCAGTTAAAGTCTGCATCAATCTCAAGGGAAGATGATATTTTTTTTTAATGTGGTTCACTACATGCATGTACAATGTCAATAGAACCCTTCTGTTTGTGCTATTGAGTAGAGATTCCTTTACAAGTATCATAGAAAGAATTTTAATCTAGGGCATGTTTCGGTTTCATCTATGCATTTTAAGAGAAATCAGTCTTACATGTATCAGTTAATATATTATTGTGCCGATTCGTATTTGTGCCATTTCATTGTTCTTTATTATCCTAGATTTGGTACTCACTATTTATCCATATCATTGTACTGAAAGCCTTCTCATTTAGACATGTATATTCTTTTCTCAAACTCCTTGAATTATACAGAGCCTTGGGTTGCTGCTCATTCTGCTACCTGTACTTGATGTATGTAAAGGAATATCAGACATGGTGCAAAGAGATGGAGACTTTCCAGCAGTGTATCTAGTTACCCCAGCAGTATTAGCAATAACAATGGTGAGTTCACATTCAGATAAGGTTTGATGGTCGTGTATTTGGTCACCCCAGCGGTATTAGCAATAAGAATGGTGAGTTCACATTCAGATAAGGTTTTATGGCAGTGTACATACCGGTAAATGTATCTAATCACCCCAGCAGTATTGGCAATAACAGTGGTGAGTTCACATTCACATAAGGTTTCATGGCAGTGTATCTAGTCACTCCAGCAGTATTAGCAATAACAATGGTGAGTTCACATTCAGATATGGTTTGATGGCAGTGTTTCTAATCATTCCAGCAGTATTAGCAATAACAGTGCTGAGTTCACATTAACATAAGCTTTCATGGCAGTCTAGTCACCTCAGCAGTATTAGCAGTAACGATGTTGGGTTCACATTCAGATAAGGTTTGATGGCAGTGTGTCTAATCACCCCAGCAGTATTTGCAGTAGCAGTGGTGAGTTCACATTTAGGTAAGGTGTGATGGCAGTGTATCAAGTCATATCAGCGGTTACTATAGGAAGTTCACATTCAGATAACGTGAAAGCAGTGTACATGCACTGACATGCATGTACATTGTATGTAGCTATCCCAGCAGTATTTAACAAGAATTATAATAAGATCACATTCAAGGTTTAATGGCTTGGGGAGTGTTTCATGAAGAGTTTTATCAGTGATTTTTACTGACAACTGTCATAAGCTACTGGAAATCCTTCCATCTGATTGGCTTAGAGCAAATTTGTCAGTGAAAATCACTGACAAGACTCTTCATGAAACGCTCCCCAGGTGTCCAGTTATATTGCCCAGGGTTGCAGTAGGATTAACTAAGATGGGTTCACATGATACATGTATCATGTATGTTACACATACATAATTATACATGTATGTGTACATATCAATACATGGAACAGCCATGATTAGTTCACATTTGGATGATTGTTTAGTCATTCTAGCAGTACTAGCATTAACTATGATGAATTCAGATATGGTTTGATGACGGTATATCTAGTCACCCCAGCAGTTTCTGCAATAACTGCTGTATGTCCAAATTCAAATGTTTAATGTTTGATGCCCAATTTAAAATGCAAGAATTTTGATCATGTCCACTGTCTGTCGTGGAATTGTTTCTTTTGTGAGTGTAATTGGTGTTTCACAAATATATTTATATTAGGGGTCCAACCTGTACAGTTGCCATCTGAAATATGCCACTCAGTATTGAACCTGGGCTCCATTTCATAAAACTTGTTTGCAATAACTGTTATAAGCTACTGAAATCCTTGCATCTGATTGGCTGAGAGCAAATGTGTAGAAATGCGGCAGAAGTTACCGATCACAAGTTTTATGAAACGGGGCTCTGGTCCATTATAGTTGATTGATGGGTAAAGGCACTACTTAAGGTAGTCTCTGGTCTCCTTACCACTAGACCAATTCACCTCTCACTTTCTTTTCTTACAGATTGTAGCCTTCATACTCATGCACATAGAAAGAAGGAAAGGACATCAATCATCTGGTGTGCTATTTATGTTCTACCTTATTAGTATTATATGTGCAGTAGCAGAGTTTCATTCTAAGGCCATCAATGCCAAGGAACAAGTAGGTGCTTGTTTTTGTCTCTGATTGTTATTGGACCTGTGCTTGGTTTACAGAGCTGTGTACTCATTTAAAAGCTCGTGTACAGTTTAAGTAGCAAAAAATGTAAATCAGCATGAAACTGATTAAATGTATTCGAACATTGTCAACCTTACATAAAAAAAAAGATACATGTGTGAAATGATGTGATATTCCACGCATGATTTCTGGTGACTTTTACTGTAAATATCTGAAAGGAACACAGTATAACAGCTACACCCTGCCCTATACTGGGACCCATGCACAACAATCACAGTGCTTTATTGTACTATTAAAAAAAAAAAAGTATACCCAGTAGGCCTGAGTCATTATGTTTAACCGACGGTTATACCTTGTGAAAATTTTCAAAAGGGAATTGTTAGCCCATGGCCTATTCTATGAATAAAAGCAATGAAAACAAAGACAAAAAATGTTACACGAGTATCTCTTTAAAGTATCAAACCTTTTTCTATTGTTATAATTTTTCTCTATGCGACCATCAAGAACAAAGAGGATATTGATAGAATTTATTGCAGTGAGAAAACTCACTGTTAAAAATGCGGGATATTTTCATCAGTATTGATTAATGATTCAATTCCTGCAGGGCTCAGAGGACGTGTTCCGCTATGTGACCTTCTATCTTTACTTCTTCCTCCTGATTGGTCAGTTAGTGTGTGTTTCCTTTGCCGATCAGATGCCATTCTACTCGCCAGATATAGCTGAAATTGTGAGTGGTATCATTCTGCTAAATCATTGTGTTATCCAAGGGTTTTTTAACAGGGCTTACATGTAGGATACAAGTACTAGTATGTATTCATAATCTGTGATAAGTATAAACAATATCAATAACAACAACAAGTAAAGGAGAAGTGGTTTCCCAATTGGCTAGTGGATAAAGATTTTTTTCCCCCTTGGGGGTGGGGGGGGGGGGTGGTGTTGTTAACACAGTATGCCCCACTATATTCAGTATGTGCATGCTTAGGGAAATTAGGGTATTTATCCCCTGTACCACCCCCCCCCCCCCCCCAATTTCATATCTATATGTTAAATATGAGGGTTGTCATACATGTATGTACATGTACATGTAGTATCCAGTCTCAAATCTCATAAAAATATAGTTTAGTTTATTTACTTCATTTAATATTGTGTAGCTGTATCTTAGTTATGAGATGCAAAATCGGTATGGTTTAATTGATATCAAAACTCTGACTGTGGAGTTAGATAGCTAACATATTTTTTGGGCAGTAATTAAAAGTAGAATTACTGAGAACTTATGACTGGTACTCACTACCTAATTTGCAAAATATACATGTACACAGCTTTGCTTGCGACATATACTCTGATATATATCACAGATTGTTCAAAGATGAAAATGAACATGAGAATTGTGCACCTGATTAAATACTGATATATTTACCCAATGTTAGGACAGTAGTTCATCTTGACTGTAATGCAAATTCATCAGAGTAAATATTTGAAAGTTTGCAAACACAGAGATTAACCCATTCGTGACAGGAATAATTTAAAGCCTAATTTGATCAGCTTTTATTCTTCAAATTGGCAACACCAACATTTTTATTTTATTGCTACATTTTTCTTATAAAACATCATGTATCTGAAATAAAGATAAATTGACAGACTGTATGATGAGAAGTCATAAAGTTGCCAATTTGCAGGGAAAAACAGTAATTTTAACATTTTCATCACATTGCCAATTTAAGGATTTTAATGCTTATTTTCCTTTAAAAAATTTCAGCATCAAACAACAAATATTGATGCAACAAAAATGGGCACAGTAAGTGTAGAATTTTTTGCTCTTTCTGCTCATGTATTTGGTATGATTTTTAGGGATTTGCATCAAAAGTTATTAAACCAAACCACATAATGTGGACCCTCTGTCATGAATGGGTTAAAGAGAAGCAGAGTTCCAGGAAAGGTCAAAAATAATTTGTGAGCTTTTTCATTCTTACCATGTCAGCTGGGGAGAATATCATAGTAAAAATGTCCCTAGAAAGGACTGTTTTTCAAATACCCTCATATTGGAAATATGATGGGAAAAAGCTGAAAAGTTAGGGGGCAACATTCATGCCAGATTTGTGTGTGGTCCTATATACTCATTTTTGGGAAAGTTAGAATGTATTTCTTATCAATTCGATAATCTCCAAATCTCACACTAGACACCAGTGTTTATACACTCAACAAAAAATAAAGTAAACACTTTTTAAAGTTCAGATTTTTCATAGAAGACTTTGATAAAAATCAATATATCGTATATCAAATTAAAGGAAATTTAATGGTCTTTTGATCTGGTAGGTAAACATGAAAAGAAACTTTATGCATGAGTGAACACATTTATTTTTCTCTTCTAAGGTACAAAAGTAAAAATCGCAAAAGTTAGCAGTTTGCCATTCATTGTAAATGCCCTTCCACAACAATGGGAACATAAGATCAAACTAACACATTGAGAGATTTGCCTGAAATTACATAATTGAGCCTTTGCTCTCTTCCCACCCCACCCCTCTTCCCGCCTAACCCCTCTACCTGCCCCCACCAAAAAAAAAAAAGAAAAGAAAAGAAAGAGAGAAGAAGTTTTTGTTATGTCCAAATTTGAATGACATCAGGAGTAGCCACATGAGTGATTAATGACCCAAATGTGATTTTTGATATTATTTCATGACTTCATGAATTCATGAACTTATGCGTCAAATGTAATGACAGTATATGGTTACTGAGTGGTGTAGCCCGTGGAAGAGCACTGTAATTCCATGGAACACTAATGTTGTTTTCAATAGCGTATTCCAAAATGCATTGTCCTTAATTTCCCCGGCATGCTATGCCACTTTGGATGTTCTTTGATCCATTTTTAGATTTTAAGATTGATTGTCATTTCATGGGCAACGAATCATGCAAACTTTCATCATGCTTTGTTTGTAATTTCCAGTGCAATATGACGGTGAATTTCAAGTTGCTTGACTTAGAAAAAAACACCAAAATGGCTTCATTTTTGAAACTTTTACTTTGGAGATTTGGAACAGTGGAATGAATGTGTTCACTCATGTATAAAGCTCATTTTATGTTCACCTACCAGGTTGAAAGACAACGAAGTTTACTAATTGCAAAATTGATTACAAATCAAATTTAAGGCATTTAGTCACTCTTGTGTCTATACTCTAGATGTCATTTGAATTTTGGACTTAACAGAAGCTTCTTCTCTCGTTTTCTTTATTTTTCCCCTTTTGAGTGGGGGGGGGGGGGGTGGAAAAAGATTTAGAGGGCAAAGGCTCATGATTATGCCATTACATTGTGTAAGTTTAACCGTTTGCTCCCATTGTTAAGTGGAAGGGCATTTACATGAATGGCAAACTGTCCAATTTTGCAATTTTTGCTTTTGTACCTCAGAAGAGAAAAACGGATATGTTCGCTCACGCGCAAATTTTCTCTTCATGTTCACCTACCATATCAAAAGACCATTAACATTTCTTAAATTTAATATATGATATATTGATTTTTATCAAAGTCTTCTATGGAAAATCTGAACTTGAAAAGTGTTTACTTTCTTTTTTTGTTGAGTGTATACAACTAATCCAACTCTCCCAGTTGCTTCAAGACAGTTTCTTTCACATTATGATCATGTGACCAGAACTCCAGTTTATCTTTAACCAAGCTACCATTTAAGCACTTAAGCATTAAGGAACTGATTAAAAAATTTTTTTTTTTTAATTTTATCTAAAATTTAGCGAGTTTTATAAGTACAGAACTGTAACCGGCTATTATACAAAATACTAAAACATACATGAAGACGGAAGCAATTGACAAAATCTACTGTGATGTGCTTCTTATAAATTACAGGGCAGATTTGGAGACTTGAACTGTATTACTTAGGCCTATTGCAAAATAAATGTTTTCATTTTACATATCTATACATTATAAAATTACGGTAGAAGCACTTGACTTATCTACCAAACAGCTTCTGATAACAGGAGAGAAGTGGTTACTTAGCTTAGACACTCGCGCTGGGTTAGTGGAACCATCCCAATTGCTGGAAGCAAAAGAGTCCAAGAATATATTTGCTGTTACCTGATTATACATTAGGAGAGATATATCTTTCTCTAAATAATGATGTCATGTTACCTTTCTTTATACAATTATTACGAGAAGAAAACTGGAAAAGGTTCTTTTGGTTTCTACAGAACAGATTTTGACAGCCATCATTTTGGTGCAGAGAGGGGCCTATGTGATGTTGATTTTACCACTCTTTTTAATAACTTATATTGCTTTGAATTCACCTGGCACTGGAATTTATCTTGTGGGCGTGGTATGTTTTTAAATAAGCCATATGTTGAACATATGTTAAAGTGGGGCTCAACTAAACCAACTTTCTCCTACAAGGCAAACATGCCAACATTAACCTTGTATTCCCAATTTCTTTTATTGTTATCTTCAAAAATAAAATCAATTTGAAAAAACCTGCATTTTTATATATTTCTCAAATCTGATGCTTGATCCTGCTTAAGAACTGTAACCAATTAAAACTACTTTTGTTCTCCTCCCATTAACATTTCATCAGGAAATATAACATTTGTCATTTACATTTCTCAACAGAGAAGGACTGCAGGTGATGTCACTTAAAAGCTGCAATAAATAGAATGCTATTCCATGATATTCTTCAGGGCATACATATTTTTAAAATATGAAAATGACTACTTAGCCTCAAATAAGACACTCTTTTGTGGGGACAAAACCTTACTTATTATGAAAGAAACCGTTTCCGTCATCTAGGATCCAATCGAAACACACATTCTTAATGCTCGTCTGACACAAAAGCAACTGACGAAACCTATAATAGGATCCTAATTCATAAAAATTACAAAGCAAATTTCGAGATAAGAACTGTAACTTATTCCAAGTAAAAGCTCTCAGCATTTTAACTTATCTATTCGTTCTTCAATTTGAAGCAGATGAATTCTTGTCTACAAACACAATGACAAGAACTACATATCATCAAAAAAATTATTGTCATCTGTAACAAATAAAATGAAATACTCGCATTATATTATGCTTGACTGTTGTATCAAAAACATGCTTAAAAGTGTAACTAATACTACTTTTTCTCCGCTTATTAGTCTTTCATCCAGAAATTCAACAAAATTTCAATAGGACTTCACTCCGAATAAAATGCCTACAAGGCACGCCTTACTGAAGTGGACTTCTACGTAATCAATTATGTTTTAAAATGTGGAATATCCACTGGATATGCTCATCAGAGGTTATGTACAGAGGGACAGAAAAACACTGATCCTTGCATAATGCACACTATGTCAAACGTGCTCTAGAAAATGTTCCCAACACCAGTTGGGACAACCTTACAAAAAGGACAGTTCTCAGAATTGGTTGCAAAGCGTGTTGCGCAAGGCGTGCACAATGCGTGTCTGCATGGAATCAGAAAAGACTCCTTTTGTCCATCCAAGCAAATGGGGCACACCTCGGTTCGTATGGACACCTATTACTGTAAACGCTGTTATTTTCGCGTGATTAATTTTCAGCTCAGCGACCTCACAGTCCAAAGACTTATCCACTAGACTGAGAGAGTCTATAAAAGACTTACTGAAAGCTGATTTTTAAAAACAATGTTGTTTGTTTTCTGATGCAGAACCGTTGCCCTGAAGCTACAGCCTCATTCTTGTCAGTTGTCACATTCTGGTGGTTCACAGGGTAAGCTTTGCATTGGTCAGCAATGATGTCAAAGGTCATAGGTCAGATACAGGCCAAACATTCCCAAAGCTTTCATGTAACTGAGGGAAAATCAAAAAGGCTATGCTGTCAGAAAGAAAATCATACAGATTGATATTATGTGCGATTTTTTTCGTCATGTTTTCATTATTGTCATTTTTCTGTTCGTAATGCGGGGGAAAAAATAAAATCCCTCATTTTATGTGCACAGGATTAAATGAAATTATCAAGTTATCAAATGAACAATTTAGCCAGTCTTCCTCTTCAACCATTTTTTGATTGATTGCCACTACATGTATGCAGTACATGCTCAAGAAATTCCCTTCATTTTTATTTACAGGGTAGTGCCTATAAACATTGTAGCCTTTTGTATAATTACCCAGCTTTTGGTGATTAGCTGAAAGCAAAATCATATACATAGCATTAGAATGTTTTTCCTACTCTTAAAAGAGGACATAGAAATTGAGAGAATTTTTTTATGATATGTGCTCTGGGCAGTGACTGATATGGATAATATGATTTATTTTATATTTAAGCTTAAAAGCAATTCCCCCAATTTTTTACTTGCTCTCTCATATTTTAAAATTATTAATTTGGATTGTCATTTTCTTTCTTAGTTTTTTAATATTTTTCTTGTTTCTGTGTATTTAGTATTTGATGTTTCCTCCTTATTCACAGGATGGTGATCACAGGATACAAAAAGAGTTTAGAACGGTCTGATCTGTGGTCTCTACTTTCTAGAGATAAAGCATCTAAAGTAGTCCCTGAATTTGAGAAAAGGTGGTTGAAAGAAGTGCATCGGTAGGTACAATAATGATATTTTTCTTTATAACCTGATTTTAGAGGTATTACTGGGGGGGGGGGGGGGGGGGGTGTTTTATTTTTTATGGGGGATGAAGTTGTCTTGAACTCTATAATGCGTTCTGATTCTGTAAATATATTCTTTTCATTTGCATTTTTATGTTATTCTCCAATATTTTTATTTTCATTGCTTAATAAAGCTCCTGGTAGTCTGATAATATTTTTACTATGGACACAAAACAAAGCCTTGTATATATGTGTGTTGTATTGAAAAAAGTTCTGTTAATGCATTGACTATAATCTGACTTAAATGTAACATCCATCCTTTAAGCCCGTCGTGAGTTATCTTTCGCTCAGAATGTTAAAGTGGAAACAGACTCTCAGTGTGATTTATGTACCATGTGTTGAGTATAACAATGTTTTGGTTCAGTACAGATTGCATAAAATGTTCAAACATGCCTTTCTATTAGAAGGTTAATGCCCAGTTCAGCTACATTTGACACTTATATGTTTATGTTTACCAGTATGTTTATTTTCATGTTCATGTTCGTGTTCGTGTTCATGTTCATGTTTATGTTTATTTATGGTTATGGTTATAGTTATGGTTATGTTCATGTTCATGTTCATGTTCGTGTTCGTGTTCATGTTCATGTTCATGTTCATGTTCATGTTCATGTTCATGTTCATGTTTATGTTTATGTTTATTTATGGTTATGGTTATGGTTATGGTTATGTTTGTGTTTATGTTCATATGTCTATGTTTGTGTTTGTGGTTATGGTTGTGTTTGTGTTTGTGTTTGTTTGTGTTTATGTTAATGTTTTTTTTTATGTTCATATTTATCAAGCTCCTTTAAGATTTGTTCATGTTCATGTTCATGTTCATGTTTATTTATGGTTATGGTTATGTTTATGTTTATGTTCATATGTCTATGTTTGTGTTTGTGTTTGTTTGTGTTTATGTTTATGTTTTTGTTTATGTTCATATTTATCAAGCTCCTTTAAGATTTGTTTTTCACCGTGATTTTGTTGTAATCTTGCAGGGCCAATCAATCCAAGCACAGTGCCTACTCCCATACCTCACTGAATCGCCATGGTGAAGGGAGCTCTGGTCAGAAGTATGCCATGACAGAACTCAGTCCAGATGGCAAATCCTCTAATGGTACCCAAACCAGGGTCTACCGTCCACCTACAGACCCATCGTCTAAAGGGGCGGGGCACCCTGATGGTTACAGCCAGGCTCTGGCCACACCCGAGGTGGAATTCATTGATAGTAATAGCACAGCATCGTTGTTTAGAGCCGTGACAATGAGATATGGAGAGAAGTTCCTGGTTGCTGTTCTCCTCAAGTTCATCCATGACTGCTTGCTGTTTGTCAACCCACAGATGCTGAGGTATGTGGACACACTCTCTTAATTAATTCATGACAGGAAGTATTTTGAGCCTTATTTGATCAGTTTTTCTTCTTCAAACTGGCAGTAGTTTTCTTTTATTGCTACATTCTCTTTGTAAATGTTCATGTAATCTGAAATTAATACAAATTTACAGAAAGAATGTTGTGAAATTAAAAACTTGCCAATTTGCATGGAAAAGCAATTACTTTGAACTTTCCATCCTGTTGCCAATTTAAGGATTTAGTGCTTATTTTCCTTTAAAATTTTCAGCATGAAACCACAAATACTGCTGCAACAAAAATGGCACAGTATATCTAGATTTTTTTGCTCTTTCTGCTCATGTATACAAATGTTTTTTAGGGCTTTGCATCAAAAGTTATTGGGCCAATTTACAACATTTGGACACTGTCATGAGTGGGATAACAAATATCTTGGAGACATCTACTCTCCACGACAAATACCTCCTAAGAAATAATACCCCCCTCCTCCCCAGACATTGGGGAGCTTTAGATTGGCAACGTGAGTCCTGTGATGTGGAATCTTGGCAAAAATGTTAAGCGCAAGCATGAGACAGCTTTTTCCAGTCCATCCTGTGTCCTCCTATTTTTCATGATGGTTCTGAGGCCAGTTTACCATCCTCTCCAATTTCGTGACGGGAAACCTTTTTGACCTTTTTAATGACGCAACAATGGTTCCCATTTGACCGCATGCGCTTTGTCTGATAAACTGCGTCTTCCCAAAATCTAAAGCCACTTTTGCAACACGACACAAGGAAAGAGGAGAATGTATTAAAGTCAACCCAGGAAGATTCCGCGTTACAGGACTCGCATCGCCATTCTAAAGCTCGATAATATCCCACTTCCCAACAAATACCCTTTAAGAAATTACATGAATTGTCCTTGTACAACTAGCTAGGGGTTAAAGAGAAGCTCGAGTTCTGGGAAAGGTGAAAAATAATTTGTGAGCTTTCTCAATCTTTCCATGTCAGTTTGGAAGAATATCATCGTGAAAAATGTCACCTAGAAAGAATTGCTCTTCAAACGCCTTCATATTGGAAATATGACACGAAAAAGCTGAAAAGTTGGGGGGGGGGGTAACATTCATGCCAGATTCGTGTGTGTTCCCATATACTCATTTCTTTGTGCCGTGCAAGTAGCTTCTGGAGAAAGTAAGTGAATTTCTTATCAATTCGATAATCTCTAAATCTCACACTAGACACCTGTGTTTAAATACAACTAATCTAACTCTCCCAGTTGGTTTGGAACACTTTCTTTCACATTATGATCGCATGACCAGAACTCCTGTTTATCTTTAACGGGTAGTTGTTGAGGGTATTTTTCAGGATTAATATATAAGAAAACTCCTGTCACTCACCGGACTACCTTTAATATTATGCTTACCCATTGGTATTACATGTAGATTGCTGATCAACTTCACTGAGGACCATACCATTTGGCAGTGGAGGGGGTTTTTCTACGCTGGAGTGATGCTCATGCTGTCAATGTTCAACTCTTGTATACTGCACCAGTATTTCCATCGTTGCTTCATTGTTGGAATGCATCTCAGATCCGCTATTATCGGTGTAGTGTATAGGAAGGTATAGAATGATTTTGACAGATTTTATGTCTTTTTTTCCTTTCAAGCTCGCATCAAACTTTTTATGTGCATTGCAATGATTAACCCATTTGTGACAGGAATTATTTGAAGCCTAATTTGATCAGCTTTTTTTCTTCAAATTGGCAGCACCAACATTTTTAATTGTATTGCTACATTTTTCTAATAAAACATCATGTATCTGAAATAAAAATAAATTGACAAAAAGTATGATAAGAGGTCAAAAAGTTGCCAATTTGCAGGAGAAAAGAGTGATTTTAAACTTTCTATCACATTGCCAATTTAAGGATTTTAATGCTTATTTTCCTTTTAAAAATTTTCAGCATCAAACAACAAATATTGACGCAACCAAAATGGGCACAGTTGTGTAGAATTTTTTGCTCTTTCTGCTCATGTATTTAGTATGATTTTTAGAGCTTTGCATCAAAAGTTATTAGGCCAAACCACAAAATGTGGACCTCTGTCACGAATGGGTTAAACAAATTTGACAATACTAAGTCCTGTGAGACATGCCGCTGCAAACAAGAGCTTTTCCACAGTTATCTCTCATAACCCAAGAGTTGAAAATAGGTACATGATAAGAATTTCTTTGACTCTAGTGATAATAACAAACAGGAACAATATTAGCGCATCAGGGACCTGTCTTGGAAAGAGTTGCAATGAGATATGATTGATTCAGATAACTGGCAAGTCCTTCAGTCAGTTGGAAAGACACAGGCTTTACTCTCAGGGCCCCGTTTCATAAAACTTGTTATCAGTAACAACTGCCACACTGCTATGACAAATTTGCTCTCAGCCAATCAGATGCAAGAATTTCAGTAACTTATTACAGTTATTGCAACTTGTTATTGATAACAAATTTAATGAAATGGGGGCCCTGATGTACAAAGTTGCAACAAATATCAGTCTGAAGGTCAGTTGCTATATATTTAAATAAGCCACTGTTTCTATAAGATTAGACTCAAAAGCATTATAGTTTGCTTGGGATGAAAACTACAATCTATTATTGTTATGTTGATGAAAACTTTTGTTTTCTATTCTGTATTAATGTGCATGGTAATATACACCATTTTAGAATTAAAGTCATAAGCTATCTTTTCATGTACCTATATATCTATACATGAAATTATGCAAAGAAAGCAAAATTCCATTATTTAAGAACGCCTAAATCTATAAAGGTGTTTTCCTCCAATTCACATTTCTGCACACCGTGCACGGATTCACTGGTTCGTAAAAGTGACGACGAATGTTGTTATATTATTATTCATGACAACTCTCTTTCTCGACAGTCTCTGCAGCTATCCAGTGCTGCCAGGAAAGGCGCCACCGTTGGTGAGATTGTGAACCTGATGTCAGTCGACGCTCAACGTTTCATGGATCTCTGTACCTATCTCAACATGCTTTGGTCAGCTCCATTCCAGATTGCCGTGGCTCTGTACTTCCTGTGGCAGACTCTCGGACCATCTGTCCTGGCTGGATTGGGTGTCATGGTGCTACTGATACCACTCAATGCATTCGTAGCTACGCAAGCAAGAAAACTTCAAGTAAGCTTCCAAACAATGAAGGCATGTTCAGATATGACGCAACGAACCCCTGCCACATACTCCTGAAGGCTTTTTGTGTAGTTAGTGAATGGGATATGAGGTGGGAAAAAAAAATGCTGAGGTGAGAGGCATATTTTTTGCCTCCCAGTGGCAAAATATTGTGGACCAATCAAATTTTAAAAACTTAGTACAAAATATGATGTCATAATTTTTTCTGCGAAACTTTTGACAAAAATCTCTTCTATTCGAGCTTTGATGTGTACCCATTCGTGACAGGAATTATTTAAAGTATAATTTGATCAGCTTTTATTCTTCAAATTGGCAACACCAACATTTTTATTTTATTACTACATTTTTCTTATAAAACGCCATGTATCTGAAATGAATATAAATTGACAGAAATTATGATGAGATGTCAAAAAGTTGCCAATTTGCAGGGGAAAACGGTGATTTTAAACCTTCTATCACATTGCCAATTTAAGGCTTTCAATGCTTATTTTCCTTTTAAAAAATTTCAGCATCAAACAACGAATATTGATGCAACCAAAATGGGCACAGTTTGTGTAGAATTTTTTGCTCTTTCTGCTCATGCATTTGGTATGATTTTTGGGGCTTTGCATCAAAAGATATTAGGCCAAACCACAAAATGTGGACCTCTGTCATGAATGGGTTAATGAGCGTTCATTAACATAAGTGGTTTGGTTTGCTGCGCCATATCTGAACACTAAAAAAAGAAAATGTGGGGCTCTGTTGCATTATATCTTCACAAGCCATAAGTCAGTTTCATCATAATAGGTAATCTGGAGACAAACTGCAGTCTTGCCTACGGTTTTATTAATGTAAACCTTAAGTTCTTCTTGTACATTTTGACTTTATGCAGTCATCCTGTTCAGTGAGGCAAAAATGCCTGGAAATACTGCTTGGTGTCTAGGTCAAAAATGCTGTTTTTATCTTTTATTTTTCAAAATGCAATGAAAGAATAAATGTCTGGTCTAGCTCACATTCATTTTATGAAATTGGAAGTAAACTGCAAGCTGTCATGAGTATTTCAGTGCCTACAAAGTAATTCCCATTGTATGCCATTGTTTAACCATTAGTCTTGATTCCTTCAATCCTGTCAATGTTACAATACATAGAGTATATTTTGATTAATGGAAAGGTTTATATTTTTTTCTTCTTGAAACTGAAACATTCGTTATGAAGCCTGCCAGGAAGATCTTTATGCCACTTTAGCTTAAAAGAAAAAGAAGTGAAAGTTGAAATTGCCTCATGACAATTCATTTACATAATAGTGAATGTAAACTTGGTGGTAGTTATTAAAGGGACCAAATAGGACTGTAGAATCTTCTGCAGGGTTTGACTCTGTGACATCCAGTTTAAACAATTGTCTCCTGGTAAATCTATTGTTAAGGTGAAACATACATTTACAATTAGGATGTTTACCAGTAATCGGTGAGGTGCTGTCTGTTATCTATGATTCAGGTGAAACAAGATGAGCTAAGATATGAAAAAGTAATACTAATAATGAGATGCTGTTTTCTGCAGAAATGCCATTTTCCCAGATTTTTCTGGAATTCCAGATTTTTTCATTGCTAACAAGATTCCAGAAAAAAAAATCAAGTTTAATAGTAAAATCATGTTTCCTATTATCATAGTAAAATCATGTTTCCTATCATGTTTCCTATTATGTTTCATTTGTCCCAGAGTTCGCTATTTCTATCCATGGGGATCGCCATTTTGGTCGCTTCACCCCCTGAACCCCCACCAGGGCTACATTAATACTAGGTACTGTGACCATGACCCCACCAAGGGTCCTTGGCGGGCCCCTGGACCCTCAGCCTGGGTTTTCAGGATATTATTGAGGTATCACTTAACATCTCTGCTTTCGTCTTACTATCCAGGTCAAACAGATGCAATATAAGGATGCAAGAATCAAACTGATGAGTGAGGTGCTGAGTGGTATAAAAGTTTTGAAGCTGTATGCATGGGAGGAGTCCTTTCAAGCCAAGATACTTGCCATCAGAGATAAGGAGCTCAAGGTTTTACGTCTAGCTGCTTACCTCAATGCCTTTACCTCTTTCACATGGACTTGTGCACCTGTCCTGGTAAGTACATGATTAATGCATTGTGCTTTTCTGCCTACTTATACCTTTGAGACAAACAGAGATAAACTAGAGTTCTGGGGTGGGTTTCGTGAAGTGTTTTGTCAGTGATTTTTACTGACAAATTTGCTCTCAGCCAATCAGATGCAAGGATTTCAGTAGCTTATAACAGATGTCAGTAAAAATCACTGACAAGACACTTCATGAAATGCTCCCTAGGTCATGCAGTCATAATGTGAAAGAAACTGTTCCAATCAAACTGGTAAAGTTAGATTAGTTGTATATAAACTCAGGTGTCTAGTGCGTGATTTGGAGATTATCGAATTGATAAGAAATTAACTTGCTATCCCCAAAAGGTACTTGCACTGCACAAAGATGTCAGTAAAAATCACTGACAAGACACTTCATGAAACGCTCCCTAGGTCATGCAGTCATAATATGAAAGAAACTGTTCCAATCAAACTGGTAAAGTTAGATTAGTTGTATATAAACTCAGGTGTCAAGTGCGTGATTTGGAGATTATCAAATTGATAAGAAATTAACTTGCTTTCCCCAAAAGGTACTTGCACTGCACAAAGAAATGAGTATATGGGACCACACACAAATCTGGGCCCTGTAACACAAAGCTTAGCGATTGATCGTACGATAAATTTTTGTGATTGATTGCACATAGTGGTCAATGCAATCAATCGCAAAGTACGATCGATTGCTAAGCTTTGTGTTACGGGGCCCTGGTATGAATGTTTTTCCTCAAACTTTTCAGCTTTTTCTTGTCATATTTCCACTATGAGGACATTTACTATGATATCCTTCCTAACTGACATGGAAAGAATGAGAAAGCTCACAAATTATTTTCCATCTGTTCCAGAACTTGGGCTTCTCTTTAAAAGTATTTTAGAATTATGGCTAAGTGATTAAAGTAATGGTAGCCTCCCCCCCCCACCCCCACCCTCAAAGGAGGAAAAGTGAGAGGGAACAAAATGTTACGGTAGTGTAAAGTAATTTGGAATGAAGCATTATGAACATAGTGTCATATTGTTCTACTCATAAAAATACATTTGGAAGATATTTTGAGGTTCCATTCTAGATTTCTAATGGATTTTAGTGTAAAAAGCTTAAAGGTGTTAAGGGTTGCAGCTATTTAAAGTAGAATGCAAAGATCCTTCGTTCCTGCTATCTACATATACATGCACAGCATTTGTGTATTGTGCTGTATATGACAGAAAATTAATCAATTTGATTTTCAATACTCTGGCTATTTCAAAACTGACCAACAATCATACTGATGCGGCGCATACATTTGACAATTATACTACAAAGATTCAGTGAATTCCATGCAGTCATCATGCATGCAGATCAGTTTAGTTTGCATTCTTTACTGAAACATTTCTTTTCCTTTTCTGTGTTTCTGTAGGTATCTGTGACAACCTTTGCAGTGTATGTGATATCAGATGAGAACAATGTTCTTGATGCAGAGAAAGCTTTTGTTTCACTTGCTCTCTTCAATATCCTACGCTTTCCACTCAGCATTATGCCAAATCTGATCTCTAATATAGTACAGGTATTATCATAAAGATGTCAAAACAAACCTTACCCCTAATATACTACGAGCTATGTACTCTGAAATATTAACATGATTTATGCACAGTGGGGCTAATCAATATTTCCCTCTTTGGTTCTGCAACTGAACTAAGTTACTGATTATGTTTATTCTACAAACGAAGTATTCGTTTGTGTCCCATCTATTATTTCTTTGTATATCTATCTGACATTGTTATGGAATTTTATTCTTAACTATTCTGTATATACGTTATGCATTTTGGTGTAAATATGTTCATTCAGGGCCCCATGGAAGACCAATAATTATTGGTGAATGGGCTACCCTGACAAAAGATTAGAAATAAATAAATAAATAAATAAATAAATAAATAAATAAATAAATAAATAAATAAATAAATAAATAAATAAATAAATAAATAAATAAATAAATAAATAAATAAATAAATAAATAAATATACTAACAGTAGGATGTAGGAACGATATTTTAGATCTAATGTCCAATATAGTTCAATTCAATTCAATTCAATAAGATTCAATTATGGGTTTATTTCAGCAAGTCATTTAAGCCAAATGGCGGAATTGGGACATTTGTATAGTTTTAAGAAAAAAAGCAGAATCACATTTTTAAAAATCTTTACAATAACTTGCTTAGATTATATCAGAATCAGTGAATTAAAGTAAGAAAGGAGAGAGGGATAGAGAGGTGTTGTACCTATAATTTTGTATCTAAAATAGTGGAGAAAAAGGGTTATCATATGAAATCTTATCTGTGACATACATGTATTACAGGCATAGACAAAGACACAGTTTGTGCATTGTAGCCAGTGAGTTTGTTGAAATATAAGCATGTTTTACACGCAGATGTAGATGTTGTACGTATGTTGAAATGACAGGTGGTTGTGCATGTATACTGAGCTATTGCCCGTTCTAGTCTTTCAATGCTGTTACATTGCTTTCTCCTGACAGACCAGTGTATCGTTGAAGCGCTTGGAGAAGTTCTTGAAGAATGAACAGTTGGATCCTCAGAATGTAGACCACTTCAACATGCCAGGTTTGTGGGAAATCTGTCACATTTGCACTGATAAACCACAAAGTTGTTTTGAGAGCACTTCTTTACCCCATATATATATTTGTATATTTTTCACCCATTTGCTCTCCACATACATGTATTACAACATGCACAACACTGCTTATATGAAACTATGCACCGTATTTGGATGTAATATGGAAATAGTAGCATTTGAAAAAAATGTATTAATCCTTTCTTTTATTGTGCAATGTTCAATAAATATGAACTCAAAACCGCCATGTTTTACATTTTTCTCGACAAACAACTTTGTTTGATATTGTGAAAGAATGTTACTTATAATACGTGGTTGAAACAGTGTTTTTGAAGATGTACTTTAAAAAGGCTTTAAATTTGTTAGATTTTGTTTGTATTCTTTCAGGTCACTCAATAACTGTGGACAAGGGTCATTTCACCTGGAATAGAGAAGAAAAAACAACCCTTACAAAGTATGACCACAATTTCATATCACTTTCAGAAAAACAATAAACTTACAGTAAAAATTCAAAACATTAATTGCACCAATTTAGATAAAATTTTGATTGTCTTCAATGTCTTGCAGTCTTACTGGCTGGTCATACCTTCGTGATAGTCATCATCATCATCATCAGCCTGCGAATCTCCTTAGTAGGGGGGTCAGGTTGTCTCATCTTGTCACTGCCCTCCATTTAGCTCTGTCATTTACCATGTCACTTAATGATAGTGGCAGTATGAAATCATTCCCAAATCACTCCCCAATGAAGTGTTCATGTGAAAAAGGCATTGAAAATCAATCTTACCTAAGAAGTTACATTATTTAATGCAAATGAGGTTTCTTCTATATTTTCATTGTCTTGTTGATTGCTGTTGGAGGATTCCTAGAATGGTTTTCTTAAAATGGACCTCTGTGATGATATTTATGAGCCATTCATTTTTATCTCCATCAGAAATGTTTTAAACTTTGTAGATGATATTAAATTGGAAATCTACTGTGAATCTAAAGGAAACCAACACCCTTAAATCAAGTAGTTTTAAAAGCAAAACTGAGATGGAATAAAACACCTCGGCTAAAATTTGAAAAAAATCAGTCACCAAATGAGAAAGTTATGGCTATATGAAATTTTCTATTTGACATTTTTTTTTTACACCACCATAGCTATTGATGACGTCATTGTGGACAACTCTCAGTATGTTTTGTATATACATAATTTAAAAATTTCGTTTTTCTTAAGATTTGCACATTTTCTCAAGCCAAACCCAAGATATATCATGTAGGAGTGTTGTCTCCACAACATATTTGGAATAAGCAGAGCTGCCAAGTAGTACGGATTTTCCGTATTTCGTACGGAAATCAAGTTAAAATACGGGAGTACATTTTTAATGTTGAAATATGGAAATTTACAAAATCAATGATGTATTATAGTGTAAGGCCGGTGTGCGCTATCAGTTGCCAATTTTGAAGATGGGAATCACTGCACCGGTCAATGTAATATGCATACTGCGAGCACTAGTATACTAACCATAGTATTTATCCTTTTCAACTGTACGATCTTCATATTGGCGCCAAGAAATGCCAATTTGACGACAGGAAATGTTGCACCGGTCAATGTAACATACATACTGCATGACTATGTATCAACCATCGTATTTAGTCTGTACAAGTGAATGAACTTCAAATTGGCACCCAAAAATTGTTGATAACTTCAGTATGTATGAGCTTGCACGAACAGAGGTTTTTTCCAATAGAAAAGCACAGGAATTGCACGCCCGCCAGAGAACTATCTTCTACGTGTTGAACGTAACTGAAGTAAGCAACATTTGCATATAAGTTCGCTCGTTGTGTATACGTTTGTTCAATGTTCGCACGTTGTGTATGTACTTGTATGTGACAAAGCTGACCGTACCTGTATCATGCGCGCACTACTATACGTCCGCGCAGTGTTGTCATGCCCGTTCTAGAGATTCATAGCGCTGCGTAGGAAAATACAGATTTCTTCCCCAAAATACAAATTTCAAGCCTTGTGAGTACGAATTTTTTTTTTTGCTGCAGGTTGGCAGCTCTGGATAAGGACAATGAAAACATGTGGTCTTCAAGAAAAGAAAGAATGTGCAAAATTCTGTATACAAAACATACTGAGAGTTGTCTACAACTCATATCACTAAGCTGTGGTAGTGTCAAAATCAGAAAATTCATATAGGCATAACTTTCTTATTCCGTGTCCGATTTCGTTCAAATTTTTGCTGATCTGTTTTATTCTGCCTTGGCTTTGATTTAAAAACTACTTGACCTGAGGGTTTTGGTTTCCGTTAACTACTAGCGTGTACCCCCAAAACTCTTTAATCACACCAAAACCCTTCGCCAAAGCTCAAAAACTGTCATGGCACTGCACAGTGGGATTCTCGCAAGGCATTGTGTGAAGCGCAATCTATGCACCAAGTCTGAGCAACTTTTGAAAAATTGGCTTTCTTTTTCCACTTAGTATCAACCTGGACATCAAGCAGGGGTCTCTAGTAGCAGTGGTAGGCCAAGTGGGATGTGGGAAGTCATCGCTTCTATCTGCCTTGCTAGGAGAAATGGAGAAAATAGATGGAAAAGTCTTTGTGCAGGTTAGTCTTTGTACGAAAAGTGGATTCATTGCATACCATTTCCATCATTGTCTAAAAGAATGAAAAGCTTTTATTTTACAGTTTTGGTTTGGCCCCATGGAACATTGCATCAGTTTCTCTGATTATATTTCTGAAAATAGCAAAGGTACACGTACTATTAAGTCTAAGCTGCTGTGAATGTTTGCTGTTTCAACTTAAACCTTAAAGTAGATATTCATTGATTTTAAAAACTGACATTATTTTCATTATTTTATAGGTGAAGCTTTATGGAATGCCATCCATGTTATCATTGGGCGGGCTCTTCAATTTGAAAGTGTGGTTTTTTGATTGATTATTAACCCATATCCTGTATATTTACATACAAATGATTTTAGTTATCAGAATTGGTTTCTCTTCCCTTTTAGAATGATGTGAAATAAGGTCCTGTTTAATTACACTAAACTCTTTATAATCTGAGAAATATTTGCATTGCAGTTATGTTCCATTTGTTATGGGACATCGTGTGCTTGGGAAGGATTGGTGCATTCTATGACATCATTGAAACATCGTTATTTTTCTGGCAAATCATTTGAATATCACAGATACTGGGAGGTGGTTTTATTTTTATCATTTTTTTAATCATTCAATATCTAGTTGACATAAAATTTGTATGATTGTCATATGTTAGCTTCCCAGTTTCTAGTGATGTATATTTGCCATATTTGTGATTTTCGGTGAATGGGCACTTTTAGGAAAGGAGAGGTAAATACTTATATTAGGCTGGGGATAATGTTTCACATGTGCTAGACACATGTGGTAAAAATCAATGAAGAGATGTGCACAACTCTATACAGTTACTGTGCCGCGAGATCTAGCCTAAACAGCATAGTATTAAGGGCTTTGATTTGGAATTTATTTCATATTTACTCTGGAATTCATCAGAAATAGTGGATGGAACATTTATAAAGTGATTATCTTTGGATGCTGGGGAACAATGGGGGACTACATTTAACAAGTTTCATATTTAATTTCCTACCAAGCCTGTAAATAGGCTTTAGAGTGAGATGTTCTATGAAGGTGTAGCAAAGAATAGGATTCTTGGTATTATAGAAGTTTCATTTCTTTCTAAAACAGGGCTGCCAGCATTAAAACTGAAAAACTATACATTATACACTGAACACACTTCATGCTCTCTTTATCATATTCCTCACAGGGTTCTGTAGCCTATGTTCCGCAGCAGGCTTGGATACAGAATGCAACTCTCAGATCAAATGTTGTCTTCAGTAGTGATCTTCATGTGACCAAGTACAAGCATGTCATACAGGCATGTGCCTTGGCTCGTGATCTTGAAGTGCTTCCAGGCGGAGACATGACTGAGATCGGTGAAAAGGTAAGGTCAGATTTCAGTTGTTACAGAGACTCCAACTCTCCCGTTTTCGGCGGGAGATCTCCCGCTTTGAGTCCATTTTCACAAAATCTCCCGCTCTCCCGCTTGAGTTTAAATTTCTCCCGCCCTAGCTGTGTTTCTCCTTTTTTCTCCTGCCCAACCACCTTTTTGAAAAAAAATGAATCAGAATCATTGGATTTTACCTCATTTAGTGTTGTCATATGTTCAAAAATAAGCCTAAGATAGCGCCAGAGAGCTTCTATAACCGTAAAAGTGGCCTCCGGCCACAAGGAATTTCGTGCTTTGCGTTGGTGGTGTGGGCTACGCGCACATTGAGTCAAAGTCTCCCGTTTGCTAGGGGGGTCTCGGTGGGAGAATCTCCCACTTAAGAGGTGCTTGGGGTTGGAGTCTCTGTTGTGATAAACTGGTTGCTTCCATGTTAGTCTTATATCTTGCTCATTTAATAGCAAAGTAAATACTTAATGTGTTACATATTTTTAATGTAATGTACATGTATATTAAGATTTCGTACATTTGTGATCTAAATTATCAAGGGTAAATATTATCTTGCAAAAGTCTAAATGTGGCAGTCCAAATTTCCATGATTTTAAAAATGTCAAACTGTTGAATAGTTTACTATTTAAGAATTTACTTTTTTTTTCTTTTTCATGTGCTATGACTTGTTCTTATGCCTCCACCAACTGAAGGTGGTGCTGTAGGCATTGGCCTGAATTCACAAAAGTGGTTTAGATTCAGACCACGATTTATTCAAATTTACCTCACGGTTTACCTAATCAAGGCTACTTACAATACGTATTTGTATTTTTATTGCCATCTCATGTGTTGTTAAATTCTCATCCTTACAACAATTTTTTCGGGGGCAAAAATATAGCCATCACAGAAGTAAGAGCTTAAGAAATATTTTTCTGTTCAGGAATTTTGTCTGGACTAATTCTTGCAGGGTATCAACCTGAGTGGTGGTCAGAAGCAACGGGTCAGTCTGGCCAGAGCAGTCTATGCCAACACTGACCTCTACTTACTGGATGATCCTCTGAGTGCAGTGGATGCCCATGTGGCTAAACACATCTTTTCACATGTCATAGGCCATGAAGGTCTTCTTAAGAACAAGGTCAGTCTCATTGAGATAGAGTGTTATTACTATGAACAAACCTTTGCCAGCATACATGTAATAAACCCCCTCCCCCTCCCTTCTCTCCTGTTTGCAAAGGTGAATACTAATCATTGTAAACTGTGTACAAAAATCAGAAAGTCCTGATATCTCCTGAGACATATACATTTAATTCTGACAACCAAAGTCATATGCCATCCGACTGTGACAGTGAACAAAATTGATTGGATGCATTGTAAAACCTAGAAACCTTCATATATATTACTGATAACTGATTATGCTGGATATTTTGCATTTGATTCATTAAGAACACCTCTATGTAGACTGATCCGAGAAGCAATTTGTGGGCAGTGCCATTACTGCGGTGTCCCCAAGTCTGCGCATATCATAGTGCCATGGTTGGAAATGGATTTCTCTACTGCACGTGCTACCAAAGATCATAAAGTGCACGCTTCATAACCTTTGCACGCTACATACAGCCGCGGGACACCGCAGAAATGCACTGCACTAACTCTATAGTGACACCGCAGTTTTGACTGATGATGTGCTGCCCTCAACGATGCGCTGGATTGGTCTATACATGTATATTCAAATGTTTATTCCCCCAAATTATATCTTATTTTGATTCTTTCTATACAGACACGTATTCTGGTAACCCATGGGATTAGCTTTCTACCTCAAGTAGATCAGATCATTGTCATGGTAGATGGATGTATCTCTGAGATTGGCTCCTACCAGGATCTCTTGGACCAGAACGGTGCCTTTGCAGAGTTTCTTCGGAACTACAGCCAAGATGCAGACGAAAAGGAAGACGAGGTCGAGGAAGAGGAGGAAGAAGATGATGTACCAGGTTAGTTTCACATGACAAAAGTAACTCTGATTTTTTTCATAATTGATTTTTTTTTTAAATTTGGGCTACTTTTTTGAATGCTTAACGTGACAATGAAGAAAATGAGGTCACACGACGCCCAATTTCCGAAATATAGACATATCAAAAGGAAGCAACTCCATAGAGATTCCCACATAGAAGACTGACATGTTTTCTTCAATTAGAAACTCATCCTACAGGGTTGGTTCCTTTTCTCATTGGACAACAGTATTGTTTGGTCCATGGTTGGAGGAAGGAATTCAGTTAGTATAGGATATTGACAGCATTGCAGTTATCACTGGAGCATATATTGTGCACCCCCCTTGAGTCCCTTATAGTTTAATCCGGTTACAAATTTGTTCAGTTAATGTAATGTGATGAATGACGAGCATTTATTTACCATGTTGTGTAGTGTTGTGATATCGAAAAACCTATTTCTTTTTTTCAGTCAATGTATCATTGGAGGATCTAACGGAGGATAGAGAGTCAACCAAAAACCTAGGACCACTCAGAGGCAAAGCTAAGAAACTAAGGTAACATGACAGGTCTGTGGTATCCTTAGACATATAATAAATTTACTAGACGAAAAGCAGCAGGTGCTTACATCATTACGCGAATGGCATTAGGCCCCGCCACTTTCGGATCATTTGAATGTCGACCTAAGCACCCATTTTTGTTGCATTATTCATATCTACTGCGCGTGTGGCGCGTATCACTTTTATTATGATACTTTGATTTAATGTGCATTTGTTGCGCATTGATCGTGCATCATTGCGCATTTTTTTAGCTGATGGGCGTAATGCACAAACGCACGCGACTCCTTGGAATCATCTTACAAAATGAATTATTCATTTTTCCTCATAAATATTGATGGGTGCTTAGGTCAGCCCTCTAATGGATCTGGACAAAATGGCGGAGCTTTAGGGGCCTGGTGGTATCATAATAAACCATATCTTCACACACAATATAGAAATGCAAGTAGATAGGTGTTTCTTTACATGAACTGCATATCACATTTCTGCATCTTATAATATGTGGGTAAGTGAGTTCGCTTATAGCACCTTTGTTGCATCACTCAAAACCACTCACCATTCATTAGTACATACACACACACTCACACACACACAAAAAGAAAAAAAATTACAGCCGAAATGTATTTTGGTATTATTTTTGGTCTTGTCATTTTCTCAAGGTCCGTTTTTACCGCTCTTTCATTTTCACTTAACATGTTACATGGATGTGAATGTAATGCCTTCAACCTTACAAAGGCTGGGTTATTCTAGTGCTTAATCAACTGCAGAAGACTGTTGCGTTTCCTTTCAGTGTAGAGTGACTGTTCAGTAAATTTCTGTAAGTTTTATACACTTTTGCTTGTTCAAACAACCCATTTACTGCATGGTAAATAGTAATAAAACGTGGCATTCAGTTAGCCTCTCCCTATATATTTCCTTATGATGATTCAATATGTCTTTTTTTTCTCTTTTTCAGCAAAGAAATAGAGGCTATCTCACAGTATGATATGTTCCACACACCGACTAAGAAGACAGACTATCCCATGAAATCTGATGGACAGAGTCAGGTTGTGTTAGGTGATACAGAGGAGAAAATCATAAGGGCGGAGAAGGCTCAGATGGGCAACGTAAGATGCATTACTTGTCAGTGCTGTCTTTTCTTTAAAGTTGAACCGATGAATTTTCTCTAAGTAAAAGGAATGTGATTACTGTATGTACATCTTGTAGATCTAAGGTTTGGGTGTGACATACATGAAGGTCACAATATTCAGGTACTATTCTAATTCTACATTTTTATGGTTTAACTGATATAAATGCCGTAGATATTTAACAATATTCATTTAGTATGAAAATTAGTTATTCGTGTGTGATTGAGTTGAATGCCAAAGCTAGTATCTTTATATTGGAACCTTCTCATGTTATCATTCAAAAAGAAGGTAAATAGTTCTGATAGTTCTTAATATCTAATTTGGTGTATTGGACTTTAAAGTTATGTACACTTTTGGTAGGTAGGCCCTGGAAAAACTGTTTGTCAGATTTTATTTGCTTTAAAATGGTCTATAGCAAGATACAAGCAAAACTAAGATCCTGTGAATGTTTTTTCCTCTTTCAAGTCGAATATGAAACAAATGAAAGGCAAAAAAATATTTTTGATGTATGTTTAACTCCAATAATGTTGATCTGCATCACACTGTGCCTGCACACATATACTGTAAAACCAGTGAGAGTTCTGTTTGTGTGACGAGCGTAACCAAGCGCTTTGATTGTTGTGCGGGGAGTGGTCGAGGTGCAGGGGTCCTGGCGTTGGGCAGAGTATAGAAATTATATTGCGTTTCTTTCGGATAGTTACGGTAAAATTCACTGGAAATCATGAATGGAATGTCCCAGGATCTCACTCATGTATCTGTTTATGCAAGGCAGACAATGCGCGAGTACAGTTTAAAGACATTGGTTAACATTGTTATGATTTTAAAAAAATCTTTTGTTACTTGAAAATGGGATAAACATAAGGGTTATAGTGTAAAAATACCAGTCTGAAAGTTTCAAAGTATGATATCCACAGGAAGTATTTTTAAATATCAAAAATGTGAACCAATGTTTGAAAACTATACGAGGGTCGGTTGCACAGAATAGACATAAGGAGTGCGCATGCGCGTATGACTGACCTTACCGTACTGTGTGTATTGGCGAATCACGCGGCGGGAGGCACATAACGGCATTTTCAAATTCAAGCAAAGTGGTCCTCTTAGTGATTGTCTCGTGAGACGAAGGATAATAAAATCGCCGTTTGCGTCTAACTTACACTTTTTCATTCCAAATTATGGTTGGTTTCAGGGTTTTTGAGTACAAATACAAGTACTCCTACACATGTTTCATCTTAGTTTGAGAATTTTTTAAATCAGCTACTCACAAAGTTAGCCAATGCCTTTAATCTGTTTCATGCCAATTTTCTTGTTGCTACCAAAACTGTACATGAGCTTTATGATATTAAACATGTGTGATAACAGGATTCACTTTGAAGGACTTTTACAGATTTGTAAAAGTTGCACAAGGTAGTGATGAATAGTATTGTCAGTGACTAATTATGATATAATTCAAAACAATACAATACAATAAAATGCAATGCAATACAATACAGTTATTTGTTGTCATTGTTTTAGTTTGAAGCAAGATATACTCTGTGCAGGTTAGGTTGTCAGTATTCTTGGCCTACATGAATTCCATCAGTGTATGGTGTTCTTTGTAATTTGATGTACTTTATGCAGGTTAAGTTTTCAGTCCTCTGGGTCTAGATACGTAACATTTGTGTATGATGTCTTTTTGTAATTTGATATAATTTATGCAGGTGAAATTGTCAGTCTTCTGGACCTACCTACGTTCCATAGGAGTGCTACTCTCTCTCCTCATCGTCATGCTGTACACGCTGTTCAACATTACGTCCGTTGCTGGTAACCTGTGGCTCAGTCGCTGGAGTAACGAACCCTTGGTCAACGGGACACAGCCAGACTCGGTTCGCGACAGATATCTGACAGTCTATGCACTGCTCGGACTCACTCAAGGTCAGTATGATTTCTTTGATAGGGGCAGATGTACAAACAAGCATATCGACCCTCAACAGTTTGGAAGTCGATGAGGAAATTCCACTGCTGATTATCTTATGAATCTTATTACATTTCCTCCACACCAATGCTGATTGACTCCAAACTCCTGATTCAGATTGTATCACATGATATGTTACATGATGTATCACACATATGTAAAGTGTCACTGTTTAAGGCACACGTGGTCCTACATTGACATGATGTGGAGAGGTGCTAGCTCTAAAATGATGCATCCAGACTAAAGGCCCTAACAATTTCATAGTTCATCTGTAATCTGATTTTATGAAGTACTGCAATAGAATTAGGTATGTGCTTACATGAAAAAATAAGTTTTTAATCCATGAATATCAGCTGTAAACTTCTGATATTGATAAAAATAGTAAAGTCAGAGAAAAGTTCATTCTATCTCTTTAATGGGAGGAGGCCATACCAAATGCATGATTATCTTTGATTTGAAGCTAATGGCACATTTTCTCTTGCTAAAAGCCCTGTCATGCCTCACAGATTAAATTCCAGTATTCATGACGCTATTCAGAACCCCAAGGAAAAAGATTTCACTTGTGTAAGTTTTCTATCTTATGCTATTGCAGTATCTTTTAGGCTGATGATATAATGTCGTGAAGCATTTGATAGCAGTCTGATATCAATAGCGAAATGGAGCGGTGCGATCAGACATGTCCGGAGTACAAAAAATACAGATAACAATATACATTTTGTGTTCTTTCCTCATCTTTTCGCACCACACGGTCTGATCATGTGATGTGTGGCATTAAATCAATTTTTTTTTGCAGGTTTTCTGTTTAATGAATAAACCGTTGTTGGAAAGTGTTGTATTAGGACAGTGAGGTTAAACCCTGTGGAATGTATGAGATATATGCTTTTATCTTTTACTTTTATTTTTCACTATTACGTTTTTCCTTCTTGAACATGAAATCAACAGTGAATGGAAGGGCATGTTTTTTTTTTACAGTGCAATGGACTTCTAAAGTATCTTGGACACCATGAAGAACTTTAGCTGAATGAAAACACAGAGCATGAACCTATCTCTGATAGATGGAATTGATGTCACTGAATGGTCAATATATGTACATGTATTTTTGTCTGCTTAAGTGTGTAATACAATATAATAGATTCTTTGAATAGCCAACATCTTTCTTTGTGCAAAACAGCCATGATGCCAAGTGACATTTTGTTTGTATTTGTGTGCAATTTGTGGGGGAAAAAAGTTGCTGCCACTGAGAAAGCAAGAATAATAATTAAAAAAAATCAAAAGAAAAAATCAAAGCTTTCCATTGGCTTTCACTGCATCTGGCAAAATTGATATTATAAAGAAAATGATTGTGTAACTTTTTTCATGGAATATCAATAACAATTCACTTCAAATGACTTGAGTAGTTGATTGACAATATCTTCTTTGAACGTGCTATCATGATAGATGATGAATCAGCTCATTTATAGATCTCCTGGGACATAGGTGCGGAAGTCATTTATCCCTTGTAAGGGGGGAAAATGCTGACCTTAATAGATAATGATGATGTTGCAGATTTAAATGTTAACTTTTGCTCTTTGGAAACATGTGATAGGTTTATAGAATGCAGTAAATTGATTTTTTCTGGAGTTAGAACAATTACCATAGTGTTTCACAGAAATTGTTTCTTAGTGCCACTCCAACTGCTGAAATACTTTTAGGTGCTTCCACAGGATTATGCTTTGTTGTAAGTGTATAATTAGGCCTGTGCAAAGTACCCATATGATTTTATAGTGTGATAGTAATCCACATCCAAATACATTTACAGTCTTGTTGGTATCCTCATTCTGTCTTTACTATTACATGTATTTTCTTGTTCTGATTAGGCACCCTGCCCTTCAAGAAAGTCACCATGGTCCATAGATTAGTTCTGCCCTAATTTGGCAAAAGGAAGCAAGTGACAAAAGTGAAATTTCCTATAAAAGAGTCAAAATGTATCTGTCATTTACACTGATGCCAATGCAATACCTTGATGTCTTGCCTAACATATCTCTTAACATGATAAGTGTCATGCATGAAATTTTGGCCCAAAAGAAGAACACACTAGGTATAATTTGGTTGATATGTCATTTGCTTGCTTTTGCCAAAGCAGGGCAGAGTTATGATGGATTACTTATTTCACCTTATTGCATTCATGCATGCCTGGCTGTTATTGAAAACCACTGATTTGTTCTTTGTATCACAAACTTATCATTTTTTAACTCATACCGCCTTTAGGGGTTTTCCTCTACGTGTGTTACTTCCTGTTCTTCAAGGCAGGAATTATAGCCTCGGGCTATTTTCATCAAACTCTCCTCGCCAGGGTCCTCCATTTTCCCTCATCCTTTTTTGACACCACCTTGAAGGGTTCTCTCATCAATTTCTTTGGCACTGAGATGGATGGTATAGACAGTCAAGTTCCTACCAGGTTTCGCTCTGTCTTGAATTGCTATCTCAGAGGGGTGACTGCATTGAGTATTATCTCATTTGCCACACCACTTTTCATTGTGATGATCATACCCATAGCTGCAGCTTTCTTCATTATGCAGGTAGAGAAGAAAAGAACCTGATTTTAATCTGCCTAATGTTCATATTTAAGTATATTAAATGATATCACATGATACTCATACATATTTATGGCTTCTACTTCATCATCATACTTCATTGAATGCTTTCCACATCAGGCGTCTTCATAACCTCTGGCTGCTTCTTGCTCTACACCGGAGGAGTCCTTGCTTCGCGCTACCTTCATTTCCATCTCCTCCAAAACACTCTGCGCTGCCCTATGTCTTTCTATGATACCACTCTCAAGGGGGCGCTTCTAAACTGCTTTGCCAAGGAAACGGACGAAATAGACGTGGGAATCCCGCTCAAGATCCGCTCGTTCTTGGATTGTGTACTGAAAGTGTTTTCAGTATTAGCTGTGATTTCTTACTCTACACCTTGGTTTATGATCACTATACCGCCTCTTGGTATATTGTATTACATTGTACAGGTATCTATACAAATACCCTTTGAAGCATGTACATGTTTTGTGTCTTGCATAATACTGTTCCACCTAACCCAGCACTGTTTTTCAAGCACAAAACTGTACTGAAAGTGGTTGGTAAGACCGGTTAAAGATTCCTAACCAAAGTTTATGCTTGTATCAGTAGGAGTGTGTGTGTGTGTTAAATAAATTCATTATGCTTCTGGGGATGTATGTTATACACACTTTATAAATATTATTTGCTCCTTTTATTTTGGGTTCACCTTTGGTTTGGAACATCACCTTTTTCCTCACACGTTATTTTCTCCATAAATATTGCTCAGATTGGCATAGTGATGGAAAGTTACCAAATTAGCTCAGATGGATTGTTTTATAAGATTCATGTCAATTTGAAGTCTTTTTTTTCTGTAGAGAAATCATGCATGTAATGCATTTGTGCAAAATGTTGTCTTTTTTTAATTGTTCATTAACAGATTTTTTTCGTGCAGAATTCAAGGATTGCTGTTTGAAAATATATAAGAACAAATGTGCTTCATTTAAAAAAAATGAAGAAACATTGCATTGCAAGAAGTGTACATAGAATATTTCAGTTAGAAAGTGAACAAGGATTGCACTGCAGAAAATGCACAGGAACTATGAAGCAAAGATTGCACTGCAAAAGAAAATACTTGGTAGTTAAATTGTTTGATACACAAGTACTGTGATGATTGCATTGATAGTATACATATAGATCCCATGATCCTGTCGTGCAAAGAGATATAGATATAGTATATAATATGTTATTAGGTGGTAATGAGATTATGCAATGTAGTTAAAGTCTAAATTTGAGTCACAACTTTTCAAAATGATAACCTTGCTCATGTTCACTTTTATTTCAATATATTCAAGATATTTTTTAAAAGACACACTAATCAGATTTTAAAAAGGGTTATTTGGTATCCAAATATAATAATGCATATACTACCAGCTTAATCAATACCACCAATATAGTCCTTTACAGTTCTGTACATCTGTACTCAGTGTAAAATAAAAATAGATCTCAGATAACACTGCTCAGAGATATGTAGTAAAACTAAACCACATTTAAGACATTTACATGGTAGGAGTACTGTCAAAGTGGGAAAAGATTAGTTTTTGTTTGAATTTAAATGAATGAATCATGCAGACTGTCAACGGTAGAGAAGATGTAGCAGTACATTCTTGACACTTCTTGTCACATATCTACAAGATCATAACATTTTAACAAAACTAGTGTTAAGGGGACATGAAGCACGATTGTGGGGACATTTTGATGGCACAGAACAAAAGAATGCCCTCCTAACACTGTTGATATAGGAATGTATACTTACATTCATAACACTTACAGGTAGGCCACAAATCTACAAGATCAACGTTCATTTCACTTGGCAAAAAGCGGTCATAGGTCATTAGGACATTAGTGCTGCGGCAGGGACTCGAACCCTGTACCTTGTGGTTTAAAGGGTACGGAGATGCCGTCTATATTGAGAAAGATGTTCCATCACCCTGAAATATGAACATGGCGTATTGTATCAGAGTCACTGATCCACTGCATTATTCCACCAGCAGATGCTTTTTTTTCGCCTTCTCAACAAAAAAAACGGTTTGACCCCTGATCTTGTCAAACCACACAGGTATTGTTGCGACATTTGCCCTGCTGCTGCTGAGTTACGGAACCGTCTTGTCCTCTGGTAATCTTCATGCCATGCTCCTGCAGGCTGTCATGGCCTACCCTATGAGATTCCATGACACTACCCTGAGAGGGACACTTCTGAACTGCTTCTCCAGAGACATGGATGTCGTAGATTATACACTTTTCTTGAAAGTCGAAGGAGTCATCATTTGTATCTTGGAGGCTGTCATATGTGTAGCTGTTATCAGCTTTTCAACACCTTGGATTGTTCCACCGTCTATTCCACTTGTAGTACTCTACTGCCTTGTGCAGGTATGTCTGCTGTATGTACACATGCACATTTTATTCTTGTTCTCAAAATAACTGTCTGAAAATATTTGCATGTATATACATGGGAAGCTAACACCTCCATGAAATCAAACCAATATTCATTTGCTTGATAATGATGCTACTGAAATCTGCTCTGTATTTGGTGTTAACCTACTTTTGCTTATTAAGTGAATGTATAGTCCTGCAGGTCCCTCAAGAAGAATCAAATAGCTCAACTTCGGAATTTCTCTGATTCATTATTCTGTAGTTGTACATAATGGATATTTGACATAGCTTAGTATTATCTATCTGATACATACAGGAAAATGGACAGCTTACAAACTATCAAATGCTGAGTATCACAGGCAGACATACAGTACATGATAAAATGGACAACACATCATGCCAGAATATTGACAGATCTAACTCTTTGATATACTACTATTCATGTGGATTTGGGGCTTCGTACCACAAATGCTATCAAATGCTTGTACAACTGATGTTGTATCCACAAGACCACGACACCTCTACATGCATGCTGTGATGTATGCTTTGCTCTCCAACAAAGTCATGGCGCTGATACTGATTATTTCTCTTCCAGGAATGATAATGATAATTTGACATAATATTATCAAAAAATAATGTCAGACCTTCTCCCTTCCTAAAGGATTATGAAGAGCTGCAGGGCTGATTTTCAAGTACGCGTAGTTGTGTGTTTATGTGTTTCATACACAAGCTTTTCATTAAGCAGGCGCCGAGCGCAATTTTACTCCCGGTCTGAAGGCTTTTGCGCCTGGTTCAAATGCAAACTAGCAGTCCCAAGCGCCAGAAAAAAATCACCAGTTGGCGCTCCGTACGCCACGGCAATATGCCGACGAATTGCGCTGTTTTCCACTACAAAGTTTGTCCAAAATCACAGAAAAAAAAATCGACTTTACAGCGATTGTTATAGACACAAAACTTACTGAAATGGTCGCGATGAGCTAGTCTACGGCTACGCGGCACTGCCAGCTGCCGCACGCGTCGCCGGCATGCAAGTTTGGCTGGCTGGCTAGGCTTGCTTCTCAGCAGGTCTGATGTGCATACGTTGTTGTTGCTGTGCGCTGCTCTTGAAAATACGCGACCTTCAAGTCGATCGCTTGTTTGCAGCGAACGATTCCCCGTGAGTGACTCATCTCTTGAGCGTATTTCTTTTTTCTCTTCTTTCCTTTTTCCTTTATTTCTGAATGAAATGATCCCGGATAATGTTATGTTCATCTGCATTTTATGATAATAAACGTTTTTGATGCACAGTTGAAAGTTTTGAAACGTTTGAACTGACTGAATTTTTGATTGAGAAAATGACTCCTGGTTTCAACAATGTGGCGCCTGGTTATCCCAAAATCTGGAGGACCAGGAGCCACTTTTCTTAAATTGTTGGCTCCTGGTCCACCTTGGCTTAATGAAAAGCTTGATTCATACATGTACCAGTATGACAGCTTTAACCTTTTACATGTATATCAGTATTTGCCTTATTCCTATGCTATGCTACGTGTATGTTAAGACCACTCATCAGGGAGACAAGAAATGTCTTTATGAGCAGGTGTTCTGTATGTACAGGTTCCTGTAATACACATTTCAATGAGAAGCACTGTTCAAGGAAAACGAAAATTGTGGCCTTCATAGACAGGTGGTCAACCTACATGCAGGTGGTCGCTAAAGCAGGTTTGACTGTGTGATTAAAAAAAAAGTTCATGCATCAGCCAATTCATTCCTTTCTGATTCTTATTCTTATCCATCTAAAAAAATGTTTGATCAGGAATCATAGCCATAGCTGCTGTTGCCATCCTTCACCTGGGCACCATCATATCAGGTCGCATCCTCCATGTTCATCTTCTCACTGCTGTCATTCGCTACCCGATGGCTCTCTTCGATACCATCTTACGTGGTAGTCATCTCAATCGTTTCTCCAAAGACATGGACGTCATCGATCATGACCTACCAGAGAAGCTTGATGATTTCCTGACATGCGCCCTGGATACTTTCTTCTCCTTCCTCGTCATCTGCTATTCAACTCCCTGGTTTATGTTGGTTGCAGTCCCACTCATTGCTTTTTATGTCATTGTGCAGGTCAGCATCTCACCTACCATTCGTACCACACCTGTTTTCTACCTTTTTGCACATTGTCAACCAGTTGATTTCCAAAACATGTACTGCTGTTTCCTTTTTATTCCTGCATGAAAATGCAAAGACCAGTTTTTGTTTTAACCATCTTTGTGCATGTCTTTTTGATCCCTTCACCCCTATTGTTGTCTCGCAATGCAACAGAGTTTCGCTATAAATTCTGTGCTCTGTTTTGTTTGTGATGACCCATTGGTAGAACAGTGGTTTCCATACCAGGAGCTTCTAGGTTCAAAACTAAGAACAAACACATGCATATGCACTAGTCATGGCATTTGTCGTAAATTATCAAGCTCCTTGGAATAGATCTTAAAGCTACATGTACAAGTCTTATGTACATCTGTCATGTGAAGTATACATGAACTCTTCAAGCAGGACTGTGACAACTTATCTTCATATGCGACCCTCCACCACAAAACGACCAATAAGTCTCAATGGCAGTTTTAGAGGTAACCATCTGAAATAGAGAGCTTGGGGTTGAAAAGTTGATTTGATATTTAGCTTTTCTTATATTTTCTGATAGTTCATGTATTGATCTGTCATATGGCCAAATTTGGGAGCCATCTGCAGTGTAAAAATGTGTTTTTTCTTTGCTTTTGAATTACGGTTTTGGGGAAATTTTGAAAGAAAAGTATCCCAGCATGGCTGGTGAAACCTTCACATTTACATGCGTACATAACTCTAAAAGTTATTCACTCTGTGGCTTAGAAAATCTAAACAAGGAGAGAAGTACTTCTCCTTTGAAGTTTGAGCCTATTCTGATAATCCCTTCAAAGTCAACACTAGGGTATTTTCATTCAAGCTCTTAATGAGACAAACAATAGGACACCTATGGAACTCTTGAATGGTCACTCATCTTTACATCCTGCTTTTTCTATTATCCTGGTGATTAGCCTGTCTGACAAGCTCTCATTCCCATTGCTATTTGAAAGGGTATGCATGGTCTTGACAAGGCAAGCTATACATCCTTCAAAAGCTGAGCGTTCAAGCTTTCAAACTATGTTGAAATGTAAATGTTAAAATGTCTTGTGGTGGACGGTCGCATACTGCAGACAGTTCATAGGGTTGGCATGAACAGGAAATCTCATAAATCTGGAACCATCTCATATTCCATGACAGTGTTATTTCTTCACAAAACTAATGAATGCACAGATACAGTTACAAGAAAAATACAACAATGATAACAAAATATATAGCATATCTTCATGTAGAATGAAGTTGTAAGTCTCTCTTTGTGAAAAGAAATAATGAAAAGGAAAACACTAATTGCTAATACAAAACTTATCATGGACAAGAATGAAAGCTCTCCTGCAATGTGCATGCATTTTCTTTCAAAGCGATTGTGTAATTGCTGACATGCAGTCATCCTACACATACACATCTATAAATGATACAGTTTAAGACTTTGTGGTATAGGTCATAAAAATCTCATGTAAATGTACATGTAGATGTAGTCTTTTTCCTTTTTTTTATTTCTCAGTCACTGAATAGTGTAACAGTGCTACTTAACTCTACAAGAAATTAGCAAGGCTGTGAAAGAAATGCTTTTCTTTTCTCCCTGTCTTAACTTATTATTTCTTTTTACAGTATGTTAATGATGTAATCTTTCCCTCATTCTCTCTTTAGGTGCATTATGATGTCTTTATCTACTTCATATCTGCAGACTTCACTCAGATAAAAAGAAAATCCAGATTTAGGCTATTGTGCCCCATAAATAGAGATTGTCACTTTATATGCATTTGTTTATTTTTAATAGAATATTGTAAAATAGATCATTCAGAGATATAAAACAAAAATCTTAAAGAAAGAAATCCTCTCAGTCTTTACATTTTGATTGAATGTCGAATAAAGTCGTATCGTAGGATTACATTTCCAATTTCCAAGTTCATAAAATGCATATTTGATGTGACATCCCAAATTACCAAGGATATAGCATAGTGGGAAGAAACTCTTTGGCCGGAATTCACAAAAGAGGTTTAAACCATGGGATGGTCTAAACCCTCCTGGGTTTATTAAGCATATATGTGCACAGCAGGGAAAAATATACACGGGGGCTCGGGGCGAATTCGCCCCCGAAACACCAAAAAGAGCCCTGGAAAACTGAGCCCCTGAAATTCTCAGATGGTCCAATGTAAACTGTAATACAATGTAGAAAATTTGGGAGGGTGGGCTCAAAAAGTAGCCTGTGAAAAAAAAAAAAAAAAAAAAAATTTCCCTGGTGGACAGAATCCGATACAGTTATTTGTTTTCTTTAAGCGTGTGCATGGGCAATATGTGCCTATTTATGCTTATCTTAGCACGCTTACTGAGGTTTAAACCACCCCATGGTTTTAAACCTCTTTAGTGAATTCCAGCCGACATGTACATCTTTGGATACATCATCAACCCCCCTAACCCACTGCTCCCGTGCCACTTTGACAGGCATGTGGCTCTATTTAGGAGACATGCTGCTGTACATGGGCAATGTCAGGGCTACCTCTCACATGCATCACTCCATGGTCGTGGAGTCCCTGCGGTACCCCATGTCCTTCTTTGAGACGTCGTTGAAAGGGCAGCTCCTGAACCGGTTCGGTAAGGACGTCAATGAGATGGATACACGGATGGGTGAGAACATGAGGACGATGTTATTGGTAACAACCAAGTACGTCCGGACAATAGCAGTCATCTGCGCTGTTCTACCTCTCTTCACCATCATCATTCTTCCTCTTAGTCTTATATTCATTTATATGCAGGTACTTTCTCTTGGATTTTACAGGTTATATGCATGTAAATGTATACTCTACTTTTAAAATATACAGTGGGTGATTTCATGTTCTGTGCTGGTTTAGAGATAATGATAATAGTAGTATCCAGGGTTAGTCTCATAATTATTATTTCCTGATTACCATGCGGACATGTTTGGTGCTCAGCCATGCAAATTTTTCTGTAAAAAAATTCAAGCTCTTGTGCTGCAGTTCATCTAACCCAGTACATCCTAATGTAGCTAAATTATTGACCTTTTATATCAGTGTCATAACTGTATAGCTGCAGCAAGAATGCTACTGCCAAGAAGCAATGTTTTCTGTATTAATTGTTAATTGTGTATCTCCAAAAATCACACTAACATTCTGGTTCTTTGAAAAACAATGCTTCTTTGATCTTCTGCAATGGAAGAAACTTCATAGAAATTGATTACCGTGCAGTGTTTTCCACAAGGGCTTTTACCTTGTAACGCCGGCAAGTTTCATGTTTGGCCCGACATTTTTAAAATCAACTATAATCACATTCCATTGAGGGACAAAAGAAAACAAGATTTAATGAAGTTGGAAAATTATTTTCACAAATCTTGATTCTTAATCTAACATGAAATGTTCAAAAATAGGGCTGGATTGCACCAGAGAGCATCTTGTAACCTCTTTAGGCCTACATCTGTAAATTGCGGAAAACCCAGTTACTATGAGTGGAACAATAATGTTAGATTTCAATTCATGTGGGATTATTACTTGCACTTAAGAAATGCTACAATATTACCATGTAGCGTTTGGCAAGGAACCAGATCTGGGCCCCCATTTTATAAAACTTGTTATCAGTAACAACTGCCACATTTCTATGACAAATTTGTTCTCAGCCAATCAGATGCAAGGATTTCAGTAGCTTATAAACAGTCATTGCAACTTGCTGTTGATAACAAGTTTTATGAAACGGGACCCTAATGGTGCCTTGGATGTGGTGCAATCAGTCGTCTTGTGCTTATTTGCCTTATACTGTATCATGACTTTGTATTTGATAAATGTTGATTTAGTGGTCATCATGATTAAGGAATCAGATTTCCCATGGTATGGGAAAAATAATTTCATATTAAATTCATTTACATATAGTATTAAAATGCTGTTTTTAATTAACTCCTTGTAATTGCTATAAAAGTAATAGTGTATCCACTATGTAGGATGCCTAACCTCTTGGCCTAATGAATCCTGTGTTACACTATTGTTCTGATCATTTCTAACAACTCTGCATAATTTATCAACATGTTACTCTAAGCCAGCATCATAAGCACTGACATTGATCATGTTTCAATTCTTTGGATCTAATATTGATAGTTAATGGAAATCGGTTCATGAAATTAAACCCCTGACCCCTTAAGCTCAGTTTAGCACAATACCAGTGATTAGAGCTATTTTGAAATACATAGGTCATTCCATAACATGGAATGATCAAAATTTAGCATCGAAGGGAAACATAAGTACCGAGCATGAAATCACCCATTGTTTTTAAAAAGAAAGTTTGTTCTATCTGCGTTGTATGTTGAACTAAAAAGAAAAAGGCTACATGTATGACCGGTACACACTGTTTTTAACCACTTATGTACATCAAACTGCCAAACCCCTTTTACATAATACACTTTTCAGCAATGTTATTTAACAGTGCCATCATATCTGCAATACATCAGTGTGTTGGAAGTATGGGATGTGTGACTATATTTTATTTGTTCCAGTTCACAGAAGCATGTTCATAATTTGAAACTTACCAATCATCACAAACCAAACCATCCAGTAGTTATTACGAGCATCCTTCGTTTAAAATGTACCCCACCACTATAACACAGGAACTTATGTATTTCAGGTGGGGTATACCGACCCCCGATTTCATTGTCCTCGTTTAGTGTCATATCAGTGTCTTGCATCTTCGCATGAGAGGTGGTGGTTTGGGATTACACCTGCACTCCTCATCATTTTACGTAATAGTGTAAACAAACTCTTACCATGGCACTGCCTGAAAGGGAATGAGAAGTGGGAAATATATTTTTTACTTGTTTTAAGATATTGCCATGTTGAAAAGTCACTCATAATTTAGATGAAAACCAAAGTTAAATTTCGAACGAAGCATTCATTCATTCATTCATTCATTTATTTATTCAACCATCAAAACATGTACAGAGAGCAGGGTTGTAACAAAAGTTTTAGCAAAATACAATGATGGTTTGGTGACCCCAGAGAAAGGAATGCGTATGAAAAGGGGCCAAAATAACCCAGAATTGGCGATTATAGCAACATTTTAACTCCATAAGCTAGCCCGTCGCGCCTTGATATGGCACTGGGAATCATTAAAAAGTAAGTAGTTCTGTAGCCCCTGGGTGTTTCTCTTTCTCCCTTCCCCTCTCTCTCTCTCTCTCTCTCTCTCTCTCTCTCTCTCTCTCTCTCTCTCTCTCTCTATCACCCTGTCAAGGTCGCTTCTCTGGCAGGGGATTACGCTACTCAGCGCTTTTGTTTATTTAGGCTTACTGCAATCTTGGTGTCTAGAAGTTGCGAAAGTCAAATCCGGGTTTCAGTTTTAAGCAATGGGTTTTCATCATGGTAGATTTTCCTCTCATCAAATAATAAAAAGAAAACCACTGATCCATTTTACATTTATGAAAGATGAAAAAAGTGAAATTCAGTCATTCTTCATACATTGTGACCTACATCTACATCTTCATGTAATGCAATTTCAAAAATAAACCAAACAGTGTTCATACATATTCTTACAAAATACACATTAATCTCATGTGGGTTTTTTTTTCTCACCTATCATACATGATTATTGATCGCAGCTTGCATCTTTGAGATTTCATTCTTTACAAAGGGACAGTCATTGTTTATTTATTCCATAAATCAAACAACTGAAATAGATTCTAAAAGTAATTTACAAGTTTTATGCAGTGGATGTAGTTATCACAAAACTCTGTAAAATGAAATCTAGGGTTGATTTATATGTTTATGCATTTCTATACAGTTATGGTGGTGTGTCCAAGCTTAGCAGATGTCCATATTTTACCCACGGGGCATATCACAAAAACTAGAAAAGATTTCTAAAATTAGATAGCACCAAAGAATAGAGGAAATTAAAATTACCTAGGATGAATTTTCTTGAAACTTGGGGAATGAATTATAGCGTAAAGATTGCCAGATTTTACTGTACCAGTATTTTGTGTCCATTCCGAAAAGATATGTTGTTACCAAGAAGGGTCTAGAAATCTTCATTTTGAGAGAAGATGTCATCAAACGTCTAAGTAAAGCATGATATCAAATGACTTTATGGTATTTACCTTGCTAGTGATGCAATTATTGTCGCAGTGACGGATCTCTTTTTTAGATAATTTATTTATAGACTTGCATACGCAAAGTTAGACTCATTTTTGTAAACTTTTTTAGTTGTAGCGAGTTGCAAGACGGCATCAAATTTGCAATCAGCCGATCACAGTATCTCTGGAATTCTTTGTCAACTTTTCTTCTTGCACCCATTCATAGTCTAAAATTTTGCTTTAAATTCCCTTTTGTAACTATCGATCTAAATCATTTTAGGTAGAAATTGAGAAATTATGGATTCGATATTGCGTTCCTTAGAAAATTGAATTTTCGCGAAGTTTGGTCACCCCATGATACCACATGATCAGAATGAAAGAAAAAAAGAAGCCTCATCCCCTGACATCCATGTTATATGATCAAACTAATAGATACATAAAGGTACTATCATTATCAGGCCTAATGACCTTTTATACATATCGTGATATGAATTTGTACATGATTGCACACTTGAATTGATCATTTGAGCATTGTCATATATTGAATAATACATAATTTTCATTTCAATTTCATTGCATGCTGATTTGTTAATATTGTGCATTTTAGGGCATATTTACATAATTATTCTCTCCTGTTAATATTTCAATTTACATAGGGTACCAGGTTCATTATTATTTTCCAAATAATTTATTCTGGACGAAATACTAACGTTTAAATTTCTCTTTCAGGTTCATTATCTCTTTCATTTTTTAACATACTGGTGAAAGCTTGATCCATTTTGATGAGTTGTATCTGGAAATTAATCAATTATGAGTCTCTCTCTCTCTCTCTCTCTCTCTCTCTCTCCACATTCTGTTTGAATAACACTTCGTCAATTTCTTCACAGAAAATTGCAGAAATTTTTTTTCTAAACTCATTGTCATGGAGCTTTTGTAAAAATGTTTTTAATCTCATGCTTCAAATTCATTATTTTCCTCCACAGAAGCTATCCATGAATAATTTCAATCTTCCATTTCGCCATTTTCTCATCATCCGTTAAATTTGTTTGCACAAAGCTCGAGACATATGCTATTAATTCTAGTCTAAAGCAGGAGTCTCTCTCCCCCAATATTATCATTCTACTTTAATGCTACATATCTCTCACAGAGCTCTGATACCATCTCTTCACAATTTTTCTCTATGAGCATGCCATTGAATCGATAAGAGGAAAATAATGTGGGGCCTGTTTCAAGAATTCGAAATAAGGCATAGCCCATTGAAAGTCATGATAAGATTTAGAAACATTTTGAAATGAGATTACCAAGAATTCATTCTTTTGAAGATTTCTTAACTGGCCTCTGGTTCTTCTTTATTAAATAAAAAGTAAATAAATTTGAGATTAGGAGATGATTGAAGAGAATCTTAGATTAATGATGTAATTTTGTGATAGCCTGGAATATCAGTGATTTAGCCTGTTGTCTCTGTATTTCAGGCTTGGTGTTTGTTTTAAATCGGCTTAAGTAAGGTTCATGTGATAATAGTGTTAAAAAAAAAGAATACTTAAGTTTTTCGTCTTGCACTCATCATTATTTACGAGTTCAGGTGCCAAGCTTGATAGATAGTGCATAGTACTCGGCGATTGGCAAATCGCATAAATTAGCATGTGCATTTCTCCATTCAGAACCGTGAAGTTAGTTTGGTGTCACACACAAATGTGTGTAACGTGGCAGACAGCTCCAATTCACTTAACCTTAGCTTTTCATAACTATATGCTCTCAAGTTCTAGATATATATTGCATAAATGACTGTTTTGAGTATTTGTCACCATTTGACAAGCTCTGTGTATAATCCTTGGACATCTGCTGTATGAACATGATTGCAAGATGAAAGCAGAGCAAGTTCAGGGTGTCCCATTGCCATGGAAAGAATGAAAAAAAAATGCATTGAACCTGTGCTGGATTAGATACAATACACAATCTCACCATCTTCATTACCATTTTAACACAAACTACCTACAGCTTCCAGTCATTGCATTCGAATTTAGTATTTTAAAAATGAGCAAAACATATTGTTCTCATCATTGTGAAATAAGGAAAATATATATGTATATATATTTCAGCTGTGGAAATTGTGCATATCTACATACATACGTACAGTCTTCATCAAATGTATTGTGGAAATATTTTGTGATAAGATTTGCAAAAAAGGGCACTCGCTTCATTTCATACAATGCATATAAAAATGTATATATCACTCAGTTTTCATTACAGTACATGTACATGAAATTAAACATAACATATCAGGATAGTTTAATGCATCACCATAAATACATGCAAAGCACATGAAAAAATAGGAAGGCGAATGAACATTCATGAACATAGCAGTGCAATCTAAATCACTATAAAAATACATGCCAAGACATGTAAGCTGCTTGTATGCTAGTATATATTTGGCTGTATGGATACTTCATTGATTGTATATCTGCACTTTATGTTTGTTTCTGCACCCCTTCTTATTTGTTTATATACCCTTTTCCCAGTGCCCTTGTGCTTACAGTATTTAACATGTTGACTAATATTATTTTGATATGCTTGGTTTTGCTTGCATTATTATTTTGCTTTGCTTGTTGCCCTTTGTCTAATTATTATTTCCTTTCAGAAGCATTGCTAAACCTTTTTGAATAGTGTGGGAGGGGAAGAGGCGACACTCATTATTTGAGCAAATGTTGTCAACAAGCAAAAAAAACAAAAACAAAAGCAAAAACAAAACAAAATAAACTTACAAACCAGAAAAAAAGTTGCAATTTAGATGTGAAAATTTCCCGACCCTGTTAAGAAATTAAACCAAAGAACAAATCGTTCCTCAGACCTTAAACATCTATTGTTCCAAATTTGTTTTGATGTGCTGTCAAGTATTTGAATATTCCATATTTACAAGCAGTTGGATGTACCCTGCCTGCCCCTAGCTCTCTTTAGCAATGCTTCTGTTGGCCTTAATTTTACCTTTTGGTATTGGTATACATGTATAATTGTAGGTAATTTGATTTGATTTTACCCCTTTCCTATTATTTGCTTTGCATGAGTGGTAGTTTATTGTTTTGTACCCAAGGAGTTGGAAACACAGATGTACTTGTATCCGTATTGGCATTGACTAGCAAATTCTGTACACTCAAGGCTCAAAACAATAGGGGCTTTAGAAGGAGAATATGTTTTTAAGTTTGTGTTAAAATTTGATTTGGCTTGCTGGTAATAAATGATATTATAGTGATGATGCCTTCACTTTCATTTCAGACTAAAATATGACTGCCATTGGGTATTCCTTCTTTAACTTTCACATGATATTGTACAGGGGAAATTGCTAAGTCACTGCCACAATGCATGCATGTACCTTCCCTTTGTTTCTTGATTGATTGAAATTTTGTGAGCAGTTTGTTGTTTGTCTTTTTCTTGCAAATGTGAATGATGGACTTATACCCATTGATGTATTTATAGTTTTTTGATAATCGACCACTTACAAATAGAAACATTTTCAGAAGTGTGATTATTTGGATGGTTACAAAGCTTTGGAATTTCCCTCCTGATTTTGTGATTCGTGTATTTCATCTAGTTATTAGTACAGTACCACAGTAAAAATAGATAAAAACCTGCATTGATTTTATTTCAGGGATTTATTTTTCCTTATATTCCAAGAAAATAAAACCACAACCATGTACTTCTAAGACCATAGATGTCAGGTAGTAATTTTTCATCTAAATTACATTATATTTTGAAAAATGAGGCATAGTGAAGGGAAGGTACATAATGTACATGATTCAGGAAACTGGGTACTGAACCGGTTAACAAAAAGATCTTGTTTATGTAAAAGAGAAAAAAGAAAATGTATGGAAGGGGAAACAGTACTTCACATGGTTGATCAATTTCATCTACACATTGTAGTAAATTTCACCATGTATTTCTGTTGCATTCATCCTATCTCTAGCGGTTTTACATCTGTACATCTCGTCAGCTGAAGAGACTGGAGTCAGTGTCAAGATCACCAATTTACTCACACTTCTCTGAGACGATTGTCGGTACAAGTACCATCAGAGCATATAGACGACAAGGAGACTTCATCAGACAGAACGAACAACTGATTGACAACAATCATGTCACATACTACCCGAATATTGTCTCAAACAGGTAAGAGAAAACTTTGACCCCCTCCCCCTCAATTTATAGCAATGTCATCAACTTCAACCCTTATTTGGTATTCTGGACGCTCTTCTGTCTACCAATGTCTTTGTCACATTCAATGCTTTTTCAGATTTGATGCGGCAAACCCCCCCCCCCCCATTTCTTTTGTGTAGTCAGTGAATGCTATATGAGGCGGGAATTTTTTTTTTAAATGCTTAGGCAAGAGCCATATTTTTTGCCTCCCCGTTCCATAAAGCTGAGGACCAATCAAATTATTAAAAAGTTAGCACAGAATATGTTTTCATGAGTTTGTCTGCGTGACTTGACAAAAATCTCTTTTGAGCTTTGGCGCGTTAATGTGCCGTCATTAACAAAAGTGGCATGGTTTGTCGTGCCATATCCTAACACTAAAACTCCAACGGGGGTTTGTTACATCATGGCTGACCAAGCCTTTAGCAGGGGCGTAACAGGTACCTGTTATCAGGGGGGGCAGAGCCCAAAATTTCCCGGTAACTAGTCTATGTCTAGAATCTGTGGCGTAGCTAGGACTGCATTTTAGGAGGACGGTAGTGCTCGACCGGCGTAAATCAAATTTGAGGAGTGGGGGATGAAAAACTTTTTTAACGATTTTTTTCCCTGCCACACACATTTTCATATCTATTTTGCGAGCGAGCGAAGCGGGCGAGCCAAAAATAACCACTTTTTCTCGATTTTAATCGCATTCTAGGATGGAAATCCTAAGATTTTGACGAGCGAGCGAAGCGAGCGAGCCAAAAATAATTGTTTTCAATAGCATTTTCAAATAGAAATGCTAAAATATAATGTTTGTTTATGATAGATATTCAGAATTTTTACTTACTGATTAATTGAAATATATTTTCTTCCTTAAAAAGTGTGTCTGCATGGGGGGGGGGAATTTGTACACACCATCCCCCCTCTCCCCCAAGTGGGGGTGATAGATCCCCCTACCCCCTGGAATTTACGCCAATATAGTGTTCCCTAGAGGGGAGGGTGCAGGGAGGGGAGAGTTTCCCCCTTCCCGCGCAAAGCGCGGAAGCTCCGACGTTTCTTTGAATTATTAGTTGTCGGTAATAAAGTCTATCTTCTGCGGCGTAACTAGGATTTCATTTTAGGAGGACGGTAGTGCTCCCTAGAGGGGAGGGCGTAGGGAGGGGGAGTTTCCCCCTCCCGCGCAAAGCGTGGAAGCTCCGGCGTTTTTGCGCTGTCAGTTCCCGCTCTTCTTACGCTCTCTGCCTGTTATGGGGTGAGGGGGGGGGCAGAGCCGAAAATTTCCCGGTAACTAAGTCTAGAAATAGAATATGTGGAGGTGAGCCCGCATCGCGAGTTGCTTGTTGTGAAACCCTTAGCGGGTGGGTCCCAGGGTTCTGGCTTAGGGCCCCTGATGAGGGTCTACAGGGAAAGCCACTGCAGGGGAGCCCCCGGAAACTCCGGGGTTTTGGTACTAAATTTTCCCCTCATTTCTTTTGTTTCACTTTGCTTTCTTCTTTTTTTTTCTTTCTCCCCTTTCTCCTTTTTTCTTTCCCTTTCCCCTTCTTCCTTTCCCTTTCTCCTTCTTTCTTTCCCTTTCTCCTTCTTTCTTTTCCTTTCTTCTTTTTTCTTTCCCTTTCTTCTTCTTCCTTTCCCTTTCTCCCTTCCTTTTTCTTCCTTTCCCTTCCTTTCATTTTTTCCCGGTGGTTTGGTGGATTTTCCCGCTGAAATCCTTCAGGGGGGCACTCTGCCCCCCCTGCCCCCCCGGTTGTTACGCCACTGGCCTTTAGAAGTGATTTTTGTAGTTGTGTCTTTTGCTTGTGTGTTGGTGTGAGTGTTTTCTCTTTCTCTTCAGTTCATCCTGAAGTAATTCTCTTCTCTTCTTTCTTTCTCTTTATCTCTTTCTATATTACGTGTTTCTCTTTCAATGTCTATCTCTGATGCTTTCTCACTACATTGTTGTATGCCTAAATCTGTCCTTTACTCTCCTTTTCTGTGTCTATCTCTTTCTTTTTGCATCTTTACTGGTAGCTTAATGTATATGTCTATATCTTGCTCATTATATTGTAAGCCACATTTGAACTCAACAATTTTTGCGCCCTCTTCGCATCAGTGCATATTCGTACAATTAAATTGAACAATCGTAATACATATGTAACTAGTTTTCTCTTTCACCTTTGTTCCAGAGAAACTAAAAAGTAGCTAGTGTACTTAAGTGATATCACTATATAATAATTATCAGTATCAATACTGCACTATTAAAGGAAAGCAGAATTTAAAGAAAAAGAAAAAAACAATTATCATTATTTTACCCATGACAATTCAAAATTCAAAATCAATTCAGTGCACAAAGAGTAAATAAACTTATTATTGCCCTGCTCTGCTATGGACGTAGTATGATGAACAGATTCTTAATCATTTTGACAAATTTGGCTCTCTTTACAGGTGGCTTGCTCTAAGGCTGGAGTTTGTTGGGAACTGCATCGTATTCTTCTCAGCACTCTTTGCAGTGATTGGTCGGAACAGTCTTAGCTCTGGCATTGTGGGATTGTCCATTAGCTATGCTCTACAGGTACTGTTAACTTGTTGACTACTGAATTCTCTCCTTCCCATGGGCTGTGTACATAGATTACCTGCTTTCTGTACTTGGGGGGGGGGGGGGGTTAATAGACTCCCTTTGTCATGGAAGTATAGATCTAAAAAAAGCATAAGTGATATTTAAGTACCCCCCCCCCCCTCTTTATTCTGTGGGGTAGGGCTTTCCTGCAACTTTTGATCCAAAATATAAAAAACCTTATCGTTTGATAAATGATACATGTATCTCTCTTTTGATAACTTTGTGATAGATCACACAAACCATTTTCATATTGCGAATTAGGGCACCCCAGGACCACTCCTGGAGCGCCCTATCTCGCAGTATGAAAATCTATTTGAGGGGCCCCAGATTTGGAGCACTCCACATATACATGCCCCAACGTCAGTATGAACACGTACGGTCGCGGTGATTATGGCTGGTCAAAATTCGGTGATGTAATCATGTTCCTTTGTTATGGGCTTTGATGTTACTGATGTCATAATGTTAAGTTTAACTGGTGCATGTGTCCATTTTGACATCATAATGGATGTAGCAGTTTAATACACTTGGAACTGCAGCTTGCTGTTAAAAATGGCAGTACGAATGCATTGAAATTTGGGCACACTTGGAGCGCTCTTAGAGTACCCCAATTTAGGCCACAGTATGAAACTGGTGTCAGATGTTGAATTGGATGGTGTGTGTGTGTGACTGTAGAGCTGGAAACCAGTATTGCTTGATAACTGTTTTTTTCTTTATTGATAACTTTATGATAGATCACTCAGACACTGAACTGGATGGTGCGTATGACCAGCGAGCTAGAAACCAATATTGTGTCTGTAGAGAGAGTCAAGGAGTATTCAGAAGCACCAACGGAGGTACGAAACAAACTATTATCTTCTCTTTATGTCTCATAAGTGTATGATATGCTAAGCTATTGTATAGCCAACCTTGAACCTTGAACATTGAACCCTGAAGAAGTACTCTTTCATTAAGTGGAGATGCTGTCCTGGAGAGTTTTGTGCTATGTCAGGTGCTGCTGATGCTCCGAGTGATGTGGGGCTCTTGTGGTGGTATCCTCGGTGCACTACGTGTATGTACAGTGAGCTAGGTGCAGTGTGCAGGGGGACATGATTGATACATTGTAGTTATGCCATTTACAGGTCCATTATCAAAGTTCAAGTTTCAAGGTTGTCATAAGCATCTAGAAAACTAGAACATCAGTGGTTAATGCTTCTTGTTATGATTGTCAAGATCTTAATCACCCTGTGGCTCTGATATATTTTGTTCATACGATGTCTTACATGTATGCTATACATGCTGACAATGAAAAGACTCGGGATTGCTTGATAAATAGCCAATACTAGACTCAGCATTAAATGTAGACCTTACCCTGAACCTACATGTAACAGAAGACTGAAGAGAAGCATGAGTTCTGGGAAAGGTGAAAAATAATTAGTGAGCTATCTCATTCTTTCCATGTCATTAAGGAAGAATATCATAGAAAAATGTTCCCTAGAAAGGATTGCTTTTCAAATGCCCTCATAATAGAAATATGGCAAGAAAAAACTGAAGAGTTTGGGGGTAACATTCATGCCAGATTTTGTGTGTGTTCCCATATACTCATCTCTTTGTTCAGTGCAAGTACCAATGAGGGAAAGTAAGTGAATTTCTGATAATCTCCAAATCTCACACTAGACACCTGTGTTCTTGTACAACTAGTCTAACTCTCCCAGTTGCTTTGGAACAGTTTCTTTCACATTATGACCAGATCCCCAGTTTATCTTTAATGACAACCCTTAACCCTAGGGTTGTGATTGTGAAACCCCAGGGCTAGTTTTACAGGAGCAAATGTCAGATTGTTATCAGGAATCAGATAGAGTGACAGAGGGTAGGCTTGAGAGGAATGAAAACATTTTTAATAACTGAAAGAAAGGAAAGAAAGGAAATATAGTGCATGTAAGTAATCAAATTTTGAAAAATCACAATAACAGTTGTCTTCTCTATCGCATACTCAGGCAGCAGCTATAATTCCAGATAATAGACCCTCAGAAGATTGGCCTGATGAAGGCAAGGTAGAGTTTGTGAACTACAGCACCCGTTATCGGGAAGGACTTGACCTTGTCATCAAAGGAATCAGTGTAACTATCAACCCTGGTGAGAAGGTGAGTCATTATACCCCTGCCAAATGAAGTTTGAAGGGCTGTATAGACTAATCCGAAAATCGATTTGTGGGTAGCTCCATTACTGCAGTGTCCCCAAGTTAGTGTATGGAACTCTGTGGTTGGGAATGGACTTCTCTACTGCGCATGCTACCAAAGATATAAAGTGCATTTATAATCTTTGCACAATACATACAGCTGCGGGACACCACAGAAATGCACTGCACTTACTCTATGGGGACACCGCACTTTTGGCAGTTCATCTGTTGCCCTCGACGATAAGACGGTTGGGTCTATAGGGAACTGCATAAAAGTTTATAGAATTTCCTACTTTCTTACTTTCTTGGAATTTCAATGAAACATTGTTCACTGGATGACCATGAACTGTAATGCCTGTGCTTAGCATGCTCAGATTTATTCAGTTAGAAAAAGGAAGTTAGACTATGGTGTAAGTTCCCTTTGTAAGACATATTGTATGTGGTTTAAAGGCATAAGAGCCTGTCCTGAAGTCACCCATTTCTTTTGCAGTGGAAAGAAGTTTTTGCCAGAATTTTGGTTATTTCGCTATCCGAAGTGTTTCACTAAATAAAAGATTGCAAAACTCGGTCAGTATTTCGTACAATTACCAAATTCATTAAACCTCATGCAAGTCGACATCGCACGAGTCGAATTTCGCATAATTCAAGTCAAATAAAAGAAAAAAATTCCTGATTTTTCAAGCCGAAATTCGCGTAAGTCGAACTTATTTCTTTGGTTTCATTTGATTTTACTTGTGCGAGGTTATCTGTATGGTGTTAGTACCAGGACTTATGATAATAATAATAATAGTGGGTTCTTGTGTATCGCTGATGTCTCTCAGAATTGACACTCCTGGCACTCTTGATGGCTTTAGCATCGCTGCCATCAAGGTGCTCTAGCATTTCAAGGAAATTCTTCCTACTGGGCACTCATTCACTACACCTGGGTCATGAGTGGCAATTGTTCTTGCCAAAAGACATTGCTGCTATGGTGAGACTCGAATTGCCAACTGTGTGATCTTCAGCCATGTGATGCATCCACTAGACCATGACACCTCTACATATACATTCTTGCTCTTGTACTTTTACTTGATGGATTGTATCTTTGTTCTGCCTTAGGTTGGAGTTGTTGGAAGGACAGGAGCAGGAAAGTCTTCTTTGACCATGGCTCTCTTCAGGATCATTGAAGCTGCAGAGGGTCACATTAACATTGACGGTGTGGACATCTCCTCCATTGGTCTCAAGGATCTCAGGTCCAGGATCACCATCATACCTCAAGTAAGAGTCATGCCTTAAATCAAGTGTTACTCAGAGGTTGCAACAACTCATTTACTTTTCTCAACGATCGATTATGTGTTTTTTGGTATCAACATACCTTTTGAAAAAGACATGACTAGGACCAAATGTTACTCAGAGATTGATGGTCATCTCATCCATAGGTCTCATGCATCTCAGGTATAGGATCTTTAATCTATGAACTTAGATCTAGGATCACAATTATATCTTAGGTAAGAGTAGGTAAGAGACATGACTTAAATGAAAGGTCACTTACAGATTGATGGTTATCTTATCCATTGGTCTCAAGGATGATCAGGTATAGGATCTTTGATCGATGAACTTATATCTCGGATCACATTATACCTTAGGTAAGAGACATGACTTAAATCAAAGGTTACTTGGAGATAGATGTTGTAAACATATCATGGTATTTCTTCTATGGAACCTATTTTTATAAAAACAAAATTTGTGAAAACTTTGTGAACATAACCTTAGAAATTATATCATCACTGGGGAAGTGAAAACTTGCTGAACTGTTTTGAAGTTGGAGGAATAATTCTGCTGACACTGAAGTGACATATTTGAAAGAGATCAAACAAAGTTGAAATACCAGTACTTTGAACAAAGACCTATGTTGTTGCTGATAAAATGACACCATCTGCATGTACATTGTTTAGGAATTATAAAGCACTTTTTATTGTATCTCCTATTTTCAGGATCCAGTCCTATTTGCTGGGCCACTGCGTATGAACCTGGATCCTTTTGAGAGCTACACAGATGATGAGATCTGGCTAGCTCTCAGACTCTCTCATCTTGCTTCATTTGTCTCCAGTCTTCCAGAGGGATTACAGTACGAGTGTTCAGAAGGAGGAGAAAATCTCAGGTTTGCCAGTCTTTCTTTCTTAATCAGGTTCTGACTAAGTTTACACTCATTTAATATGAAAGTAGTAAAACATACTGATGTGCATGTACATGGTAATGTACAAATACATACATGTAGGGTTTAGGTTCCTTTGCCATTGCATAACAACCATAGTGCGCATGCAAACTATGGGAGACTTCAGGATGAAATATGCAAAGAGCAAATTTTCTCCCCCTCTTGAGACTGACTGGAGTTTGAAACTCCAGGGTTCTATTAGCACCCTTGAACCACCTGTGGATGCTCTAAGGCCATACTTTGAGCAAAGAATATGAGAGCACATACTTACAACTGGCAAAATTGCTTAGGTCCTCTCAAATTGCTTGTCAGATTTCACAAAGCCGTATACCTTTTAATTTAGACCAAGTGTAAAACTGTTTTCTGCCAGTAGGAGATAGGGCATTTTCAAGAGCAAATCTTTTTCGTATGACGTTGCTGTGATATTTTCCATCATATGAGGAAAAAAAGATTAATGACGCTCACTTTATATCTTTGGTGTGTATGAAAACTTGAATTTTTTTCGAGGGTGATCATGTATTCATGTATCTTATCTTCTTCTGTGCCCTGTTTCATAAAACTTGTCATCAATAACAAGTTGCAATAACTGTCATTAGCTACTGAAATCCTTGCATCTGAATTGGCTGAGGGCAAATTTTCATAGAAATGTAGCATTTGTTACGGATAACAAGTTTTATGAAACGGAGTCTTTGTATGTGAAACTTTCAGTGTTGGCCAGCGGCAGCTGATCTGCCTTGCGAGGGCTCTCTTGAGGAAAAGCAAGATCTTGATACTAGACGAGGCTACTGCAGCAGTGGATCTAGAGACGGATGATCTCATCCAAGCAACTATACGGACAGAGTTCTCCAGTTGTACAGTCATTACGATAGCACATAGGATTAACACTATCATGGATAGTACAAGGTATGGGATTCATACCGTTTTCAATAATTCTCCCACTTTTGGTTTGCACTAAAATAGTCCGCACGGAGCAATAAAACTTGCTTTCAGCAATTCACATCAGACCATGCTTCTTTTATGAGGACCCTTTCAATAAATCAGTCCAAAAGGGAGTAACTGTCATAGTGACTGAACACACCCACATATACAAGACGTCATCTTCCGGTCAAAGTGGAAGAGCTCAAGATTTTATGTGTGATATTATACAAATAGCAAATAGACATGAGTGCGGTGGTACGAGATTTCGCGTGAGGTGAAAGAGTGACCTTCTATTCAACGAGGCTTCACCTCGTTGAATAGAAGATACGTCGCGATCTTTCACCCAATGCGAAATCTCGTACCAATGCACGAATTAGAATATTCACTATTTGTATTGTACAACGCCTTGGAAGTCTGAGAAATTGATGCAAATCAAGAAAAACGATAACATTTTGGTTCAGGAAGTAAGGTTTAAAAAGCAAAGATAAAAAGTTCCGACTGCAAAATTGCCTGGCGTGTCCTGACTGTGTAGCGCCCTATAGTGCGCGACTTGCTCTACATGCCTAGCGCTAGCGCAGATAAACAGTGGATACGTGCGAGGCGGGAGTTAATTTTGATGTCACAACCGTGCACTGGTACATTTTGGATGGTATGTGTGCAATGGTACGAATATTGCACGTTTAGCTCCCATAGACATGCGTACAACAAGCTGAGTAGGCATTGTACAATTGATTTTATGCCAAAGTATGGGCACTGAAAATAGTGACCTTTGACCGTGTGAGGAATTGGCAGACTTTAGTGCTATTCCTTTCAGTAATTCTGTAGTCTGCACCTATTCTGCTCCTGGTGCTCATAAAAGAACATCTAAAATAGTGTGAACTATTTTGGACAGCGCTGTTCAGTAATTCAAAATTTTACAACTTAGTGCTGACCTGGTTTAGGCCACCGATTTATTGAAAGGGGTATTAAAGTGACAACTTTGACTTTTCTTTTTAATTGACAAGAATTCTCAACTAAATATTAGTTAGTGTTTCCATGATAGAAGAGAGAATCTTTTTCTTGAGTAAAAGAAAAACAGGTACATATCATTGAGATGATGGTCTCATGCATGTTACACGTTTTTTATGCTGGATGAACTAAGAAAATAAAGTCTTGAAAATATAATTGATTTGTAATATTTGTTAACTTAGAAACTAGATATACCAGAATTTAGGGTGTAAGTCCTTTTTGGACACATTTTTTCAAGTTTATGTTTGTGTTTATAATATATTCGCTGCATTGTATGTAGTGAAGGTCAGTCAAAACAGAGCACAGAGTGCATTTCTTCTACTGTAGATGTCTGCTGTGGATGAATTTTATGTTGTATTTTTTGTTGAGCCACTGAGGTGGGGCAAAACTATGGGATCCTTAGCGGTGTCCATCCATGATGCTAATGAAACTTGAATAACTTGGCGACCATTTGCACATGGATGCTCCATAGGGAACACAATATTATTTTGGGGTCATAGGTTATGTATGTAGGTCAAAGGTCAATTGTTAAAATTTACCTGCAAGTTTCTACTGGGGTTAGCATGGTACCTTTTGAACCACTAGCCCATTTGTAACCAAACTTGGATGATAGATGCCTTACAGGAATCTTAATTTTATTTGGGGTCAAAGGTCAAATGAGGTCAAATGTTACAATTTACCTGCAAGAATGATTTGCACATGAACGTGGGGAAACACACATTACGGCTTTTGCCCTGTTTATTATTTATGTTTGCAATTGCAATTTTCAATCCTTTCACCTTTTTGCCATCTACTTTCTCTCTTTCTCCCCATTCCCCTCTCTCTCTCTCCCTTACTCTTCCCTTCCTTTCTGTCTCCCTCCATCCATTCCTCTTTCTTTCCTCTCCTTCTGTCCTTCCTTTCCTCTCCCTCCCTCTCCCTCCCCCCCCCCTCTCTCTCTCTCTGTCTTCCCCTCTCTCTTGCTCCCCCTCCCTTCTCCCTTTTCCTCATGGTCTTTAATATCCTTCTATTCTGTAGAATCTTGGTGATGGATGCTGGTGAGATAGCAGAGTTTGACACACCCACTGAGCTGCTAGCCAGTGGAGGCATCTTCTACACCATGGCCAAAGATGCAGGACTTACCTCATAACAGCTCTAGTGTGAAGTCACCCCCTTTGATACTCACTGTCTTGTGTGTCATTGAGATATTTGAAGACTCTTGAAAGTTGTATTAAGAATATTGTGTGTAATAGTCTTGTTAAAACCGACTCTTTCTTTATTTCCAAAGGCTGTTGTGAATGCAACATTTCTGAAGAAACTCTCTTTTAAATTAGTTTTTTTTTTCCTCCGCTCACCGAAGATGGTGTTGAGACATTATTGCAGTCGCTTTCATCTTTGTTTGAATCCATCTTGTAAGAATCCATTCACTTCTGAGGCATGTTGAAATAAAAATCATTCAAAAGTGCTCCCTGTATTACAGCATATAAGAATTCTTTTGACATGTTGGTTATGGAAACAACCCATGTGTGAAATGATCATCTAGGAATTGATGCTGTGTATGCAGTCTTTGTGTAAAGCAGTAGCCAATCTCTTCTGTTATTGCATGTCTGTTGCAGTGCTTGCCTGCAGAAACTGAAATTGTGTGATATTGATATATGTTTTTATCTATGATGAGATAGCATTCATTGTACTCTACTTCTTACCAAAGATTTTGTACTGTAAAATCAAACTTTTTTTCCTGAGATTTGACTTTCCCAAATAAAAAATAAAAAATCTTCACAAATAAGAGAAACTATTTGTTTCTTATCATAGCACCCAAATCCAAGATGAGACAACATTTTTTAAAGAAAATTACTTCGTTATGACACATCATTAGTTTTATTTCATCCATCACATTATTTTCTTTGTTTTTCATGATAAAACTAGGAAAAAAAACCAAGTAAGTCTACTATGTATTCAATAACAAGACTGTAGAATTCAAGCAGGGAGGGGAAATTGGGAATGGACTATGAGCCTTTTATTGTAGGTGAATGTAAATTAGAAATACATGCAGATGGGCTTTTTTCAGGAAAATATGGCAATAACTGGTATAAAGGCCTATCAAAGGAATTCCACAGAATGTGGAAGACTTGATATTTCATGTTGTCGGCAGTACTTAGTACTGTTTGCCAGGTCATTTATGGTAGCTTAGTTCTGTCACCAGATGCAGTGTAATGTGTACAAGATGGGCATTGATAATGTGTGCAAAGTACTCATTAAAAATCCATGTATTTTACTTTATATGCTTTCATACTGTTTATTTTGAAGACACAATACTGTGTGTATATTTATTGAGAGTTGCAGAGTTAAAAAGTTCATTGACTTTAAACATGTTTTCATAATGACCCTAAACAACTGGTACATTTGAATACTGATTCAACTATTATCTTTTGTCTTGTTCATCTCCAAATGTTCTCATCCTCATATACTTTGTAGATTGCTTACAAAGGTATAAGAGTCGGTCAACTTTAGAAGTAATGTGTCTATACCACGAGTTATGATGTTCCTTATCATTAGAATCAGTGATATGCAAAAGATTTTACATTTGGTCAAGAATTTTGCAAGTGAATGCTAGTTGTTATATCTTGCAGTAGTCAGAAATACTGATGTAGAATTTTTACAGATGTCATCTATTCATGAATTTATGTACAGTACAACTACGATATGCACTGGCCTACTGATGAGGGGCACCTCTCACCCCCCCCCCCCCCCCAAATTGAAATAATGAAAAAATAATAAAATTCCCACATGGTTTATTTCTAATTCAATACATGTACCAGTGATTTACAGATGTTGCTGAATGAAATGACATGATTTTTTAGGGGTTTTTCCTCACATTTTTGTAACTGTTACATTTTCTGCAACATATTTTTCTACCCCCCCCCCAAGTTTTGCTCATTACGCCACTGACGATATCAATACACATCAACAGGAAGTGGCAGCTGCTGTATGTAAGCACTTTAATATGCAGAAGTTCTCAAAGAATACATGAAATAAAAATGATGCAAGGTTAACTTTTTTACCAGAATATGTAGGGGATTAGTGATGTGCAATTTAGATGAGACCAATAAAACACATCACAAAGTAAAAAAAAAAAACACGTTTCTTGGAAAGATAAGAACAAAACCATGAATACTAATGCCAAGTATTCAATAAATTTGTTGAGCTGGTGTGAGAGTGTAAATGTTCAATTTTACATGGCTTTCTTTCAGTGAGCATTGTTATTTTCCTTTATACAGAGGGTTAATCTGTTAAAAAAAAAAAACTAAATTATTTTTAGCATATGGATACAAAATTATATTTGGAATTAAACTTGGTGTGGAAAGAGATTTGTTGCTTTTTGTGCATCTGATGAACAGATTTCTAGTCGTTACATGGATAATGATTGTGGAAAGTCAAAAACTCTGAAGAGAGTATTAGCATGATGTCTGTACGTTATCGTCAAGTGTTACAAACCTTCCCCTAAACACAAAAACAAAAGGAACAAAACAACAACAGCAAAACATATGTATGTGAAAACTGGGCTCCGTTGTTCTTAGAGATGAGAATTGGTAATTAAAGTGAATTAAAAATGTATTTATCAAAAACCATGTCACACCTGGAAAGCTGAATTGTGTGGAATTTACATACATTCTTGAGGCATTACATTACAAAGTAAAATACAGTTTGGTATACATTTAATCATGATTATTTACAAAAAATAAGATAGCAATTCAGATATATATTTTGAAATAAAATAGAGGAACTGAATTGGAAATAAAGAAAGCAGGAAGGAGAGGACAGATATGGGAGAGAGAAAAATGAGGGGTGAGAGGAGAAAATGAAATCCAGCAAGAGGGAGAAGGGTAAGAAATATGCGATGATGAAGAGGAAACGAGAAACATGAAAGAGATTAAGAAAGGAAAAGAAGAACGCGGTAGAAAGGAATGGCATTATATCATGTATAATAAAGTTATTTACAATTTCAAGTCAAACAGAGAATATATTTAAAATGTAGTAATCATAATTATTCATTTTAATTGGCTAGAATTAAAGAGGAAGATATTTGAGGGAAGAAAAGAAGGCTGAGAGAGGTTAGAAAGATTAAAAAAAAAACTATAAAGGAAACAAAACAAGAGATCTGGAAAAGGGGGAAGAATTAGCAGGAAGTGAAACGTTTGTCTGCAACAGGAAGATTGCGTGAAGGTACACAAATACATCAAGTGCATATTGAAAATTATACATTTATAAGACAGTACTGCAAAATCAAAAGGGCCATGAGGACTTGAAATGTATAATTGGTCACGATATTTGGAGGAAAAGACCAATTTACAATAAGCATTATGTTACATGATAACTATCACCATTCAGATTGACTACCAGGCCTAATAATCATCAAAGGAAACCAAAACTCTTATACTGAAGTACTATTATTTAAGTTCAAATCATATGAGAATAAATCACTGAAAATTTGAACCGAATCGTGCAAGGAATAAGGAACAATAGAGGGCGACAATTTAAATCATGAAAGTTTTGGACAACTCTCCATCCATTTTGTACATAATTTTCCCACTTTTCCGAGGATTGAAATTATCATCTTCTCTGAATTCTTGACATGGTATGCAGAAATGTATTCTGCAAGACATACTATGAAATCAAACCATTAATTATATATCTATGGTGGCCCTGAAGTACGCTCGACAATAGGTCATGTGCGACGTAAATTTCGCATCCCGGGCCCTGAACTTCGCATCCCAGGTCATGAAATTCACCACCCGCGGCGCGAAATTCATGACCTGCGATGCGAAATTCATGATCATGACCTGTGGCGGGAACTTTCCATCCCAGTCGTGAAATTCACGATCCGTGGCGCGAAATTCATGACCTGGGATGCGAAATTCAGGACCTTGGATGGGAAATTCACGTCGCACATGACCTCTTGTCGAGCGTACTTCAGGGCCACCATAGCAACATGCAAGCGTTCCCGTGAACGCCCCAAACCACTTCCGTCGTTTCCTTTTCCTAAACTCTTGATCATACCACTGTCATGACCGTGACTTTTCACGATTTCAAATCTGTTCCAGAATGTCCATGACGACAGCATGTCACATTCAGACATTAGCGCTTCCTGTATAGCAAATACCAATCAAAAACTGAATTTATCTCTGATAATTTCAAAGTCAGTATCGTTTTCCCTGATATTCTGCGAAGATAGGAATTTCAGAGGCGGCGCTCCGGGGGGGGGGGGGGGATGGGGCAAGGGAGGCACAGTGCCCCTTCCACTTTTCGAAGCACCCCAAAACTGCCCCTTTTTACCGTAGAAAAATACCCCCTTTCAAACCTGTTCAGTGCCCCCTTTTTTCTTAGAAGGATCCATTTCTTTGTTAATAAGTGCCCTTTCGCCTTCTAAAAAGTGCCCCTCTTCATTTCTGATAAGCTACCTTTCTTAAAACCTAGAAGTGCGTCCTTTTTTGCCCGATTAGTGCAAAGAAGTTCCCTTCTGAGAAGTGCGCCTTTTACACTTCAAAATATGAATGTCTTTTTTAACATGTTTAAAGTGTAATTATTGCCAGCTTTGAATTCCTCTTTTCGTTTCTCATAGTGCAATTCCTCTTCTGCAGAGTGCCCCTTTTCAATTCTGATAAGTGCCCCATTTAAAATGCCCTCATTTACTTCTCGTAAGTACCCCTTTTCTTTTTTCGTATGTCAAATTCCTCCATATTTGAACATAAGATAAGTGCAATAAGCACCCTTTTTGTTTTACGAGTGTCGACCCCTCTTTCATTAGGCAAGAACCCCTATTTGAAATTTGATACATGTCCATTTGATTTCTGATAAGTGCAGTGCCAATTTTCTTAAATATAGTAAATTCCATTTCTCCGCAGCACGATTTAATGCCCCTTCAAATCTGATAAATGTCTCTTTTCATTTCTGATGAGTGTCCGGTTTGATTATGATAAATGCCCATTTTAAGTTCCTCTTTCCTTTTAGTACAATTATCTTTCTGATAAGCGCCCCTTCAAATCTAACAAACCACCCTTTCCTCTCTCGCGCCATTTCACTGATCTTCTTTTAAATTCCCTTTTCACCTCTGATAAGCTCCCCTAAGTCCCGAAAGAGCCATTTACCAATAGCTCCAAAGAGTCAGAGATGCTTTACAGTGTGAGTCAGTGGAACAGAGGACAGGAAGGGCCCCTTCCTGTCCCAAAGTGCCTCCAACAGCTTTAATAGGAAGGAACGGTACCCCTAAATTGAAGCAATGTGGGTATTTTTCCCTACTTTTTCTTCCCAAAATTCGCTCGCTAAGCCAGCTGGCACTTATATTATCCTATCTCACTCAAGACACTTCATTTGTGTTGTAACAATGAAGTCATATCTGGTCTCTTATTCAATAGAGTATTGTGCTGAAAATCCCATTCAGTTAGAATATTTTCTCTTATAAGATATGATCGGTTGCTATGATACCTCACAAATGCATTGAAAACAGCTTGGTCATTATGAAGAAAACTACAGAGGAAGAAAAATGGAAGAAAATAACAATGATAATTATGGAACACCCATAAAATTAATTTACGGTTGCTTTTATCATTATTGCCGCTCTAAATATACTGCAAATGCCATGGCCTTCAGCAAAAACATACTAAGCACTTTTGCTCGCTCGCTTCGCTCGCTCGCAAATGAGTAAGCCAGAGTAGTATGTATATTTCAAAGTAGCTGTTATCAAGTAAAGATAAAAGTAGTATTTCAGAATGCCTCTTAAAAGTGTGTTAAATAGAATGTAAGGGTATATTTTCCTTCTTATGTTTAGATTTTTGTAAGTGCCCCCCCCCCCTTTCCCCCAAAGTGCCCTTTTCGCTGGAGCCCTCACTTTCAAAGACGCTCCGCCACCCCTGAGGAATTTAATAAAGAGAAAATACAATTTTCGATTTCGTTGCCTACGAGGCTTATTAAAGCCCGCCGCACACTATACGATCCGACTGCGATCCGATTTTCAAACAAACAGCATTTTGCATTAAACAGATTCAAAATGAAAGTTTAAACAAGTCTGAGTAAAATGATCTTTTTTGATGTTCGGAATAATGACAGGAATACTAAAATCGAAATGTTGGTTAACTGCAAGCCTTGTGGTCGGATGAAAGGCCAAATCTGCTTCGTCAGTTCGTAGGCGATCGCGAGATTGCTATGACGTCATTCCTATTCCCGACTTGAGTTCGAATTTATTCCTTTTTTTTTCTTTCAAAACAAAAAAGCGGTTGTACCATGCAACTTTCGTTGCCACCAATTTAGACACTTTCCTCAATTTGGTACACTGTTGAGGAATAAACACTTTGGACCAAATTTTCACACCGTACATCTACCAGACCATTATCTGATTACTGTAAGCATGGTAAGGACTTTGATTTCAATACATTTTGTAAAACGTTGGATTGAAATTTTAACTCTGTTCTTGAAGGTGCAGTAACCTTTGGTGGATAATGTAAGTGTTGGAACGTTGCCTCATTATATGACTTGACATGAAGTAAAATGCTGAATCAATCTAATGGTAATCTAAGATTATGAAAATAGAGTTTTCATTTCCTTTCGGTTTTTTAAATAATAAAAACAACCACTTCACTTGACAGGATATGATGCACGAGTATCTGTGCAGGCAATATTTTCGCATTCATAATAGGCCTACATGATGTTTACCAAGCCAGTTTTTAAGTTGTATCTCTTTGGTGCAGGAGAGCAGAAACAGAGCTGCGAAGACTAGATTTTTTTGGCTTGAAGTAGGTGCAAATCAAATTATCTAATAGGCCTCCTTGGGCAGATCCAGGATCTTAAAAGTCGAGAGGTTGACCGAAAAACACACAATCAGAGGCATTGTTTTGGTGTAATATTGTGTAAGTATATAAGTCAATTTGGGTTTTAAGGGGGAGGATAATTAGTTGTGCTGAAATATATATAGTGCATATGAGGTTCACAATTCTGAAAAATATAACCCACGCTGCTTTCGATCTCGCCTCTTACCACATAAGTTTCATGCATGAGGATCTTCGGCATCCGATGGGAGATTAATTGACTAAATTAGCAAGTTTAATGTTCAACATTCGGTTGCCTTGCAATTTTTTTCCATATGTATTTCTTCGGGGTCGAAATCTTACAGAAACTCATTACTCCTTCTTTCTTTTTCTGCAAGTTCTGTGTTCCCTTATTTTTGTCCCATGTGGAAATGGATAAGGGACTGCGTTTAAAAGTTTAAAGAATCTGACACTCGGTCATGTTCCCTTTCCCGTTCATCATGTTCAAACATTGGCTTCCTTGGATAAACAGGGGCGGATTCAGGGGGTCCAAATCGGCCGCGGCTCCCCCCTCCCCCAACTGATAAACAGAAAAAGCCAAATTTCCGGGTAAAATAGATCTGAAAATGTTGAAGACCTTATTTTTCTTTTTTTTTTCTTCCCCCTTTTTATTTTTTGCTTGTTAGCATAATTTTCGGGTGAAACAGACACCTTTTCGAAAATTCTGGATCCGGCCCTGATAAAGTGATTTAAAATCATCTCCACGTAGTGCCATAATTTTTGGATTAAAAGCGAAGACTCATCTTGTTTCTACACTCTAAAAAATATTGGGTAAAAATGTGCAATGAGGGCCATTATGTGTCCAACCAACTTTGGGCGTTTCTTTGTGCATTTATTTTTATCCGATTTGATGGAAATTTTGCCCATTCTAAAATAATTATTCTTCATATTTTGTATCATAACTGGACAAAATGCTTCCCACATTGGGTAAAAATATTGCCCAAAGTTGGTTGGACACATAATTACCCTCGTGCTGGGTAAAGTTTTACCCAATATTTTTTAGAGCGTACTTTTGAACTGCAAGTTTAGGGGAGAGGTGGGGAGGGGGGGGGGGGTAATGTTTCCGCCGGGTGCCAATATCCCTCGATCAACTGAATTGATTCAGAATGACGGGTATGAATTTGCAGGAAACTGGAATGGTTCCTGCAATCCCCCAAAGGAGGAGGTTCCATTCGCTAATTTAAAGGAAACCAACACCCTCAAGTAAAGTATAGTTGTTAAAGCTGAGAAAATGGAAGAAAATAACAATGATGATTATGAAACACCCATAAAATTAATTTGCGGTTGCTTTTATCGTTATTGGCCACTCTAAATATACTGCAAATGCCATGGCCTTCAGCAAAAACATACTAAGCATTTTTGCCCGCTGAGACAAACGCTGAGACAGAATAAAATAGATCAGCGTAAACTGGAACGAAATCGGACACGGCATAATTATAATAACGTTTATATGAAATCTTCTGTTTTTGCAGCTTTTGGTGATATGATTTGTGGACAACTCTCAACATGTTTTGTTCACAGAATTTCACATATTCCTTATTATCTTGAGGAACACATGTTTTCATTCTCCATATCCCAAATATATTGTGGAGAAAACACTCCTGCATTATGTTTTTTTTTCTTCTCCTTCTTTATCATCTACTTCTTCTCATTTCTTGTTTTTTAATTCTCTTCACTCTAAGTCCTCTCCCTATTTCTCCTTTCTTGTCTGTCACTCTCTTCTTGCTAATACTTTTTAAAAAAAATATTTGTGCTTATTTTTACAGGCGAACCCGCCACAAGCACTCGCTTCTAGGGACCTCTCCTTCTTCCATAATTTATGTTATTGTACGATATTTATGATACTATGTATAAATTGTTCAAGTTGAAAAAAAAAATTAACTCCTGCAAATACAGTGGAAGAAAATGTTTATTTGAAATACAATGAATTGAATATCCTTAGTTTGGATAAAGAAAATGGTGCAAATCTTGAGCAAAATGAAAATGTTCAGGAGTGTACACATCAGATTGAGAGTTGTCCACAAAATGATGTCATCATTAGCACTATGGTTAGTGCAAAAAAAATATCATACAGACAATTTCAATAGCAATAACTTTCTTATTTCGTATACGATTTTGTTCAATTTTTCGCTGATCTGTTTTTTCCTCCGTCTTAGATTTGACTGATAGGCCTACTTGACGTGAGGGTGTTGGTTTCCTTTCAGGATGTGGTAGCCAAATATATTGCAATATATTTTCCCCTTATTTTTGTCATTTTCTCCAGACTACAGCTTGAAACATCATCGCTCGTCATGTCACAGGAAAGCATCCAAGATGTGCTGACATCTACTCAATCTAGTAGCACTCTCCCGGAGTCCGCTACTCTTTATTCTGATTGGATGACCAATGTCCCTGCTATCATCGACATCTTGATAGGCGTCACTGGAGTTGTTAGTAATTCTCTGGTCGTCCTGGCAATCATTTTCTCTCGTAAGCTCCGGTCAACCATTAACTGGTTAGTCCTCAACCTAGCATGCGCAGATATTTTAACATCTATTTTGCTTATTTGTGGCCGCGCTTCTGTGCTTCTGATCACCCGGGAGCTTGATCTTATTTTTTTTTGGTATTGTAGTAATTGTCTTCTGGTTTTTGGTCGATGTAAGCGTTTCGACCCATGCTCTGATCGCCTTCACGAGTTGGTACCTCATCACTAAATATGCAAAATCCAAGACACCTTTTAGCACTCGGCATACCCGTTTCATGGTAGCTTTCGCTTGGCTTTCGCCTTTCATCCCATTTGTCCTGGCCATCATTGCATCCTTAAATAAAAGTTACCTGTCTGTTATCATTTTAGGTACTTGGATCTTGGGGCGTTTTGTGCTTATTGTTACCGCATACATAAAAATATGGAGATTTGTAGCCCATCAAGGCATGGTAACTAAGCATCTTGAAATCAAGGTTCAGAAAACAATTCCTATGGATACACGATCCAGTGATAAGATTGGTGCTGACGAAGAAGGAATCCCTGATGATGTTTTGCCGGTATCCCAGTCCCTGGAGCAGATAAGAAGCTCTGAATGTGAACCAACTGCACATGCATGCGAATACGGCAAGGGACACGATACCAAGAAGAAAATAGATTCTAAACTTATTACTCTTACCAGAAACCTGTTCATTGTCCTCTTCGCTTTCTTCATCTGCTTCATTCCCTATTCAATTGTTCTTCTTTGTTCACCGATACTTCTAGAATATCCCCTTTTGAGGGTGTGGCCATGGTCTGGGCTCCTCATGCATTTCAATAGCTGCATCAATCCCATCATCTACGCTAGAAGGATTCGTGAATTTAGGGAAGTGATGGTGTGTATCATACGTTGTAGACTAGGAAGCATTCCTATGCCCACTGAATGCCTTCGAAGAATGAGAAACACAAATTGAAATAACGGTTACAGTTCGTTATTCCGAAGGTTCGTTAATAGGCTAAGGTTCGTTATTTTTTTTTAGACTAACGAACCTTCGGAATAACGCCACAAATTTATGTTCGGATTAACGAACCCTTTCTCATTTTCGGACTAACGGACATCATTCTAGGTATACGCAATTTGCGTGTTCGGAATAATGAACATGACCCGACCTCAATATTACCTACCGGAGAAAGAGATGAACTTCAGCATCTTTTGAACCAGTACGCCTGTAAAGTCTCCTCGCCTACCTTGGCGATATCGAGCACGACTGTAACGAACTGTAAAGCCAAAAACTCATGATATCGTATTTAGTACATGTGTATAGCTTTTGTGGAACGTTATTTTCTTGAGCTATTCTTGATATTATGACATGCATGCTCTGTTTCGTGTTTCATTATGCTATTAGGCTTTGTTATGTTATGTAAATTGAGAATGATCCTTAATGTTTGGATTGAAATCAATAAACTGTTAAATTTGAATTTGAATTTGGCCCTACGCAGGCGGTGAGGGGGAGGCAGGGGACAGTTGCCCCCAGAAATTTTCAAGCCCTAAATTTTCACTGAAAATTTTCTTAAAGATCCACTAAACTGTGCACCAGATTCTTCAATTTCAATTTTTATAAATGCAAACATTCCCTCGGGACTAGCTCGATGGCTTCGCTCCCACGTTTGCTTGTTTCCTCGAACATTTTATGTATTCTTGCCCCTGCCCAGGAAAAAAAAAATCCTGCGTACGGCCTTGTTCTCAATTTCATTCTGCAAATGATCTGGTTTGAACACTATGACCCAGTGATATTTCAGTAGACTTCTCACGTTTGTGAACCTATGGCTCATCACAGACACTACCACCTTTCGTGATATTTAGGCCATAAAAATTTGTATGTTGATAGGGAGGTGATGGTGTGTATCATGACTAGAGAGCATTCTTAGGAGCATGCTTCGTAATGAAAACTTTTCTTGATGTTTTTTGATAGTTCTGGGCAATTAAAAATTGTATTTTTAATTCATTTCACTTAAAGTAAAAAAAAAAAATCCGGATCAATTTGTACATTGTCGTGAAAGAAGACAAACGAGTTGATATGAGTAATTGATTGGCTAGTACTACGAAAATGGAGAAAACCTCGCGTTCTATAAAAATGACGATGACGATGACGATGATGGTGGTGGTGGTGGTGGTCAAGGTTTCTTGTAAATGCGGGTAGGCGTATCGACACTCGTGACGCTTGTTCCCGAATGTCTCACAAATTCAACTTTTAGTTAGCGTCATATTAATTTTCATGGTATATAAATTTGCGGGTCAAAAAGAAGCCATCGTAAGAATGCAAAGATGATTATGATGGTTATATATTTTTTTTAAATTTGTTAAAATTACACCGTAATAATAGCTGTAAAGCGTGTATAGATCAGTAAATTACTTAAAATTTATGCTTTCTTTTCACATAAATATTTGCACATATTGTCAAGCACTTACAGGTACCTGTAGGTTGTCATGTACTGTATATAGTTAACACGGTGAAAGCTCTGACACTGTGAACGTACAAGTAATAACTAAATTTATCAACCAAACTTGAAATATCGCATTAAAAAAATGATTTTCAGATGTTTTAAATTACAAATTTTTAGCATCATGTTACATGACAGACCCCCAAATGCAGGTGCAATTGAAAATGAGTTCAAGCGGATTTCACTGAAAGGAAAATCATAAGAAAAACAATAATGGGAAAACACAAAATATTGAAAATTGGGAATAAACAATCTGATTTTATTTGCTTTCGTGATGTCTTTTCATGACGATGTTTAATGAAGTATGCGACTAACATCATACCGATTTTGCAGAAACCAATAAATCTGTCTGCTGTTGCACCGTATTTACACTGATATACCGACTGTTTTTCTTTTAAACGTAGATTCTCAGTTATTCCAGAGAGTTATCCTTCGTGTATACCTTTTTTTAGGCGAGGGAGAGATAAAGGGAGAGAAAGAAAGAAAGAAAGAGAGAGAGAGAGAGAGAGAGAGAGAGAAAGAGAGAGAGAGAGAGAAAGAAGTACAAGGAAAACATTGGTCTTGTGGCTTTGAATACAACAATTAATCTTGGATTTATAGCTGCAGTTACAGTGCACACTTAAAACTCATCATATCAACAGGGGCTTCACTAGACTTTTTTTCGGGGGGGGGGGGGGGTGTAGAGGCCACTGACTGCCGACAAACAATGCCACCGATTACCGACGACCAACGTCTATAAATTCAACCATATAAAGTCCACTAGGCATGCTCAATTGTGTGCCTCTATCATATTTTCCTTCGTCTTTCCTGCTCATTTCAACCAGATTTGGTGAGTTTTATATGAGCGAGCGCAGCGAGCCAGGAAAAATATATATACTCCTTTTCATTTTTAGAAGTGATAATTCTTCATCTAAATACCTGTGCATATACAATATCTAAATTATATATCTGGTCACTTCGCTTGCAGAATTCATTCGCTTTTCGAAACCATCCTGTACGAGCGAGCGCAGCGCGTGAGAAAAAATGTAGGCTTTTATTTTCCTTTTTATGGTAGGAGTGATGATTCTTTATCAAAATACAAGATTGGCCTATAAGATATCTGAATTATAATTCAGATATCTACATGTACATTATTTTGATCACCTCGCTTGCCGAATTCGTTTGCTTTCCCAAACCATCTTGTATCTAAATATACGAGAGGAAGAATATAGATACTGCTTATCGCGGTAGAAGTGAAAATTCTTCATCATAATACACGATGGACCTATAAGGTATCTATATTATCTATTTGGTCAGAATGGTCACTTCTCTTGCCTTATTCATTCGCTTTCAAAGAGCATCCTAAATCTTGATATTATACGAGTGATCATCCTTCATCAAAATACAAGATGGAATTAACTATGAGATATCTAACTTATACATACACAGTTGGTCACCTCGCTTGCCGAATTCGTTTGCTTTCCCCAACCATCTTGTATCTTAAATAATATGAGCGAGCGCAGCGAGCGAGGAAAAAAATCTATATACTCTTTTTTATGGTAGAAGTGATAATTCCTCATCACAATACACGATGGCCTATAAGATATCTATATATATATATATAGATAAATATATTTATATTTGGTCACCTCTTTTGCCTTTTTCATTTGCTTTCAAAGGCTATCCTGCATCTAAATATTATTCAAGCGAGCGCACCGAGCGAGGAAAAAATATTTACTCTTTTTTGTGACCGAAGTGATAATTCTTCATCAAAATACACGATGGAACCATAAGACATCTGATTTTACACATGTACATTTGGTCACCTCGCTTGCCGAATTCGTTTGCTTTTCCAAATCCATCTTGTATCGGGGGGGGGGGGGCAGGGTGCCCCGTGGCCCCACTCTTTGAAGCACCCAAAAAGTGCCCCTTTTTACCCTAGAAAAATGCCCCCTTTCAAACTGATCAGTGCCCCCTTTTCCCTTAGAAGGATGCATTTTCTTTGTTAATAAGTGGCCTTTCGCCTTCTAAAAATGCCCCTTTTCATTTCAGATAAGCTACCCTTCTTAAAACCTAGAAGTGCGCCCTTTTATTCCCGATTAGTGCCCCTTTCCTTGTTTAATAGCGCGCTGTTCCCTTCTGAGAAGTGCACCATTTACAATTCCAAATTAGTGCAATTCCATTCAGTTAAAATATTTTCTCTAATAAGATATGATCGGTTGCTATGAAACCTCACAAAGGCATTGAAAACTGCTTGGTCATTATGAAGAAAAATACAGAGTAAGAAAAATGGAAGAAAATAACAATGATAATTATGGAACACCCATAAAATTAATTTTGCGGTTGCTTTTATCGTTATTGGTCACTCTAAATATACTGCAAATGCCATGGCCTTCAGCAAAAACATACTAAGCATTTTGCTCGCTTGATTCGCTCGCTCGCAAATGAGTAAGACAGAGTAGTATATATATAACAAAGTAGCAATTATCAAGTAAAGGTAAAAGTAGTATTTCAAAATGCCCCTTAAAGGTGTGTCAAATAGAATGTAAGGGTATATTTTCCTTTCTATGTTAAGATTTTTGTAAGTGCCCCCTTTTCCCCCAAAGCGCCCCTTTTCGCGTGCCCCCACTTTAAAAGACGCTCTGCCGCCCCTGAGGAATTTTATAAAGAGAAAATACAATTTTCGATTTCGTTGCCGACGAGGCTTAAGCCCGCCGCACACTTTACGATTCGACTGCGATCGTATAGCATTCGAACACATAGCATTTGGTATTAAACAGATTTAGTATGAAAGTTTAAACAAGTCTGAGCAAAATTATCTTTTTTGATGTTCGGAGTAATGACAGGTATACTAAAATCGAAATTTTGGTTAACTGCAAGCCTTGTGGTCGGAGTAAAGGCCAAATCGGCTTCGTCAGTTCGTAGGCGATCGTGAGATTGCTATGACATCCTTCCGATTCGGAATCGAGTTCGCTTTTATTCCTTTTTTTCTTTCTTTCAAAACAAAAAAGCGGGTGTACCATGCAACTTTTGAGGCCACCAATTTAGACAATATCCACAGTTTGGTACAATGTTGAGGAATAAACATTTTGGACCAATACACATTTCACACCATAATGTACATCTACCAGACCATTATCTGATTACTGTAAGGACTTTGATTTCAATACATTTTGTGAAACGTTGGACTGAAATTTCAATTCTATTTCGAAGGTGCAGTAACTTTGGGTGGATAACGTACATGATGATGTAAGTGTTGGAAAGTTGCCTCATGAAAATACGCGTGTATGTAGAGAAATGCCGAATCATTCTAATAGCGATAGAACAGTTTGAAATCAACATCGATCGTAAGGATATGATGCCAGGGTATAACTTTTCAATCGGTATTTTCACTTTCTAGACAAAAAGGTTTTGTATGTACCCCAGTATAAATAAAGAAGGAAAACACGAAACTAACAACCGAACAACGACATCACTTGACAGGATATTGTTCAATAAACTTTTAAAGTAAATTTTTGCTTTCATATACAAAAAATTATTGCAATTTAGTAATACCCAAGCCAAGTTATAAATAGGAGCCGGAAGCTGGGGGGGGGGGGGGTACAAAGGGGGGGGGGTGGCAATTGCCCCATCATTCAATGAGCCCCCCTCGCAATAAAAAAGGAGAACATTTTGGATCACGAGACTGCACTACAACCATGTAAAATAAGGATATTTGTTTTCTAAAATTCAGACTTTCAAAAATCTAAATTTTCTTACTCGGTCGCTATATCCTGTATATTAATTAGATGCAATGTTTCTCAGTATTTATAAATTCTGTTCTGTCTGTCATCTAAATGAAAAAAAGAGGCAGATGCCTGCTTCACCCCCCCCCCCCCGACAATCCAATTTGAGATATTGGGATCTGTTTTTTAGTCGGGTAAAAAAAAAACCAGGTTAATTCTACACCTAAATTTTCTCTCATTGTTTCCACATTCATGCACATGCATATGAGCAGTGTATCCCTTATCTACCAGTGGCGGCAAAAGAAAGGGCCGGATTGTCTCCCTATCAAGGGGGGGGGGGGCAAAGATGATTTACCTCCCTTTCTTAACCCATAATACCATAATTTAGAGTATAATACGAATAGCTTTCCAGTGTTTTCATCACGAAATAATCTTAATTTACTTGCTTGCAAAGTTGCAAAAATCTATTTTGCACCCTCAGCATGCTCAGGGGGACTCCCTCTCAAGACAGTAAGAATTCATTTTGATGTGAAATGGCTAGGCCTATATTTTGGTCACCTCACTTTATATTAAGCTTTAAAAATCGAGGAGGACACGCCCCCCCCCCCCCCCCCCCCCCCCCTCTCGGGATTGCCGCCTATGACTATTACGAATTATAATTGTGATGAATTTTCAGGACTGATTTTTCATATAAAATGTTGTGCAATTTCTTTTTTAAAACCGATTCGGCGCTGTGAGATTGCATTGTGTGCCATGTGCTTGATCATGTTGATAAAGAAGTTGTGTACCTTTTTACACGTTTAAGTTCTAACAGTGTAAGGATGCTATTTGTCGTTCGTTAACTCATTCATTTGCTCATCTTTTCAGTTTTCATTCAATTCCATTAAATTTTATTCAATCATAAAAGCAAACACATTACAAAAGAAGTATTCATATTAATGAATTAAAATCCATAAAGCAAAACATTGTTGGGACCACAAAAAAGCAAAATGCTTATATAAAACATGCATGGCTCCCAAATTATAATGAAAATAAACTACACGATCACTTAAGATACAAAGAATGAAACACCACATTCATCACATACACAGACAAGCAAGGGTTAGTACTGCATACCCACATCCTCACACACACACACACACACACACACACACACACACACCCACACCCACACTCACACACAGGACCCTAAAATTTATATAAATTATCTATTTAATATCTTCATAAAAGGTTTTTAAGAGGCATTGTTTTATAGAATTTGGTAACTGATTCCACTTTTTTTTTTTAGTTTAGTCTCTCTTTTCAATTTAGTGAGGATGTATAAGTCTTACTTTTGGTTGATGAAAACGGTTTTCTTGTCGAGTTGCACAAGAATGTACATTTAAATTATGAGAAAACATACGACAATAATTTCCAGGATTTTTAAAAAATGTCTAATGGAGTACAAAATATTCAACGTACTTCACTTATGAAAAGGAAAAAAAGTTTGTTCCCTTTTAAAAGGGGTTTACTTGCGCTTTGCGTATGTGACTTCGCTATTATACGAAGATACCTCTTCTGTAAAATGTGGAACATTTTGAGATATGAGTTACAAGTATAACCCCAAGCATAGCTGCAGTTAATAAATATAGGTAAAGATAATGAATATTAGAGTATCACAGGAGTGATATCTACAGACATACTTTATATGCATAGATAAATTTAATACGGAATACATTATAGTTCTGGTTAAATGAAGAAAGAGACCACATACATGATCAGAGTCTATTGAGTTCATTCTTGTCATGAATCTGTTTCCTCACCGTCTTGCCCTCTGTTGCTCTTACAGAAATTATAATAGTTACGTCCGCCTGAAGACAATGCTGCCAAAATCTTATTATTTTCTTGTTTACTAGTCATGTCGGCATGGTGCAGGAGACTCACAGACACTGATACCAGTATCTAATTTCTTTCTATGTACAAGAAGTGTTGTCGGTATTGATACAAGATCAGCTTCGCGATGATTGCTCGAGGTAGTGATATCCTTATGCTTGGGTCAGAGCCCTTTCTTACGGAGTATGGCCAACTCGGCTCCAGCAGAGCACAGCATGGCGCATATTGCTTTGTTTGTTTGTTTGTTTTTTTTTTTTTTTTTTGAAGGCGCTGTATTTCTGCTGCCACAAAGCAAAGTTTGCTCCCTGAATGTCATCCTATTTGTGTCATTTCCAAGTTGGAGTATTGTATTTTACATTGACCAGTGCTAGTGTACAGTGCAGTGATTCTCCAGGACAAGTTTTCAGCATTTTCCAGCATTCTGTTGGTGTGATTTTAAAGGAACATGATTTGGATCTGGTTTACCTTATCAGTGCTATGTATGTATGTCTACATGTTCTAGCATAGGTCTATTGACACACAGTGGTTTCCAGATTACATTGAACTTAATTATCATGCAAATTGAGGACAGTGATCCCTGTCAATGGAGTGTTGCAACAATGGAGCTATTCAGTCAAGTCTTGCTGCCTCATTCAAATACACCAGATCACAGCTGTTTTCACTGAGAAGCATTGCAAGCAAGACAATACCTGTAGAAGCTTATCGCGCCTTGAAAGAGAATGGCTTATTCCATGCTAGAGGAAAGCGGAGTGGCTGTCACATGCAGAAACATAAACCTGTTGACTCATTTCATTCTGTTTCTAAAACTGGTGACATACTAGTAGTATATTGGAATGCTCACTCTGTTTGTAATAAGAGTCACTTTGTATGTGACTTTGTTCTTGAGAAAGATATAGATGTGTTACTCCTCACTGAGACATGGCTCTCTGCTGATGATACAGTTGTCACAGGAGAATTGACTCCACCTGGGTATACTTTCATGAATGTTTCTCGTTCATCTACCACTGATCAAGGTCATCATGGTGGTATTGGTATCTTAGCGAAGAAAGAACTTAAGCTTTCACACAATAAGGATGTATTATCTACACTAAATATTTCTACATTTGAATATGCTATTGTGTCTAACATTTCGCGGACATTGCACTATGTGATCATTTACAGGCCTCCACCATCAGCTAAGAATGGCTTTAAGACTTCCACCTTCATAGCAGAGTTTGAGGACTTTGTACAGGAAATGAATCTGCTTCCAGGAAAGCTGATTATAGGTGGGGATCTAAATGTTCATTTTGATCGTCCAGGTCAGGCAGATGTCGGAAGAGTGAACTCTGCTCTGGTGTCGTGTGATCTTGTCCAGCATATTAATCAACCTACACATAGACTTGGTCACACTTTGGATCCCCTGATCACCAGATCTGATGAGTCCATTCTAGGTGATATTGAGGTCTGCAACAACTATGAATCTGATCACTTTGTTATCTTCCTTCATCTAATCATACCAAAGCCACAGGTATCTTGTCAGACTCTCACTTTCAGAGAGTACAAGGACATTAACCATGAGAACTTCTCTAAGGATCTTGATACATATCTCAGTGAAGGTGGCTCTTTTGATGACTGTACTGATGTTGACAAGCTTGTTGATTCCTTCAATTCGGCTGTGGGGACTGCACTTGATCAACATGCCCCAGTTAAAGTGAGGTCATTCAGGCATAGACGCCACCCTCAGTGGTACAATGAAGATGTATCCTCTGCCCGTCGTGAGCGTCGTAGAGCAGAAAGGAGATGGAGGAAATTCAAATCCCCTGAAAACTTTCAATCTTACTATGAATCTAAGGATAGAGTTAAGAGAACTCTCCTTGCTGCTAAATCTGAATTCTTCAAGGAAAAACTCTCAAACTGCACTCCAAAGAATGCATTTGGAACAATCAATTCTCTTCTCAACCGCAAAGACATTGTTCTACCTGCTCATGATTCACCAGTTGACTTGAGTAACCAGTTTGCATCTTTCTTTACCGATAAGGTCAGTGACATTAGCCGAGACCTTAGTAAGCAGTGTAGCAACTTGAACGTGAACTTAAATCCCATGTATGCAGATCAGCAAACTCAGCATGAATTTGAATTTCGTGAGGTTACTACTACTGAGATTATTCAGACAATCATGAAGAGCCCATCTAAGACTTGTAGTCTTGATCCTTTGCCTACATGGCTGCTGAAGAAACATCTTCATGTTCTTGCTCCTTCACTCACTGCTTTGGTGAATGTTTCTCTATCAACAGGATCTTTCCCAGACTCACTAAAGCAAGCCATTGTGATTCCAGTGATAAAGAAATCATCATGTGACAAAGACATTCTCAAGAATTACAGACCAGTCTCCAATATTGAGCTCAGATCCAAGATTATTGAACGTGTGGTAACATCTCAGCTCGTTCAGTACATGGATGATCATCATCTCTCTGAGTCCTTACAGTCTGCGTATAAGAGTGACCATAGCTGTGAGACAGCCCTCCTCAAAGTTCAGGATGATGTCCTCCGCAGCATTGACAAACAGAAAGGGGTGATGCTGGTAATGCTTGACCTGTCAGCTGCTTTCGATACAATCGATCATCAGATTTTGCTTGATCGCTTGCACAATACCTTTGGAATTAAAGGTTCAGCTCTTGAATGGATGGCTTCTTACCTTACAAACCGTAGGAGTCATGTCAGCGTGTCTGGTCATCTGTCTAGGGCGGTTACTTCACATGTTGGAATTCCACAGGGATCAGTCATCGGACCCTTATGGTTCACCATGTACATCAGTCCTCTAGGAAATCTTCTCCGTGCTGAGAATGTGAAGTATCATATGTATGCTGATGATGTGCAAATCTATCTTGAGTTTGACCCAAGTGACTCTTCTAGTGTGGAACTCACTCTTAGAGCACTGTCCAGATGTGTGGGAAAGGTACAGGAATGGATGACTGTGAACAAGCTAAAACTCAATGAAGAAAAAACAGAGTTTCTTGTTCTTGCCTCCCAACGTCATCTTCGGCACATACGCGACATCAAATTCGCAGTTGGCACAACACTCATCTCTCCTTCTAAACATGTGCGCAATCTGGGGGTTGCCTTCTCTGCTGATGCAACAATGAGCACTCACGTTTCACAGATCTGCAAATCAGCTAACTATTACATCAGAAATCTGTGGAGGGTCAGGAAATTCATTGATACTCCAACTTGTCACACAGCTGTCCGTGCTTTAGTGTTATCTAGACTGGACTATTGTAACGCTCTTCTTGGTGGAATTAGTCAAGCTGATTTGGATCAACTGCAGAGAGTACAGAATGCTGCATCTAGACTTGTGTACCATGTTCGCTTACGTTGTCATACCACTCCTCTCATACGTCAACTTCACTGGCTGCGAGTCAAGGAGAGAATATCCTTCAAGCTTCTACTACTGGTTTACAAAGTAGTTAATGGCAGAGCACCAGGGTATGTCAAGGAATGCCTCGTAAGACATTCACATTCTAGGCGCACTCGTCTTTCATCGTCAGTGACTTTTACTCTACCACGCACCTACAAATCAGCTGGCGATGCAGCTTTCTCCTCTACTGCACCCAGGCTGTGGAATAAGCTCCCCCCTCTTCTGAAATCTTCACCAACATTGGATCAATTCAAACGAAATTTGAAGACTTATCTATTTTAATGTCCTCATGATTGGACTTTGACTGACACTGTCACTGCCTGGTAATTTGTATATATTTTATCTCCTATGCTGACCAGGGATGACATCTCAAAGCGCTTTGTATCTTGTGGAAAAGGCGCTATAGAAATATCTACTATTATTATTATTATTATTACTTGTTAGGCAAGCACCATACAAAAGAAATTCGACATGCTGTAACCCACTGAAACCGAGTTGGCCAAACTCTGTAATTGAGGGCTCTGGTTTGGTTCCTAAATTGCAGCGCCATCAGGGACTGTTGGTTCTGTCCGTCGCTTCACACGATAATATCGGTCAATATGTTCTGGCTTCAGTTCAACCCCCCAATCTCTCTCTGGCAAACTGACAAACAGTAGCGGTAGTGGTCTCATTTGAAGGCTCCTTGACACCAAAGATTCGGATGCAGTTTCTGCGGGAGTACTGTTCCTGGTCATTCAGGGAGATTCTTTAGACATTCAATTTGACTCTCTACATGAGTTTCGGGACTGTCTAATTCTTGCTCTGCTTTATCTACTTTAGTTTCTAGTAGATGAATCTTTCCTTCTTGCTTTTCCACTCTGTCAGTTAGCCCTTGCAATTCCTTGAACTTGGCACTCATTGTCTGAATTACAACATCTTTCACAGCAGCAAGGAAGTCTTCATCTCTAACAATCTCTTTACAGGAGGTTTTGAACTTCTTCTGGTTTCAGGCATATCTGTTGCTTCTCAATAGGTATAGTCCAAGATGGTAGCAGATGAATAGAGATTAGGCCTACTGGTGAAGATGTACAAGCAGACTGTATAGCAGAAGTTGAAAACAACTCTATTTCCGATCTTTTGTTCTCTCGTTTACACATACGTATTATCACCATCAGCTGTATTATCCTCGTTTTCATTAAAATAATGATTTCCTGCCACAATGCTCGACTTCATTCTGTTCAATCCTTAGTTACCTCAGTCACTGAGGGAATCATATTTACTTGCTTTATACAGCCAAGAGTCTCCTTTCCGTTCAGAAAGGCCTTTCTAATCTCATTTCACTCTTGGAATATCCTCTCACATCTCAAGAAGTTTCCTTCCTTCATTTTTTTAAACCGGTCAAAAACTGACAGTTAGAAAGGGAATTTTCCCCAACCTGCTTGCCTGGCGATGAATGCACCTACAGATTCCTAATAATTTAGTTCTCTGATTGACTGCCTCCAATTAGTGTAATGCACTGGATCAGTCTACTTAATTCTCATTGTTCACATGAAAGTTACCTCTTAATGCATTGTTCAAAGACTCACAATGTTCCCATTTTGATGAAGCTGTAATTTCTTCTTCAATTTGGCATTTTCATCTTTAATTCGGCAGTACAAGACTGCAAACACAATGGCGAGCATCACAAAGACCAGCAGGAAAACGACCAGTGATATTTGTAATAGGTATTGAAGATCAACAGTTGTAGACTGGAGATGACTGGTATTTGACAAAAATGTTGTCATTTCTTCGGAGATTGTTGTCATTTCTTCAGGAGAAGTTGGTGCAGGTGTTGATTTTGTAAGAAAAGAATTTTTAGGCGATTCATACACTAATTCTTCCATACTGTCAAAATCTGTAAAAAGAAATGAGAAGAAATAGTAAAACTTGATAAAGGCCTATTTTTATACGTTATTTTATCAACATGATTATTGCCATTATGTATAATATACCGTTATTACAGTTAAATGCTATTACTGAATATTGTTACATTATTGCACTATAATCTACTTTTATAGACCTTATTTTGTTTAGTGACTGCTCCATATTTTTGTGTATACTCTGTACTTTTTTCTGTAAATTTTACAATTATACCTTCGACATGAATAGCTTCATAGACTTGGTTATGATTATTTGTTTACTGTGTGCATTCGTGCATTCGTGCATTACTTTTTTCTTTGAAATATAGAAAGGATAACAACAACAATCGATATGAATGAACTGCATAAACAGATATGCTGCATCGACGTTACCATCTCTTTTACGAATATTGTACGGAAACTTGAAAGTGCCAGCGAGATGACGAGATAATTTAGGCCAAGAAGGCAAGTTAAAAGGCCAGATGACGGGTTAATATTTTGGAACTCGTCAAGTTGACTTGCTTAAGACAAGAAGACAAGATGACGAGTTTTTGAAACCCCAATAAGTCGTCATCTCATTTTCAACTTCTCTTCTCTTCTTCTTGTCCACTTGCGGAGTTCCAGCAACTCGTCACCTCGTCTTCTTGTCCTAAACAAATCGACCTGCCGAGTTCCAATAACTCGCAATCTCGCCTTCTCATCCTACATAAGTCGACTTGACAAGTTCCAGTCGCTCGTCTTTTAACTTGTTTTCTCGTCTTCTCGGCCTAAATTATCTCATCATCTCGCTGGAACACTTTTAAGCTTCCGTAATATTGGCTTCTCATCGTATAGGCTAGTTGGTCGATCTTTTGTCAAACGGGACTTACATTTATTTTAAGACCTATCGGGCTGAAGGTGAACACAACCTATTCCCCCCATTGCTACATTGATGAGCTTTATCTCTTACCTGACAGATCATCGTAACCATGGTAACTGCTGGGATCTTGCTGTTCCTCATCACCTCCTTCCTCCCCCTGCTTGATGAAGGAGAACGAAGCAGCAAAGCCAGGGTACTCCCCCGACTCGTCCGTGGTAAAGACCAGGTAGAGTGAGCTGGAGTTTGACACAACTGATACAGGAGTTCGACCGAACCCACACAGGTACTCCAGCCGTGGTGCATTGGGGCCGTTTCCATCGAAGATGCTCAAGCTATCGAAGTCACAGGCACCTTCTTCCATGTCCGGTTCGATCTTGTAAGAATCCATATGTAGTGAGATGAGCTGATCTCGCGGGGCAGTGATGGAGTAATGGCAGCGGACGTTGGGTGGATAAACCGGATCCGGACTCTCGGAGTAGAAACGAGGTGAGCTGAGCGATCCAGGAGAGGCGATAAAGCTTTGGTTGCACAACCATCCTGTACCAATTAATATAGAATAGAATCACTGGTAAATTACAATCTGGAATTCTGACCAAGAGATATACTGACAGTTTATATTTTCATTATACTAACCAGTCCTTTTCTCAATAAGAAGAAGAATGGTAAAGCAAAAAACAACCACACCCCCAAACAAAAGACAGGAAAGTGGCAAAGATCAAGAAGAATAATACTCTGCTTGATCTTTACAGCTTTCATGTTATTTTTGGTGTCTTTTCTTCATCCAATTTTTGTTCCTTTTAAATAATTATGTATTTCTCCCTTTTTCCAACTCCATCTGCTGTTTGATTCTTTCAGTTATTCTTCTTTTCATATTTCTTCTTCCCCTATTTCTTCCATTTTTTCACAACCTCGGCCGGTAGGTCTTAACTGAAGAGGCAATTCCTGAACCTGTAGACAAAGGAATGAAAATTAAAAATGAAAATTTACTTTGCTTGCTATCTTCATGTCATATTTGAATAGGTGAAGCTTTTTCATTAATGCCATCACTTACAATGCATCACGTCGTAATGGCTTTTATTTACTTCTCGTATATACACTCACTTGCGTTATACTCCAACATAAATCCAGTGTCTATCAAATTCGTGGCGAAGTTCGTGATGATAACTTCTGCCGACTCGACGCTGAACGTCTCTCCGACGACGAATTCATTGAGACACCTAGCTATCCCCACCTTCCCCAAACCAGCGGTTACGTTGCCTCCTCCATTGATGGAGAGTAGTGAAAATGAGGAGCAATTACCACAGTCGATGTGGCCCTTGGAAGCTAGCATCTTAAAGATGATGGTGTTGTATTTTTGCTCTGAGAGACGAATAGTCCAAGAGATGGTAGACGGGGAGGAGTGGTGCAAGTAGGACTGGTGTAAGGAGTTCACAGGAAGATAAGAAGGAGACAATACGATATCTGTATCCGTTGTGAATATGGCGTTGTCTCCGGCTGTAATTACGTAAAATAATGAGTGAAATATTAGTCTAATCATGGTTCTTCGTTTTCGTGTTATGATATGTATTAATTAAAAAGCAAGTAATCAAATCAAAGCTTGAATGTCAGCATTTCCTAACCAGTTGTTACTCTAAACTCATTGCATCCAAAGAAAAATGCTTGTTTCCTCGCTCATTTTAGCACTTTGGTAATTTCATTAAATGCTGAGATCATTCGAATTTACAATAGTTTGTGATAGCCATGGAAATTCACTTTGGTTCATTCATATTGGTTATTCATGCAACAAGCTCTTGGATGAGTCATGTCATTTCAAATAATGAGTAAACAATTTATGACTGGTCTCTCGTTCGAATTTGGTGCAAACAATTCTCAAATGGATCACCTGAAGTTAGATGAAGAGCATGCATGCAGTTTAAGGGATGGGCATTCGAATTAAATATCATTCCACAAATTTTAAAAATGTGTCCACGGTGTTAATTTGCATGAACGAATTCAACCTCGTATTTCAAATTTAAAAGACCGATACCGATGGCAATCAAATATAAATACCTTACCTTAACTATTTGAGTGACAAGAATATGAAATAAAAATGGCAGGAATTAATACCTACAAATGACGTACATGAAATATTCATCTTTCTCACAAACTGGTGGAAATGCGTCCGTTTTGACTCTGGAGTTGGAAGGTCCACCATCTCCGCGTCTGCGCTGGCCATCAGGCAGTCATAGACGAGTTGGGTCTTATTATTCTGGTCTGTCATCGTCCCTGCTATGTAATACTCGAATACACCACAGGGGAATTCGGCAAAGAGACAACTTCTAGCACATATGTGGATGTCAATGATGTTAGGAATGATCACGGCTGCCGTTCTGTTTGCCACACGTTGATAGAAGAAGGGGTCGAAAAGCTTTAAGAAACCATCTGTAAAATGGAAGAAAATAATAGTATTATGCACTTCGAAGAAAACGTACATGATTTCAACAGAATTCAATGAAAAGACAATTGAATGATATTGCATTTGTAGCAAAAGAGATTCTCGTAGTTACCATGATACGGTTACAGCCTTCTATAATCGAATGGCAACCTCCCAAACCCAGCAACAAACTAAAAAAATAAAAACTAAGAAACGCTTTTTCAAAAAAGGAGAAGGAGAAGGATAAAGACAGAGGGATTAAAAAACACCACTTAACATGTTTAAGGACACTTCCAGTTTCCATCCCCCCAGTTTCCACCCCACCCCCCCCCCCCCCCGTAACACATCCTTTGGCCTTTTGATTTATTTCATCTAAAAATCATAAAGTTACGCGTGTATATCTGGTTTTAAAAACCCAATAAGTAGACTTATACAAACCACAGAAAGCTTCATCTGTCTCCAGCCGACAGTCTGGAAACCCGTCACATTTGGCAGAGTATGGAATGCACGAACCTCCCTGACATGTGAAGTCATATGACTCACACGTCACCATCTCTTGGCGAATCAGATGAAAGAAAGAATAAAATACATGAATGTTCATACATTTATTCAAGTTAGTGTAAGTCTTTGGCGTCATTTTTTGGTGAAAGGAAATTCCATCAGGGCCCCGTTTCATAAAACTTGGTATCAATAACAAATTGCAATAACTGTCATAAGCTACTGAAATCTTTACATCTTATTGGCTGAGAGCAACTACCACATTTCTATGACAAATTTGCTCTCAGCCTATCAGATGCAAAGATTTCAGTAGCTTATTACAGTTAGTGCAATTTATTATTGATAACAAGTTTTATGAAACGGGGCCCAGGTGAGTTTCTTTCTTAGTAAGATATGTTATGTCTCTAGTCTAGTTGGTTGGAACAGTAATGCATTTCGAATTGGATAAATGAATTGAGATTGAACAAAACCCTTCATCAATCGCTAAAGATGCAGATATAGTATGATTGTATTTTTGTGTTTCGTTTTATTTGGGGGGATTGGAGTGGGACAGGAGGAGCAAATTAAAATCCTCAGAAAGAGGGGAGAGGGAAGTAATGTTTTCAAATTGAGGAAATACTATGATACAATCATAATATATGTGTATAGCCTATTTTCTGACTTCAGTAGCGACAAGAAAAGGTGCAAATTGCACCTCTTGCAAATTGTGACTTGTAAACTCTCTTTGATACCATGATGCAATCATTATCATATACGTGTATATCCTATTTTCTGACTTCAATAGCGATGAGAAAAGGTGCAAAACTCTTGCAAACTGTGATTTGTAAACTCTCTTTAACATGTATGCTTAAAAAGGGAAAAGGTTCACTGCCCTAAGACGCCGCGAGGATTACGGCATGCTTGTTAGGCATGCTCTAATCTTAAACGGAAACGATTTGTATGTAAAATCGTTCTTCGGCATAAGGAACACTGACTGCATTTCTTTCGCATGTTTAAGATTAAATGAAGCATCGAGAATGCACTCTGACAACGACTTTACGAGTGAAGATAGATATCTGGCTTAGATGTGAAAACACTGTATGAATGGGAGAAAAGAAAAGGGGAAAAATCAACAAAATACAACAAAACAAAGCAATAACCCAACAACCCAGCAAACGGTGGGCCATGCTTTTTGTGTGTGAGGGTGTGGGTGTGCGTCTGTTTATTCTTTTCTTCAGAAATCAGAATTGTCTCCAATGCACCTTTCTGATTTTGTCCCTTATTTGCATGTTTTTGTTCTTCTTGCGCGTGATATTATTCCTCGTTTATGATTAGCCTTTTTTTTTTTATTTGGCCGCCCATATTAGTCCACCTAGCGTAATTTTGCTAGTACTGGACGACGCTTAATTAGGCCTATAACTGAAACAGAATGAAGAAATGTCAACAATCTTACAAGGCTGTGAAAAGTGTCCTTACTTTTTTCTGGTACCCCTCCTTCAAATATAGGGTTAATCCAATCTTGGTAAGCAATGGTGTCCGAAGATACACCCCTGAAGCCTGGTATCGCGCATCCAACACCACCAATGATTACCCCTACTAGCCACCATTGGTCTCCCAGTTTGGTTACTGTTGGTCCTCCACTGTCTCCCTGCAGGTTAAAGATAGAATTGAGTCATGCAGTGACTGTGGCAAAAAAAAGAAGAAGCCAAAGACTTACTAAGCAAAATTCCCTGACTTAAGTCGGACATAAGATTTATTATATTTCGACTAGTGTTAAGTGTAAATAAAACAAAATGGAAAAGTATAAAGACACTATACTGTCTGAGAAATTAACTGTTTCTGGTTGTAATTTTCTCACAGTGCTCAGTTAATGCCATTAAGTTTACCTAAATGCACTTTTTTCCAATTTGAAATAAACGTATTATTACAAATAAAACACAAATCCAGACAAAATATCTTTCTTATTACATAATGTGGAGATACACATGAAACACCGAAATCATAAATTAGTCTTTCAGCATATCAACTTCATTTCATATTTGTTTAGTCCTTTAGATTTCTTCTTTAACCTAATTGTGTACCTACTCAAGTGTGACATGATGGTAAAATGTTTACCAAATAACACAAGTTCAACAAGATAACGGACGATCACTTTACCTTATCTTTACTTTACTTTACTTTATCATTTTACCTGAAATAATGCCATCATTTTTACGCAGCTGCATATCCCCATTTTGCCTTTAAAATCGTGTTCACTCAACCATGCAAAATCTATCACAATTATCAGAATAAGTTTTAGAAAATTATTAGTAAATAAAGCATATGCATTTATGCCATGATAGCAGTAAATTTTAACATTTCTGCTTCATCTTTAAAGTGTTTAAAGTGTTCTCACTCAACTAAATTATTTGCATATTATTATAACATAATCATCTCTGATAATCACCTGACATGAATCTTTGCCACCTTTTTTAGGTCCAGTACAGATCATATTATCACTGATAGGGAACGGGTAGTATTCTTCTCGACATACTGTGTGGTTCACAAGAGGTACGGTGACTTCATGTAGCAAATTATGCTGTCGACCTGTGTATTTAATAAAATCATTAGTTGATTTGTTCATGTAATTGATAACTGAGCACTGAATTATTTGATTTTCTATCACGTCGTTCCTTCGCACGAAGATTACCAACGTCAGCGAAGTGTAATTGATATTTTTATGTAGGAAGAGGTATGCAGATAGAAATATAGATTCATAAACAATAAGAATTACTTTAAAGTAATTTTTGTCGAGGATGATTTCAACATTTATATCATAAGCCTACTTAAAATCATCATGAAGTAGATATTCTAAAAAAAAATGCGGTCTTTTGTTTTCAAAAATGATTTCAAGCACCAATCTGGCATTGTCTGGAGTGTTGCAATTGCCATTTGAGCATTAGTGGTTTTTTTCATTCATGTAAATCAGAATTATATAACAAATAATAATGTAACGAATGACAAAGATTCTGTGCGATCTAAAATCTTGCGTAACCCTGTTTTATGCTGAGAAGACTAAGACTACATAGACAGAGACACTATTCTTTTATCTTACATGTATCATACGATGATACATCCTAATGACTATTGTAACCCTATATGGATGAAATTTGATACAACAACTGAGAGAGGACTGCGCCCAAAACATGGGTGTCGATTTGTTTTCGCGGTTGGGGGGGGGGGGGGGGGAATGACTGATGCCGAATATCTTCGACCGCGGAGAAAAGCGACCGAGCAGGGAAAGGGTGTGGAGGTTCAAACGTGAAGGATAGACTAAATAAGAGGGGGGGGGGGTAGGACCTGTTTTTCCTGCCCGTATCTCTGCATGATTAGTCTAACCTTTCCCCCATTTAACCGAACAAAAATTATTTTCATACAATATCGCAGAGGTACATCCTCATTACTTAAATGAGAACTTTAGGGGACTTAAACCTTTACTTAGAGTATGAACCATCCCGTTTTTTATTTTGCGAGCGAGCAAAGCGAGCGAGCCAAAAATTCCACTTTCTAGCTATAAAAAAATTGTTATTTGTCAAAGTACACTCAAGCAATATAAGATGTTTGACTAGTTCAGCACCTAGTCGGTCCAATTGTTTACTTTCCTAAACCACCCTATTTCAAATATTACAAGATAGGGAGGATAGAGAGGGGAAAACACACTCTTTCAGTGATTAAGTGTTATTTTGTCATCGAAATCCTCTATAGGTCTATAAGATATCTTCATTATTACATATTCGAGTGAGCGCAGCGAGCGAGGAAAAAATTACATTCTTTGATAGCCACAAAGATATCTAAATAGTTTTTGACCACCTAATCGCCAAATATTATGTTTTTTTTTGGCGCATCGCTTGCCATCTAAAACCATTTTGTTTCAATGAGCGAGCGAAGCGAGCTACCGACCGAAACCCTGTTTCTTTATAGTAAAACGTAGAATTTCCACCCAAATATTTTATGATGTACCATTTCCCTGTATTCGAGAAAAGCTTTACATCTCGCTTTAAATTATACTACATTATTTGGACATGTTTCTGAGGGAATAAGAGCGCTTGGCTCCTGATCTTGTTTTTATGAACGCGCGAGCAAGCGAGAAGGGGCTATTTGAACGGGATACTTAAAATGCGAGCGAGCGAAGCGAGCGAGCGCTGAAAACCTTTTACTTTTCCATTACTTATAAAAATTGTTTCTTTGCTCTTTATTTTCTTTGTCTTTGTCTTTACTATTTTTTTCGAGGATTATAGGAAGCTATAAAATTTTTCATGTTTTTCATGGTGAATTATTGCGGGGGGATATATCTCCCATCCCCCCTCCCCCGGGATCGACACCCATGGCCCAAAACGTTTATTGAAATATGTGTAATTAACATCCTGATTGTAATCTACTCTCTTAAAACCCCAGCGACCACCGCTAACCTGACCCCAAAGCGACCTGAAATAAATTCGCCTTTAATTCAAATTAAAAGCTTTTATTCTCTGTGTCGGTTGTAGCTTGCCTTGTTAGAGTCAGTCTCATAGATGCAAATGAGTTTTGGAAAAGTGTAAGCAAAACAAATAATTTTAAAAGGGTAAAAAACAACAACAAAAACAAAACACATCGACAATTGGATGTCACTCAGTCATGAAGACTATATTTGTCAAGGGATAACAAACATTCCTTTTAATGAAACTTACGCTCTAGGCCTAAATCTTATGATTATTTTTAATCGATTAGATTTCATGTCAACTTTCATAGTCATATATAATTACACTAGTGATTTCCAACGTTGATTAACAGCTAGCGGCCCACTATCAATCACGTTCTAACTAGTTGTAGCTTCAAATCAAGCGGTGCCGATTACAGTTCTACCCGGCGCTGGTGTTAGAATCAAGCGGCGCCGATTAGTCTTGCCCGGCACCGGTGTTCAAATCAAGCGGCGCCCATAAGTCTTGCCCGGCGCCGGTGTTCGAATCAAGCGGCGCCGATTAGTCTTGCCCGGCGCCGGTGTTCGAATCAAGTGGCACCGATTAGTCTTGCCCGGCGCCGGTGTCCGAATCAAGCGGCGCCGATTAGTCTCGCCCCGCGCCCCGCCGGTGTTCGAATTCAATCAAGCGGCGCCTATAGCCTACAGATTTTTATCGAGACACTGCACATACACCTCTACAACAGTACGAGAATACACCCGACGGTGGCATGTACTTATGGAGAAGAAGAAGAAGAAGAAGAAGAAGATACATTGCTTACCCGGCGCTGGTGATACAATTTTAATTTGCGCTGACGTTCTCTTGTTTTTTTTTTTTGTTTTCTTCCTTTCCTTTTTTTAGGCGCCATGCAAAAAATAGGGGGGGGGGGTGGACTTGTGCCCCCAAGCCCCCCCCCCCCCCGATCCGTCACTGCAGTAACATTTCGGAAATGAAATTTAAAAAGTACTGTTTGAAAGTGAATCATAAATAAGCAAGTGAACGTAACACTCGTTTTCAAAAACAAACAAATGATGAATTATCAAATTATTGTAATTCATTAAACAGGTGTTAAACATTAAATCATTTGCGGAAATACTGCCATTGTAAGAAATTAGCTTGAAATTATGGCAGCCCCAAACAAAATGGAATAGATAAACATGTTTGATCAGCAGAATGGATAATAACTAAATTAAAAGGATAATGACGGTGATGTTGATGATGAAATGATGATGATGATGATGATGATGATGATGATGATGATGATGATGATGATGATGATGATGATGATGACGGGGCGGAGAGGACACGTGCCCTGGGGCGTGTCCCCGTTGCAGTAGCAACGCCACTGGATTGGAGGACCTACCTGCTTGGTAAAGCGCACCCCAGCCTGACATAGTAACCGCTTGTCCAGGGTAGAAGGAATCTCTCATCTCCCTGTTTGGCAAACACGCTGTCGTGACATATTTCGTCAGGTTCATCGGATTTTGAAGACGAATGAGGGCAATGTCCCAATCTGTATCTTCTTTGTCGTAGTTAGGATGGAGAAAGATTTCTTCAGCAAATTCGAGTTGATAGGTGTCGGGGTGGACATCAATGATGTCAGTAGTACCCATCAAAACGGAGTAAACAGGTCCATCATTGAGAATTTCTCTGCAGCAAAGTGATGGAACAATATGATCTTAGTAGACTTAGTATAGGAATGGGGGGGGGGGGGGGGGGGGTCGTGTGTCCGGACGCAAATGAAACCTTGTCTTTTGTCTTTGGATTCAACAGAAACTATTCATCATCAATATTTGTTATTGATATAATATATAATATTGTCTAACACGAATGTTAGAAAATTTAAGAAATATTTCTTGTAAACTTCTCTAAATAGCTGTTTTAAATCGACTGTCTGGATCTTTGGTCCGGATACACAACCTGTATTCAACCTGCGTTCAATTTCATACTCTTATCGCTCGAATTCATTATAGTGCATCAAATTCACAATTTTTCGTCCAACAATCATTATCGGCCGTTCGAATGTAAATTCGGAGCAAGCAAATTCATTTTGAGACTTGACTTGCGATTTAATTCATGATCATCGAAATTCATCAACGGGCATCGCATGTTTATTTACGATCATTTACGTTCGATTTCTTTATGAGGCAATAAGATTCGTGAACGTGTCCATGCAATTACCAACATTAGGACATTCATTTTCAGTTCTTTCAAATTTACACACAATAACTGGAGAGCCTGTTGGAAACAGCTAATTTCATTTGCGTGAACTAGGTTGCTTTTACATAATTTTTACATCATTTAATGATATATGTATATATATATATATATATATATATATATATATATATATATATACAGTAACTACAGTAACAACGAACCCCCTGGCTAGTGATGATGAAGATAATGTTGACTTACATACAGTGTGCAGCTGTAATGAGCCAGTCGGGTGCAATCAATGTAGCTCCACATACAGGACTTGTCATGTTCCAGGAGAGAGGCTATCCAGGGATATTCACCATGTTGAGCAAGCTGGCCTCCGACTATGGATGGTTCGGGTTTGAGAGGAGCTCGCTGGTAACCACAATTAGTGTGATCTGATGTAGACGTGAAAGGAGAAGAGATACGACGGTTGTCATGAACTAGAATGAAAAAAATAAACTAATTAGCTAATACTGATGTAAATCCCTACATGCTCTAAGGCTAAGGAATAAACTTGCTCGCTATCATTAGCAAACATTCGTTAAACTTCCTATTTTTGGCAGTGCATTTCCTGATATTGAGTTACTGACCAAAGCTTTACAAAGCAACATTCCTTGTGATCAGTCTTGGTTTTCAGATACAATCAGAGCATGAGCAGATAAAGGTAATTATTTTAGGATAAAAATCTAAAACCCACTGACATTATGTGCTAATAATTATGCACCCATGGTGCATTCCATGATGATGATACCAAGGTGAAAATTTTCTTTTCAAAATTTATGAGGCACCTCTTTCACTTTGGGAGCGACTATTCAAAGTGCACAAAAAGGGACTTCTCCATGATGAAAATATCCGTGGATAATTATTTGAGGTCATTCGGGACATGAGCGCGTTGTGAACTAGCTTATTGGATTTAGCTACTTTTCCAATCTTGCAGTGCTCAATTAATCTCCCCTCCCCTTAAAGAGCATTTCACGCCTAGCTACCACTTTGTAGGCTCACTGTGGCTTCAATTCAGCCACAATAATATATGCATCTTCTATATGGCTTGTCCATCACTTAGTCAAAATGCCTTGCCTAAGGACATAAATGAGGTAGAACCTTTGGATAGAACCCTCCACCTTTGCATCTTTCTATGTTAGGTAGTTACACCACTCGACCTAAAGACAGGTTTGGTTTACATGACATGAATTAAATTGTATTTATTAGACGTCATTGATATACACAGACATAAACATGAACATAATCAGAAATCAACATAAAGTGGGATAACCTTAAGTTTATGAATAAACAAAACGAAATTAAACAGAAACAAAGGAGAACATACATGATAGTATTTCTAGCTGTTGATGATAGAGGTTAACAAAAGTATGAGGTGTTACTTGACATAATTATTTTCTAGCCTTGAAGTTGTTTATCTGATTGAATATCTGGATTATAATAGGCTATATTTCACTTGCTGCTCTAAAGAGAAGTTTTTTGGGGTTTTTTTTCAAAGGGAAGCCGAGGGATAACCTTCTTATGAAATTAAGCTCCCAATACTAAATTTTGCAAGCTTTGAGAGGTCAGAATACACGCATGATGAAATACGATTAACCTCTACGCCTTATCTTTGAGTGCTACTAAATCTTCACTTTAAATCTAATATAACTTGACTTTAATTTTCTCCCGTTATTTGGAATAATCTCCAACAAGAAATGAAATCAATTTACTCAATGTGTTCTTTAAAGGAATACTTAAATCTCACTTAATCACAAGTGTTTGAAATGGTGATAAGTTGCCATGTAATTTTTTTTTTTTACGGGCTTGTGCGGTAAAATGTATTTTCAAATAAAATGTCATAGATGTTTTTATTAACATTTATTCATTTGCAGTACTCTATCATTTCAATTTTATATTTTGTATGTTTAATACTGATATATATGCAACCCCTTTTACCTTAAGTTTATTTAGGCTGGCTGTCTCGACAAATCCATATGGATTTTTATGGTCACCCAATTCCAATAATGCTTTTATATTGTTATCTGTTGTAGTGTTTTATCTTCTTACCTTATCCTGTTCTGTTGATTTATCTATATTGATATTTTGTCATGATTGTTTTCTGTTTTTTTTATTTTATTGGAAATGAATAAAATTGAATTGTACTGAAATGAATAGTATCCATGCATGCCCTGAATAATGAACTTGAAAATCACTCGTGAAGTTGTTTCAGTACAGAAATGTCAAAGACAAAAATGCTTAAGTTAAAAATATCATGAGTAAAATATTATGTTGGGGCCGTTCAAACAAACATTGGGGGGGGGGGGGGGAATTATAGCAGGCCTGTATTAAAATGCCATTCTTCTTTCTTTCTTTTTTTTTTTAAAGTTCAAGGCCTATATAGCAACCCTGCTCTGCTGCACCATTATTCGTAGTTTACTCGAAATCAAACTTTAAATCAAACAAAATAATGATTCAGGCTGATTACTTTTTTGTTTTCTTTCTTTCTTTTAATCTTACCCCCCCCCTCAAATAGCTACATGTCTGGGAGAAAAAGACAATGATGGGGGCCCGGTGGGGGGGGGGGGGACATGATCAAAGACAGGAATAAAGAGGGAGTAACCTCAAGTGGGTCCCATAATCATAGAGAAATAAAGGAGAAGGAACTGGGGCTTTATGAAATTGTACGGACGACTAATGCTCTTCATCCGCTGAAGGCTGAAGAAAGGTGATCTTGAGCTATTAATTTTACACGTATTTCTAGTGCAAGGTAAGGGAAGAAATTACTCTAGGATAGGATAGAGAGACAGACGGAGAGAGAGAGAGAGAGAGAGAGAGAGAGTGAGTGTGAGAGAGAGAAAGCGGAGAAAGAAGTTAAGAAATTAAAATGTTGGAAATAAGCATGATAACAGAATTCCTTTCTGCAAGGGGGGGGGGGCAGGGCTGTGAAAAATGCCATCAAAATGATTGTAAGGAATTAAAGGAATGAAAATGAAGATGGAAAATGAAAGTTTCTGGAAAAATCAATGCAAAAATATAGGCGTGTATAAGAATTCCAAAAGAAAGACAGAGAGAAGAAGACAGAAAGACGGAAAGGGAGGAGGAGGTATTGGTAACAAGTTTTATGGAACGGGGGCCCTGCAGCGAACGACAGAGTGAACGACGGAGAGAGTATGAGCCAGAAATGAGTGGAGAGAGCATTGAAGAGAGATACACACAGAAAGGGAAATAGAAATCTGGAGAAGGCGTGATAAAGAAAAGAGCAGAATTAATGGGAAAAGAGGTGACATTGACCAAGGCACCTGCAGGCAGCATCAGAAGCCGTTTCAGATCGTTAAGACAGCAAGGACCATTTCAACGGTTAAAGTTCAAAGTCAAGAAGCCATGAACTGGTTGAACCCCTAATGGGCGGGATTAAACCCCGACAACAATCATCTGTTTGATGCTGATGACATCCACAGCTATCAAAGGATCCCTCTCAATTTCTATATATTGAAATAAATGTAAAACGAGGGAACCAAATTAAGTTGGTAAAATGAAAAGCTTCAAAGAGGTCGCCCACTGCTGAAGACATCTCCTAAACTCAACTAAGTCAGCCCACGTATCAAATCAAACATAATGAACAAACTAGCTATTTTTTCCTTTTTGTTTTATTTCATTTCGGGTTTTCAAAAAAAAAAAAAGGGACAAACACGTGATAACAAGGATTTCACTGTAATGAATGCAATTTCGTTTAAGGTATGCTCATCATGGGAAATAGCGGAAAGAATATCATGTAAAAGAGAAGTTCCCTGAGAAGAAGTAAAACAATCTTAATGAAAATAAATGATATATCGATAATGGATGAATACTTTTAGCATACATGAGTTCATGACTGTAAGATCTTTAATTAGATTTTGCAAATATGCCTAAGTGTTTCGTTTACACTCTTAATGACGTAGAGGTACCGTGGTCTATAGTGGATACGTCCTATGTCGAGCCCAGCTGCGGCACTAACGTCTTTTGTCAAGACATTTAATCTAGATTGCTACTCTCAATCCAGGAGAACATAGGTGCCTGTGAGAATTGCCGACAGACATTGCCCTGCATGGAAGCATGTGAAATGGTATAGGGATGCTCCTTAAGGAGTGGAGACGGTGCACACTAGTCTTGTGTGCTGTCTAAAAATCCCATGATCAGTGGCGCATTGTAAAGCGCATTAAGTATTCACGTAATGCGCTAGATTAATGTAACATTTTATTCACATTAATGACGAAATAGTAACAGTAATATGGGTCAGCCTGCACCAGTTTCATACTCTTTAAAATGCTTACAAGAAAAGCAAACACAATATACTAAAGTTATATGGAATTTATTTTCTAATGATTTCGCCCGAAAATGATTACTACACTTCTTATATAGTTTCTTTTGTCCTTTAGTTCTTTGTGTTTCAACCTACTCTTGTTTGAAGTATGTCTGTTATACCCTCTTTTAGAATCAATTTTCCCCGCTCTAACATGTCTATAGGAGATTTTGGTTACAAACTCAGGGGCCGCGGAACCGGGGGTGGGGGGGGGGGGGGGCTGCAGCCCCTCCACTTTTTTAGTAGACACGTTGGCCTATGTACAATAACGCAGAAATGATTATCCTGGTTTGTACGCTCAGCCCCCCCCCCCCCCCCCCCACTTTCAAAAACGCTCCGTGGCTTCTACAAAATATGATATAACTTGCTACGGGTCAGTTTCGTTGGGCTTTCATTTGTTTTTCAAATAATAGGATTGCAACTTCGTTCTAAGTTCTGTTCGGAGGTTATAAGTAAGACATGGAGTTGAAGTTCGGAATTCGTTTTATCTGATATTGACCAAGCATGTGTCATTCCACACAAAGAAAATATGTCTGGCATTGAAATCCTTTTCAATATCATTCATCACTTCGTGCAAAGGGAGGGTCAAAAATATAATGTACGGATGAAAAAACAAAACAACACAAAACAAAATAAAAACAAGAAAACTTCAGGAGAATCGATTTGTACACCCCAGACAAATATGATGATTTAACATAAATTCATCTGTTTTACTTGCAAAGGAAGTTCCTTGCAAGATTGATATTTTTTTAAAGTTCAATAACAGGACATCCAGGATACGTTTATGCTTCTGACCTTCCGCCTTAAAATCGCTCCATCAACAATACTCCGTTAAGAAGCAAGGTCAAAATTCTTGTGTACTTGTCAAGTCAATGATACATCTTTCCTGATATTCACACCTAATTTGCTTTGATTTTAGGCAATTACTGTAGTATAAATATAAGAGAACATGAAAATGTATAACGGAAAATATACCCATAGACGGGAAAACAAAATAATGCTATCTCCTCATAAGCTTATTAAAGAGATCACGATAAAGTGATCCTGGTCCCTGATATCTTTCATACCGTAACTATGCATTCAAAATTTTCATGCTTCAGAGGCAGGCGCGTAGAGATAAAGACGATGCAGTCCACGTCAAGAGCGTGTGAGCTGGGTTTTAGTTACATTTAAGAAATTTATCCAGTCCCGTTTATTTCCCATTCACAAATAAATTCTCAGCCCTTAAGGGGCAGATCCAGGAGTCTGTAAGGGGGGGGGGGAAGCAAAACAAAACAAAAACAAAACAAAACAAAACGCACACACACAACCGAAGACATAAAGAATTAATGACAAGCAAAGCAAAAGCAAAAGAAATTTTTAAAAAGTCTATCTAAGCAAAAAAAAATAATAAATGAATAACAGGCAGAAGAAAACCAAAAGAAATTTTACAAATTAAATGAATCTAAACAACAAAAAATAATTAAATAACACAAGCAAACAAAACTCCATATTTGTCGTGCATCCTTTCGCCGCGGGAACCCCTTTTAGTCACAATTGTTATTTACTCGCCTAGTGGCATGTGTTCATCATTATTGTCTGTCTGTTTGTTCGTTTGTTTTTTTCGGTGGAGGCCACAGCCGTTCCAGCTCCGCCCCCGCCAAAATAATAACCAAACCAAAACGCCCATGTCTATGCCCCTTGTGTCCCTTGTGAAACTCACGATGATACAAAACCGGCCTCACCTTGCCACATATCCACCGATATGATGAAGAGAATTTCAAAGATGAACAGCTGCCTGACCGTCCCGGTCCACGCGATGCCCCCAAGGTATGACATGCTTTTCCGACTAGAAATTTGCCTTTCTTTGATGGGACTGCGAACAGCTGCTGTCGATGGAAGATTCCTTTACTATTTGATCGTAATTGTGTAGTGCATGGAGGGGTGAGAGAAGGAAAGACATGATAATCATTAATGATATTGATAATAATATATTACATTTCTTCTACACTCTTTACGTGCCAGTTAGAACCCATTTTGTCCCGTATTTAGAACCTCCAGAAAAAGGGGTTCCATGAAGGGTTCTTTATTTTTTTGTCAAGAACCCCAAAAGGTTCCTTGTACAACCAATGGTTCTAAAGACCCACTTTAGAACCTTTTAGAGAACCTTTATAGGCTAGTAATGGTTCTTTGAAGAACCTTTAAAGGTTCCAAATGTGGGACAAGAAAAGGTTCCAATTAGCACCAATTTCCTAAGATTGTTCGGTATATGTGGTTATCTTATCACAGTAAAATATTATGCGTTAATGGAACGGTTTAAAGGTTCAAAATGTCCCTGAAGATCGGACACGCCATCACGCCCCTGTTTTTAGTGGGGGAGCATTATGAGCATCAATCGGGTACCGACGTCACACGCCTCATTAATATTCATCACCCTCGGTGCATCTGAAATACATGCATATAGGGTTAGGGTTAGGATTTGGGTTTAGGGTAGGGTGGTATAGTGCTCCCCTTTTTAGTGCAACGCCTATCATTCATTAGGAGAAGGGTGCCCCACAGTACTAGGCAGGTAAACTGACAATATTATGGGGGATGATGGGCCGGAGGGGGGGGGGGAGGGGGAATCATGTAACAAATTGAGGATACCAGTGGGTTTCTGTGGGTTTCTTCGGATTCAAGTGGCTTGAAATGTCATGAGAAGCAAGAAAGAAAAATAATGAATAAAGATAAAGGGTGCATATTCGACAAAAACCATACAATATCAAGACCATTCTACATTTTTTCCCCATTTTTGAAATGTTTGCCTTTAAAAAACTCACAGGAATATCATGTGAACATATTAGTCTGTTCATCACACATATACACAAACACACATCCTCACACCCTCACACGCAAATGTGCACACAGATGGTACTCCCCTTTGGTACTCCCAATGGGTAAGGGGCACAGTGCCCCACCCCATTTTTTTATATACTCGAAAAGTGCCTCATTCTCTCTTATAATTACACGCCATATTCTATTGACTTCCCATCCTTTCCCAGTAATGAAAGATATTACTCGACAGATTGTACAGCAGAAGTCAGTCAAGGATACTGTACCACGGATAGGGTCAACCATTTAAGGACAAGCAGTCTAAGCAGGGTGCCAAGGCAATTTTGGACCTCTGTTATTACTTTTAGCACTCTTCGAGTTCACGCCACCTCATACAGCTCAATTATTATTTGACCAGCATAATAAGTAATTTTGAGCTGTACACATCTTCTTGCCCTACCCCCCCCGGTAATTTCTCTCTCAAACTGTTTTCCTTTAATGATAATATTTGCTTTAAAATATTCGAACGAGGATTCAGTCTAGCTTTAAAATGAAAGTGGATGGATAGTACGACCTTATTGTCTGATAATATCTACTAAACAAATAAAACATTATTTTGTGGGAAATAACGCAAAAGTATCCACCACATCTGTGTAATGGATAATAACATTATTGCCGGGTTTTCTTTACCCTTGGTAGCTTGGTAGCTCTTCCTAAGCGGTAGTAATACTGATAGTTGTCCAAAGATGTAAGCAGCGGGTGAGGATCGAACCCATGACCTTTCACCACTATACCACATTGTTTCCATGAATTATCATTCCGCTAAACTTGAGAAAAAATCCGAAGGGCATTTTACGTCCATTCAAGCATTATACAAAAACTTATAAATCAGTGGAGAACTGGGGAGCGTTTCATGAAGAGTCCTGTCGGTGATTTTCACTGACTAATTTGCTCTCAGCCAATCAGAAGCGAGCCAAAAATAACCACTTTTCTCGATTTTAATCGCATTTGTGGATAGAAATTCTGAGATTTTGACGAGTGAGCGAAGCAAGCGAGCCAAAAAGAACCACTTTTTAGTTTTCAGTAGCATTATCAAACAGAAATTCTAAAATATGATGGTTGTTTATGATAGATATTCAGAATTTTTACTAACTGATTAATTAAAATATATTTTCTTCCTTAAAAAGTGTGTCTGCATGGGGGGAAATTTGTACACACCATCCCCCCTCTTCCCCAAGTGGGGGTGATAGATCCCCCACCCCCGGAATTTACGCCAATGTTGTGCTCCCTAGAGGGGAGGGTGCAGGATGGGGGAAGTTTCCCCCCTCCCGCGCGAAGCGCGGAAGCTCCGACATTTCTTTGAATTGTTAGTTTCATTTTAGGGAGATGGTAGTGCTCCCTAGGGGGAGGGTGCAGGAAGCTCCGACGTTTTTTTCGCTGTCAGTTCCCGCTCATCTTACGCTTTCTGCCTGTTATCGGGGGGGGGGGGGGGGGAGGAGGCATATGCATAGCCAAAAATTTCCCGGTAATTAACTAGAATCAGTGGTGTAGCTGGGATTTTATTTTAGGAGGACGCTCCCTAGGCATGCTAGGGGGAGGGTGCAGGGATGGTGATTTTCCCTTCCCGGGTGAAGCGCGGAAGCTCTGACGTTTCTTTGAATTGTTCGTTGACTGTTCCCGCCTCTTACATTCTCTGCCCGTTATCGGGGGGGGGGGGGGGGGGGGCAGAGCCGAAATTTCCCGGTATCTGAGTCTAGAAATAGAATATGCGGAGGTGAGTGCCTGCACCGCGAGTTGCTTGTTGCGAAGCCCAGGGGCCCAGGGTTCTGGCTTAGGGCCCCCTGATGGGGGTCTATGTACAGGGAAAGCCACTGCGGGGGTCCAGGGAGTGGAGCACCCAGAAACTCCGGGGTTTTGGTACTAAATTTTCCCTCATTTCTTTTTGTTTCCCTTTGCTTTTTTCTTTTTCCCCCTTTCTCTCTTTTTCCTCTCTCTCTCTCTTCTTCTTTCTCCCCTTTTTCCTTTTTCTTTCCCTTTCTCCTTCTTTCTTTTCCTTTCTTCTTCTTTCTTTTCCTTTCTTCTTCTTCTTCCTTTCCCTTTCTCCCTTCCTTTTTCTTCCTTTCCCTCCCTTTCATTTTTTCCCGGTGGTTTGGTGGATTTTCCCGCTGAAATCCTTCAGGGGGGGGGGCAGAGTGCCCCCCTGCCCCCCCGGCTGTTACGCCACTGCTTATAACAGTTGTCAGTGAAAATCACTGACAAAACTCTTCATGAAACGCTCCGCCGGTCCGTACTCCACGAAAACTCAATCGGCATCTCTCAACCACAGTTCCTCCCCTTCCCTCCACTCTCTTATTTTGACCCCAAAGTCCCCAAAGGTGTACGAAATTGTTGATAATCTTTTTTTTTTTTTTTTTTTTTTTTGCTCTTATCTTTTTTGTTTGTTTGGGTTTTTTTTTACAGTGATGTGCCATACCCCAATCTCTGCCCTTTGCTTTCTTTCTGTCATTCTTTCTTATTGTCGTTACTTTCATGAACGTTCCCTTTTTTATCATTCATCCCTTGCTATGCTGGTGTATATCTCAATTTAATCAAGCCAGATTTTCTTCACATTTCATGATTGTGCGGCTGTATTTCTGCAGGCGTGAACTATACCTGCAAGACATGGGAATTCAATTACAATTCAATTCAATTTAAACATATTTATTTCCAATTATTCAAATAAACAGCAAAAAAAAAAAGAATACAACAAATTGACATTACAGTTACATTATTTTCTTGTAAATCCAAAATTGTGGATTTCATATCAATAAATTTGAATTTTGATTTTAATTCGAATTTGAATTTGTAATGTACATTTTCTGCATCTTCCGTCCTCATAGTGGGAATTATATATTGGTCACAGGCCGTCATTTTCTCGAAATTCATCTTTTTTATTTCAACTTTGCACTCGCTTCCTTGCAGATCTATTTCATTCCAAATTCATCCATTTACATACCGTAAAGATAAACAATATATGAAAATTGAAAAAAAAAGATTGACGATTTCGTTGGTAATTAGAAGAATCATCATTCATTCATTAATCAATTAATTAATTAATTCATTCATTCATTCATTCATCCATTCATCCATTCATCCATTCATTATTTCATCTCTCTCTCTCTCTCTCTCTCTCTCTCTTCTCTCTCTCTCTCTCTCTCTCCCTCCTCCTCCTCCTCCCCGGGATCGACACCCATGGTTTTCAGCACGGTAATGTCATCAAAATATTCATTTCTTTTCAGTTTTCGCTTACAGGGTAGGACTAATTATTTTCATATATACACGTTTTTTTTTTTCTATGACTAATAGTGGCTAACAATATACCGTGGACACGCGTTCTTCATAGTGTTGTCTTGGGATATAACCATAACTTATACATCATAATAAATACGTCCACACATTCATGCATACATACCTTTTGCTCGTGCACGGAATGAAATTGATTATTCCTTTTTGTGACGCGATGATTACAAGCCCGAGCAATCAAAGCTTACGTCCTATACCTCATCTGTCGTACCGAATTTATCTTGGAGAACATCTATCTCCTGCACCAGATAATAATACGGTCTTTGCCTTGACAAATCTTTATCGAATTATGACTCCTCAAAACACCGCTCCGTATTCATATAGAGAAATTAAAGTTCCTGATCAAAAGTGAGAGTGACATTGATTTGTTCTTGAATGCTTGTTTCCAATTCGAACCAGATGATGAAGATCCTATGCATGTGCACAGTGTCCCATAATCGGAGGATGTTTGATGTTTGTTAAGGCGACCCTTTGAGGAAAGAAGCTCGCATACAAGGATTGGTTGAACAGAAGGGGTGAAGGGAAGGGCATATTTTGGCGGAGATGGGGTCACAGCCTCTCCTACCTACCCGATTTGTGACCCTAAATAACATGTGAGGATTAGACTGGCTCTAAGTACAAGTCATGATGCATGGCACTGCCGTAAAATGACTGAACTTGGATAATGATGAAATTTTGAGCTTGCGACGGCTCGACGGCATCCTTCTGCATTTTTCGAGTAAATGAATTCTGCGGCCCTGCGTAAATGCTGCCCTTGAGCCATTCAAACTCCTTGGTACGCCCCTTGCTACATGACTGCCCATTACAGTAGTTCATTATAGTCCTGCGTTTGTTTGAAGTATGTGTCATAATATTCTTTATGACTTGATGCAAGAAGGCATCAGTGATCGCTTCACTGTTCTTCATGCGCTGATTGCAGTCGTAGTCTATTCTATCGAAGGTACACCGCCGGTTCAGTGAAAGCTTTTACATTTTTTTTTCCATGGATGAAGTTTATAAAGATGTTGAGGCGGATGATGAGGTGGTGTTTTATATCGTTATTGAATGGGAAGACGGGAAAAATACAATGACCTGAATAAACTACAAAAAAGCGATAAATAAAAACAAACTCATCTAGAAAATCAGGATTATTTTATAGGGTCTGTTTGTCTCACATGCAGTTCTATGCGCCATTTTTTGTAACAAAATATTTCAAATGTAAAATGATTTTACAGTGCCCTTCAGCATGAAAACTCATGTTGCTCCAACTTACATGTATTAGAGACAACAAAGAGTGGCCTTAAAGCAAAGACTAGGTTTTAGCCGCGGGTAGATTTCGAAGAGGCATCTGGCTAATTTGGTGGAGCATTAACCGTGTATTATGGAATACGAGGGGCGTGCTCAAGTTGACGATTAAAGCCAGCAAACAAGCAGGATTAAACCTGCATGCATGGAAGATTGTTCCTAAGAATTAGTGAAGAACTTATGGAATCATACCACTGAAATGAAAAAAGAGAGAGAGAGAAAAAAAGAGAAAGAATATCTATGGGGGAAAAAACCAATTTTCAGGGGATTTAAGACATGGAATCTTGTAAAAGGTTGTTGAGTGACAATGTGTCCAGGAGATCATCCTGCACAACATTTTAAGTGAGCTACCTGGAAATTACGCTGCTGAAAAGAAGAGATGGCGGCTATTATGTCGAAACGGCCCCTATTATGATGCTAGTACAAGCATTGAACAGTAGTTAATAATATATAATGATAATAATACGCTCTTGTGTAGCGCATATCACAGTGTTATGTAGACTTTTGATATCATATATTTTGAACATGACTTTTCAATGGATCATCTATTATTTTATCAGCGTATCAGGTATACCACTGAAGGATATTAAATTTCTTACACAGTGATGTCACTTTTAGTGGGGACTTCACTGATGATTTGCATAAGATTTTCTCTATGACCCCTATGTGATACTAGTGCTGAACAGGTTTGAATGTTACTTTTAATGGAACATCTATTTGAGTACTCTTTGGTATGATCGAACCGTTTGCATCACACCGCTGCACAGAGATATCTTGAGCCCATTGGAGAATATGAATATGCTTAGTAAAAGGCTACTTTCAACACGAACAAATCTGAAACTGCAAGAATCGCAGAAAGGGACGTTACGAGCGCCATCTCACTTTGACAAAGGGCGAATAAATTAAATAAACCTCGATTAGAAAAACATTTACAATACAAAAAAATTGATGTGTAATGAAAAAGAGGAATATAATTTTAATTCAATTCACTTTAAATTCAATTTCGGTTTATTTATATAAAATATGCAAGGAAGTAGTCCAAGAACTAACAATGTAATGTTTAAAAAAAAACTGCATTAAAAACAGAAATGATTATATACAATTAAAATCATCAAACAATTAAAATTCTTATAAAAATCATACATCAAACTATATTCATATTGTAATAAAATGATAATTAAAAAACAATGACATTCATAAACTGTACTTGCATGTTCGTTTGTTATGGTAATGTATTGCACAAATTCTAAAAATAGTCGATTTTAAATCAAATGGAAATTATTACTTTATAAATATCTCATTAAAGCCTTTATGAAATATATCCCTATGAGCATAGCGTACTAAACAAATGCTATTTATTATTGAGTTTTCAGATAAGATTGCAAACTAATGTCAAGTTTGAAGTTATATTAGCAGAATACTACACGATGATTTAAGAATAACATTCAAAAGAAAGATATCATAGATAAATAATTCAGACATAATAGAGCATTGAATTTCATATCATAGTGCACGGTCTTCCAATTTTGAAATCAATTATTAAACAACAAAACAAAAACTCTAAAAATATCTGAGGACAAAGAGCATAAGATACAACAGATGAGCTACAACTGAGCATTTACTAGTTTGACGAGTGTGGGGACACTCGATTTTCTGTATCGCACAGTGCTTGCATGAGGAATGTCTAAGTGTTTAGAATTTCGAAGTCCATTTCGGGGTGATATATTTTTGGTCTAGTCACCTCGCTGCCAATATTTTAGCGCGCCCCTGGTCTATTGTTTTCTGTCCGAAACCATCATCTCTCTAACCATACGAGCAAGGAAGTGAGCGAAGAAGCACACACTAACCCCTTCAGTAAATTATATGCTCACAGTGTAATTTACTGAAGGGGTTAGTGTGTGCTTCTTCGCTCACTTCCTTGCTCGTATGGTTAGAGAGATGATGGTTTCGGACAAATTGGGTGAGTGAGGTGACCAAATAAATAATTTAGATGTTTTAAAAACATCTAAATTATTTATTTGGTCACCTCACTCACCCAATTTGTTTGCATAAAAAAGACCATTAAACAATTACTCAACAAGCGAACGCAGAGAGCGAGGAAAATATACTTTTTTTCATTTGTAGAAGTGATATTTCGTCATCAAAATATAAACATAATCAATTCGATCCCCAGTGTGCTGAATATGAATCCGTTTTAGGTACCTTGCTCACCGTCGAAACCAATCTGTTTTTACAAGCGAGCAAAGTCAGCGACGCCTCCCCCCCCCCCCCCCCCCATGTATAGATTCGTCAGCAAAATACTCGCTTCTGAAAATATGATCGCCGTGCCTGAAATCATTTTGTTTCTAGCTTTTACTAGCGGGAGTAGCGAGCTAGCGAACGAACAGATGGGAATTTTTGTTTTAAGGCTGTCTAGGCCTTCTACTGAAAGGGCCCTTTTTAGGTAAACTTCTTGGAGTGCAATCCAGATGTGGTTATTACTAACATTCTATGAGTGGAACAATTGCAGCCTATGACATCAGATTGAGACACAAGGTGCAAACTGATTCCTTTCATAAAAATAGCATCGGCATTGGTTAAGTTACTTAAATGCTAGTGAGCGAAGCGAGCGAGCGCTTCACGATATCTACCATTTCCTTTTCCTTTTTCCTCTTCCTTTTCCCTTTCCTTCTTTCTTTCTCTTCTTTTTTTTTTTTGCCAGCCGATGGGGGGGGGGGGGGCACGTGCCCCCGTGCCCCCCCGTAGTTACGCCACTGAAGAAAGGATTGTACCCTTTTCAATATTTTTTGCTGTTTGTCTGAAATTAAAAGGAAATCTATATTTAATGTCACTTTATTTCACTTAAAAAGTCCATCTCGGATGTACATGTTCATTATCATGTGAATGGCTCCTCGCTCTACTTTTGCAATTTTCTTGATGAGAAATTCTAGCCCCTTCCCAGCGTGAAAGCTCAAAATGTTGCATGGTAAAAGAATTAATTTTTCTTTAATCTGATATACATTTGACGTTTCGTGTGCAAATTTTGGATGAAAGTTATGTGAAATGACAATAAATTTCTGATAAAATTCATACAAAATCAATTTTAATAACTAAGATGTACAGCGTAGTCTCGGCATCACAGTGGTACATGAGTGACATGTTAACCTGCATTTTTCCAAAACGAAATGAGCCAGTAATTAGAATGAGCAGTTTCCAAATTTTAACAGATGTTGGTCATTACTTTGTAGGTGAAAATTAATTAATTAAACAAATTATGAGACTATTCAATGGATGCCTTGTCTTGATGTTATAAGGGAGTTAGAACATCAAGACATAACATCTGCATGATCTAGAACAATCTTTGCTAGTATAAATCCATTTCAAAGCTCCTCATTTCTTCGCGACTACTGAACCGAATCGGACGGGGCCTTCACCGACTGGTAGAGAAACGGTTATAGTTTCATAATCTCTAGTGACTTTCCATATTACAAAAGGATTTGTTTCATAATCGATACTAACTTATATAGGCCGACTGTAATTTTTGAAGGACCTACTGTATTTCAACATAAGTCACAATAAATGTATACTTCATGTAGAATCCAATACAAAATGAGTAATCAGATACCATAAAAGTTATTCACCCAGTATAAAAAAAATATCATCCTCTGAGTCTCTGTGAATACATACGTAATGACCATGCCTATGCGGTTTTTAATATCTTAAAAATAGGGATCAAAGTTCCCTGTGGCCCCCTGTGGCCATCCCTTGTGACCATTCCCTATGCCCATCCCTCCGCTATAAAGATATGATAAAGTGATGCTGACATTAACCCACTGGCTTCTGAAACCAGGGGAGGGTTTCATGAAGAGTCTTGTCGGTGATTTTCACTGACTAATTTGCTCTCAGCCAATCAGATGCGAAGATTTTCAGTAGCTCGTAACATTTGTCGGTGAAAATCACCGACAAAACCTCTTTATGATACGCTCCCCAGGTGGCTCTTGCATTAAACCTATGGGAATCAAACGAATGAGTAATCAGTGGGCTAAGGAGATCTAATAGTGGAAGTTGACTTCCTCAGAATCTTTTCCATTTCATTTCGCAGCATGTTAACGTGGTGTCACATGTACATCAAATTATAAATGAAAAATATCCAATATATTCATGAAATTTGCTCATGGCTGCACCGTTGTTTTTCTACAAAGGCATTTATAATCAAATAACATTTCAAGTCCATTCAATCAATTTTAACTATGAAAACAAAAATGAAAATCAGGTGTCACTTTATGAAAATCATCATTAACCTATTGAAATCTACCCATTAAAATTGGTCCCTATTGGCAACACAAGTTTCCAATAGGGTCCCTATTGGCAATTGGTCCCCATTAACCCATTGAAATCGACAGTCAGAAAAAGGCTGCAAAAATAGAAAAATTACTTTGGGGGACAGTCTCTGTTAATGTTCTTTATTATGACGATTACACAGTTATGAAATATAAAATGAAAGAAAGGATCGAAAGATATTATGACACTGACTTCAGGACTTGAAAATCGAAATAGAAAATTTTGATATGGAAATTCATTTTTTGCAGCCCAGTTTGCTGCCCTCTACATATTAAACTGAAGACGTTAAGCTCGGTCACTACTTTTTTCTTATAATGTAAACCCTCTACAAGACTTCTGTCGAAGTTCCCAAATGAGAAACACAATTCTTAATTTTGGTAAAAATTGTCCACCTAATTATACTATAATTGACCGGAAAACAAGTATTAAGCGCTATATAAATGTTGCATATTATTATTATCATTATTATTATAAAAGGAACCATACTGATCCCTGTTTCATTTTTTAAATCAGTGTGCTCTCTTTAAAAAAAAAAAAAAAAAAAAGATTGAGCGCACACACTCTTTTAGGGGTGAATTTTAGAAAAGAGTTAATTTAGAGTGAATAAAGAGTAAAAATTGTGATATTCCCTACTTTATGGGTGACCTCAGTGATCACTCGAGAATCTTAAGTGATCACTGAGGAGAGTGAATGCGTTCACTCTCTCCTTTTTTTTAAAAAGAGATTACTGTACTTCCCTAATCACTGCAGCCATTGGATTTGAAAGCTTGAAAGATGTGATGACATCTAGAAATATAAGTTGTGTTCTTAAAAAACTTAAACCAATTTTCCCTAACATTAACTTATCGAATAAAGGTAACTATGGATAACTACACCATACGAAAGGCAATTTTTTCATTTAGTATATGACACCACATTATTTGAGATGATGGAGCTAAGGACGATTAAAACATAACAATTTTCAACTAGCATTTGTTGAAAGAGATTTGCCCACAAGAACACAACAATGAACGGCTATTCGCTAAACCTCTTTGCTTTCACTTGCATGGACAGACAGACTGATGAATAGAAGAAGATCATGAAAGATCACCTATCTTTTCTTTATTTTGAAAACTGTAATTAAAGGCAGTGTTGATTACTGCTGAGTGCAGACTGTTTTTGATATTACTCAGTCTCTGGCGTGGCCAGGAATTTTCAACAGGGGGGGGGGAGGGTGTGGGAGGGGGAGATTTTTCATAATTCGTGCATGAAAATGGCATTTTCTGCACACTAAAACTGCTGGTTATAGAGATGCTTTCATTTTCATACCTACAGTCTCATTTTTTTCCTATTCCTAACTATCCTCTAAGTATTACACTCTTTGATACGCCTCAAAGATATTCGATCACCTGTCTGCCAATAAGCTGCATTTTTTGAAAAATTCGAGGATAGTTGGACACCTCGCTCTTAAAATATTATATGTGTACATGTTGTTGCTTTCCCATATTTTTTTTCCTGTTTTCGATATCCTTAACGCGATCGCCGGGTCCCCAACCTGGTACTGAAAAGCAACCCCTTTTCTACGTTTTCGTTTACGTGGATGATTGGCCCCTTTTCTTTCCTTTTTTTTTAACAGGGTGTCATTTTTTTTATGGTGATTTATTGGGGAACGATTATATAGGCAACCCCCAACTAATATATATATATATATTTTTTTGGGGGGGGGGGGAATCCCCCATCCCTCCGGATCGACACCCATGTTTGGGAGATAAATGGTCCACATTGGTGCGTGCATCAACGTACTTACAAAAGCTTTTCATATAATTATTTAAACATTTTTTTTTCAAGTTCAAGTTACACTGGAGAATAGTGCGTGATTTCAAAATTATTTGATTGTTGCTGTTTTTTAAAGGCTTATTATTAAAATGCGTTCTTTCAAAAAAAGTGGACCCGATCGACGCCATCCCCTTGGCTACGGGCCTGACCCCCACTGGCCCAGGTTATGGAAAATTGCAGCCCTAACCCCCTTCCACATCCTTCTAGATCATTGCCCCCACCCCATCCCCCCGCATTGTGGCAAATAAATGAATGAATAAATAAATAAATAAATAAATGAATAAATAAAAAATAAATATATAAATAAATAAACTAACAAATTAATAAATTAATAATAATAATAAAAAATCTACCGCCTTTTCATTATTCAGTATTGGCAAGTATCACAGAAATAGAAGACGTCTTCTATTGCTGTTGCAAGTATGCGTCCGTCACAATCCAACCATTGGCCTATCATAACAGTGGAGCGTTTCATGAAAGGACTTGTCGGATGTTTTATCCGACAAAGTCTGTTTTATCCGACAATTGCCATAGTAACAATGCTTCTCAGCCAATCAAAATCAAGGAAAGATGTCAGATCTGACAACTTGTCAGACAACAAATGTTGATGAAACACTCCCCTGAAGTACGCTCGGCAACAGGTCATGTGTGACGTGAATTTCGCATCCCAGGTCCTGAACTTCGCATCCAAAGTCGTGAAATTCATGACCCGCGGAGCGAAATTCATGACCCGTGGCGCGAACTTTGAATCCCAGTCCTGAATTTCGCACCGCGGGTCGTGAAATTCACGACTTGGGATGCAAAGTTTGCGCCACGGGTCATGAATTTCATGACCTGGGATGCGAAATTGATGCGCACATGACTGTCGAGCGTACACCCACAGAAATAGAAGACGTCTTCTATTTCTGTGGTAGGGCCACCAGGATAATAGGAAGCCAAACTACAGTATTTTAATAAACAAAAAATAATCATATTAAAATAAAATAAAAAGTGATTTTTCATTAGTAAAATTTAGTAAAGTGATTTCTATTTTTGTTATTGATTAGTAAAACAAAAAGAATTTAACGAGCAATTTGCAAGGCATGCAATAGGCGCCTCGCCCAGACTAGCTCGACGCATATGGGCGGAGCTAGCCATAGCAACGTTAGCATGACAGCGATATCATTCACGAAATCTTTCGTTGGGCGACTCTGTGATATGAAGCTTCACATTTTCGTGTTCAAAACGCGTTAATAATGATCTGACTTCCCCACATTCCATCTTTGCTGTCATTTTGTGTGCACGTTTTATTTATGAGGTAAGAACTGTCGTAAAAATGTGTCAATATAAGGTTAAGATCAACGATCGCCCGAGCAAAATCATCGGCACAGACGAGCATTCCACCGGTTGCTAGGATATAACAGAACGGGAGCTACAGGCTTTAGCTAGCTGTAGGATGGGGGTCGTGTGTCCGGACGCTTAACAAAAATGAAGCCTTCTCTTTATTGTCTTTGGATTCAACAAAAATTGTTCATTATATAGTACTAATCATCATGAATATATTTGTTCTCTATGATATTCTCCAACACAAGTGTCAGAAAATTTTAAGAAATATTGCTTGTAAACTTCTTTAAAATGACTGTTTTAAATTGTCTGTCTGGACAGAGGATCCCCATCAGAGAGGATTCACAACCTGTTCGGACAACATGACAAAATGAAGATGGCCTACATGTACTAGATCTACTGTGCTATGTGTGAAGATATATCTTGAGAAAGTCGAGTCTATTCAAGTATTCCGTTATCAATTTCTTGTAATAATGAAGCAATAGTTTAGTCCATCATTTCTGGTAATCTTACTTAGGACTAGGTCCATGTTACTCGTGTTAGGCCCTAGCCTCAGTCATGTTACTTAGTGTTACTATACCCAGTTGTTGTGTCCGGACAGGTTGTGTATGCGGACAGTCAATTTCAAAGAGTCATTTGAAAAAGTTTACAAGCAATGTTTTCTTTAAGCTTTTGCACAAAGTGTTAGAAAAAATTATAGAGAACAGTTATTGATGGTGATTAGCACTATTCAGTGCATAGACTCTAGGTCTAGTTTTTGTTTAATCCGAAGACAAAGAAGAACCCAAGAAGCCTTCATTTTTGTTATGTGTCCGGACACCCGACCCCCATCTTACTCTCACAATTAAGTCTTAAGAATGAGACTAAAGTTAGGAGTAAGAATAAAATCTAGGATTTATTTAAAGTTGGACTCTAATTTAAGTCTTATGTAAAAATAAAATGTGAAATGAAAAAATGATAATGGTCTGCTAGTGACAGTACAGATATGTTGATTCTTTTTGACAAACCTCAGTGATATTCTTGTTCAGTCATATCGGGAGTTTGGCACATTAAACATCTCATGAATTGCATGTTTGCAGGATTTCTAGCTACTAGTATATGGACATGCTTAGCTTTGCTTAGCAGTTGCAGTTAGGACCCCCAGCAAATCTAAATGTTAAAGAAAACCTCCAAATTTAAAGGCAAAGCCACAGTCACAGCAGACTTGGTTTACAGCAGCACAGCACTACTGTAAACGTGGAATTTTTCGTTGTGTTGAAATTTTCGCGCGGCTCGACACTTGTGCGAAAATAATACCACACAAAATATTTTATTATGCATCTACAGTTATCCTAACTGTCCATGAAAAATTAAAAATGCGTGATTGTGTTCAACTTGACTGAGCGCAAAAAATTAATCGTGTAAAAATGTCCATTTTTACAGTACCGGTATGTTTTTTTTCACAATGAATATGAAACTGGAAAAGAGGATGCATATAGACTTTGTAAAGCATGCAAAAACATGCTTTGATTCACATTGTCTAACTTGAAAAATGACATTTTGATTCTTGTTAGGCCTAAGGAGCTGCTGGAATTAACTTTATGTTAGATCTTTCCTTACTTTTTGTTTTGATTGATTTTTGTTATCACATCTCTGTGTTTACCAAGTTTAATATAGTTGTGACTTCTCCAACTCAACAGACCTTGACATCAGCGAGATCTGAAAATGGCAGTGTCTTTGGGTGACATCAAAGCAAAGCGTACCCAGGCTGTAGCTCCTAGGAGCTTATTTGGTAGTGTGATTGAAGTCACTAATGAAGAAGACATTGAACATGCCAAGTCCCTACCAGTGCCCCAGCGACGCATCAAGAAGGATAAACTTGCCAACTTCATGGCTCCAGGAGCTGATGGTGTGCTGAAAAATGAACAAGCTGAGGTGGAGAGGCAGATCCACAAGACCAGATTTGCAGAAAACAATCTCAAGGAGGCCTCTCATCTTGCCCTAAACTTTCATCCAAACCCTGACACAATCAAGACCGATGTTCCAGATGGGGCCCTCACTTTCAAACCAAAGAGCGAGTACGCTCCATACAAGCATGATATCAAACTGCAGTCCAGGGATATATCATTGACAGAGCACTTCAACAAGCCAATTGGACTTGATGAGAACCCAGATTACAATTACGAGCGTTACCGCCGGCCGTATAATCATGGTCAATTCCATCAAGCTGGGACCATCCTTGGCAAAGGAGGTGCTTTCCCACAGAAAGATAAATCAAATAGCATGAGAGAAACTTTTCCTCCTGCCACAAGACGTGCTCGGAAGACAGCTAGCCCAGGCATTCAGCCAGGACAGCGTGCATTCCCCACTGATAATATTCCAGACAACATTCGCTTCCTCCATGGAGAAGAGCTGTGCAAGGAAGTTGCCAAGGAGCAGGAACTTGTGAAGAAGGCCACTAACCCTCCACGTAAGCGCATCCCAGGTCCCTTGATTACAGCCAAGTTCCCACCAGTAAAACCCAACATTTCGCTGGACTCTGACCCAATGTATACAGCCCTTGGCACTTCTTTGAAGCAGGACATCTTTAATGGTGTGTCACACAGTCACCTAAAGAGCCTCTACAAGAGTTCTTTCACACAAGACGTTCATGACAAGTCTGTGGAAACCTTCCCTCCAAAGTTTGCTATACAGAGGAATGCTGACAGTAAGTACTCAGACAAATTTTCATGTTTATATCTAGAAAATTAAATCATCTGATAGATAACAAATTGATTACATGAGACAGGTTTGATAATGAAGCATGAATTATAAATATTATCTGTATAAAATGAAGGATTGGTCCTCTGGGGCAGAACATAAAATCTTGGCAAAATTTACTATCAAAAGACAGGAAAGAGGAATCCATGCTGTTGACAAAGTGGCAAACATATTTATTTAAAATTTGCAATAAGAGATGACAGAATTTACGAAAGCTAATTTTTTATTTTTCAAATATAACCAAGTTGCTTTCATCCATTCTTTGCTCAAACATTCGTTTTTATTTTCTTGTGCTCTTGAACCATTTTTTTTTTCTTCTTTTTTTTTCTCTTCTTTTTTTTTTCAATTTCTTTTACTATTACTGTTTCATTTTCTTTTTTCTTTTTTCTTTTCTTTCTTGATCTCTTTCATCCTCTGCTTCTCTCCCCTCCCTCTGTCTGTCTCTCTTTCTCTTTTGATCTATCCCACCTTCCTTTCTTATATCTCCATGCAGGTAAATGGAATGAAGATGGGGTCATCAGGATGAAACTCTACAAGGCATGGGACGCTATGATGTTAGAGAGGCAACAAGCTAAAGGTGGTGGAGGTGGATAGAAACGGATGCAGAAAGTAGTATAAATTAACCCCTTGACTACTGAATTCTTAAATTCCCATAGGTTTAATTCAATTCAATTCAATTCAATAATGGTTTATTTAAAACATGCCTCGCAGCCAAAGGCTGAATAAAAACATGTGTACAATTTACAATAGAAAAATACTTAAATACAAACACGCAATGACATAAAATTACTAGAACTTCTTATTGTAATGCAAGGAAATAAATTGTTGCAAGGAAATCAATTGTAAATTTAATCATAATTGTATTGAACATAATAAATATTAAGTATGCAAATTATAAACACTATAATGAGGCACATTGTACATGCATGAATAAAAAGTATTAGAAAAGAGAAGATGGGGAAGGATAGAGACAGCATAGGGAGACAGACAGAAAAAGTGAGAAAGGGGGAAAGGGTAATTAAACGGAGATATAAATAGAAAGTACAGAGAGAGGATTGGGCCAGAAAGATGAAGATTAAACAAAAGGTATGCATGTATGACAAGAAATTATGTACAGAGTAGACTGAGTGGGCCAAGGCGTAGAATGAGGATGACTATCCTAGCAAATAAAGAAAACTATATCAATCATATCGTCGGGGGGGGGGGGGGGGGGGGGGGGGGGGGGGGGGGGGGGGGGGGGGCAACAAATTTATTTAGTTCTCGTTTAGTAAATCTATGAAGTAGGGGATGGGACTATTTCGGAATCGGCTGGTTTTGCATTTGAATTGATTGTACTTAGGGATTTTCCTTAGCGAAATGTCTAGCCTTTTGGGAGGAGGGAGCCAAGTTCTGCAGTGTGGATTAATTGTAAGAGATTTAGCGAATTTTTTAGCAAGAATTTTCCGTCTAGAATCCGGAGTTTCAAGGTTGATTGTTTGGCAAGCATCTTCATACGACGAGTAATTACGTCCTAGTATAATTCTGCAGACTCTTTTCTGTACTCGTTCTAGGTCAGCGATCTGTTGTTTGGTCAAAGCCCCATTGAAAACCGGTGTGCAATATTCTAATAAGGGACGGATATATCCAACAAAGACAGTTTTTAGATCTTCAACAGGCATTCCATATTGCTTGAGTGATCTGAACATATAATACAGGGGCCAGGCTGATCCCATATTCAATGGGGTTAACAGTAAAAGGTGAGTTTGAAGGAAAATCACAAGTTGTATTCTGAAGAATATTTCATCTGTTGATGGAGATATCTTGAATTTCATAACTGGTCCCAAAGTAAGATGAGCTATCGATCAGCATTATGCATAAATGGCTGCATATGATCTTAGTTAACAAAAATTAAAATAGGTACAATATATGAATTTCCTTTGAAAATCAAAATTCCTGTACTAATATGAAAGATAAAATGAAATTCAGGACATGAAATTAGTTGTATAAGAATGTATTTTATTGACCCTGTATCAAAACTGGAAGTACTTGAATTTTGTATGTGTGTGGTCGCATGCACATAAGGTTTAGTTGCATGCCTTTGTTTATATGACATATTGAAACTTTGCTTATTTGAATACTTTGAAATGTTTTTACCCTGTATTATATGATGAGTACTGCACACACAAGTTGTATTGTTTTGCAATTTTGACATTACCTTGATTTTACCAAGGTTTATATGTGTTTGAGGGTAGATTTTGAGATAAATGTACATTTTAAAACCATGAAATATAGTAGAGTAACTCTACTACTCTACCACTGTGGAGGAGAATGATTGTCATTCACGTAAAATGTGGGCTTTTATTTTTTAAAAAGGTTTAAAAGGGTTTATTAGGTATCTTGGGAAATTACTGTAATGCAAAAAGACGTGTCCGGGACGCAAAATGGAAAATTGCTTGAAATCATATTTTCAAACACAGGTTGATAATTACATGGGTATCATGTAGACCTTGTAAATTTAATCTACGATCTTCCTGTGGCATGATCCTGGCTGAAATTTCATTCCGATATGTCATAATAGACAATTTAATTTCTGCATTTTTGGATTTTGCGTTCTATCAAATGAAGAGTGCTTGCCAAGTTGAAACGCTTTTCTAGTCTTGTCCGAAATTCCCAATCATTTCCTTTATAACAGAGAAATATTGCATATTCTTCTCTCATTATATTACATTTCATTTTATCCTGTACCACATACATAGCATGATGCATCAGTGCCTCAAATGGCATTGCTGCAGTGGCTTACATGTATCTAGGGAGGGGGGGGGGGGGGGGGGGCAAGGGGGGGCACTAGCCCCGGGCGCCACTTTTCGGGAGTGCAAAGAAGCAAGTGCAAAAGCAAAAAAAAAAAAAAACCCACACATACATCCTTACCAACCAAAGAAAGATTCCACATTTCAAGTGTTTGTATTTTTGTGTTCATTGGCACTAGAAGTTGGAACAGGGGGTGTTTCATAAAGCTGTTCATAAGTTACGCACGACTTTACGCATGACTGGAACATGTTCTTGGATGCTAATCAGATTCTAAATCATTTACATGTAGCACAAGAACATCACCAGTCGTGCGTAAAGTCATGCGAAACTTACGAACAGCTTTATGAAACACCCCCACTGGTGCAATTTTAGTGTTTGCCCAGGGTGCTGTTTTGATATACCCTGCATTGTTGTAGCGCTAGAATTTTACTTTGGCATGGATTTTTTTTTTTTTTTTTTTTTTCAAACTTTTCATAGTGTTGTAATTTCTCAGGGTATTTGTTGTATGTATTTCACAGATTTGAAACTTTGCTCTAATATAATAAAAATTAAAACACTATGGTGCACTTTTTATCATAAATTCTATCTTCCATGTAAGTCTGAACCAAAGAGGTTATTGTTATTGTATGTTATTACATGAGGAAGTCTTGATTGTGTACAAATTTTGTTTGAGAGATCACTTTGCTGTACATGTATGATTTTTTAAAATGATACATGTATATTTGTCCAGTATGAATGGAAAAGAAATTGCTTAATTGATAATACTTATTGTAAAATATATTATCAGGTAATCACTTTCCTTAAAAAAAAAAACATATTTAGGAATGTGAATATTAAAGGTATTTGTTTCAGTGAACATGTGTGTGAGCATGTGCTAGCTAACTTCTGTTTTTTTTTTTTTATTGAAATGTGGACTAGAAACACAAACTTTTGATATGGTACACATTTCCTATACATGTAATAATTTTTAGAACAGCATTTTGTACTTTTTGGGTAGCATTGATTCTATAAGTGTTTACTTTTTTACTGTCTGCATTTGGATGTTTACAATACATGTTTGATTCACACACAAAAAAGGATTTATAATGCATTACCTTTGGACCATTATTTCGAGTGTTAGAGCAGACCGAAGTGATTAAACAGAGTAGAACATATCTCCCAACGTAGAATTTTGTAAATTACTTAATTCTGTATTTTTGGTGTCTGTCAAACAGATTTTTAGTTGGAAATAATGTAAGCAATCACCACAGAAGAATTATAATTTTTGTTCACAAAAATCACTGAAGCTGCCTGGAATAAGATTAATCATTGTTAATTTTGTGGTGAGTGTAAGTCCGTAAGCATTAATAGTATGTGAGTTTTTCATGCTATTCTCTGATTCCGCAGTACGGCAAACTTCTTTTTCAAACAACAAATAATATTCTTTTGATTTCCACAGTAACAGACATCTTTATAAAACAATACATAATAATGCCCCCTCCCTCTCTCCAATATGTGTTATCATCACAGTGTGTTTATGTTATGGAAGCAGTATGATTAGATGATATTATTATTTTCTACCCTGAAAGTATTATCAAGCTGAACAAAGATTGCACATACTAGTATTTTGTACATATTTTATTAAAATGTGAAGCAAGCAAGAAAATATATTTCATGTACATATTATTTTCTTTCCCTTTTTTGTGTGTCTAAATATTAGTGACGTGCATGTACAAGAAGAATGAAAATTCAGAGATCACCGCATGTTGCCCATAACAATGAGACTTTTTTTTTGGGGGGGGGGGGTGGCCTTTACGAAAATCATAAACTGTTTATTAGATTGATCCTAGAATAGATCATGGGCAAGCTAGGGGAAAGATGGAAAATGCATGTATGCATTAAGAAGAGTATGGGAGCTGAGCTTGTCTTATTTTTATGAAGATTACTTTGAGAGTGAGAGAGAGAGAGAACAAAGGAGTGGCGAAGGAGAGAGAGATGAAGAACCGTGGATAAATTATGGAAAGTGAGGATGAGGCTACATTTGGGCAAGGGAAAACAAAAATTAAAATAGAAAACATGATATTGATGAGCTCATTAATGACATCGGTAAACTTAGGAATTACAAGGCCGGCCAGTGAGGGACCCCCCCCCCCCCCCCATCCTGAAAACATATCAAATGAGATTTTGATTATTTAGACAGAATATTTGACTTTCAACTTTGTTGACCATGGTTTTGAATATTTTTATCAAGAGAGGGAGAGAAAATCCTCAAGTTTTCCCTTTGTAATGCTAGCAGAATCATAGGTCTATAAGGCCATGATAATTATGGCCAAATTTGAAGCAACATTCTATATTTTCCTACAAAGAACTGGGGCACCCCCCCCCCCCCCCCCCCGTGATACCCAGTGCATGCTTGCTACGTAAAGTTGCGATGGCCCGAAAGCCCTAGTTTGCAGGCACAAACCCTGATCTGTCGAAACCCGTCATCAAGGTCTGAGTAGCCAATGAAGGTGTAGGAGACTAAAAGCGGTCAGTAGGAATCGTGTTTTATAGTTGCTCCAGATCATGTATTGACACAGCAAGTAGGAAGTCTTGCTAAGCTTCTCTCAAGACGCAATGCATTTAAATCAAGTTTCAATTAGGGTTGGTGCCTGCAGACTACGAAAGCCCCGCCCCCGGACGGACAAAAGTAAAAGGTCAACGAACCCGGAAGTTTACAAAAACATCAAATCGCTTGCTCCTGATGATCTCGCGACAAAGATGTCTCCCCCGAGGATTCGATAACTCATATTGCCTCAAGTAAGCTAGAAGGCTACAGCTAATATGGATGAAAACAAGAGGAAACTTATCAACAGTTTATCCAAACTGAAGGCAGACGCTGTCAAAGCTGGGCTAACTCTTACCGAAGTGGAACATGCTCTGCTAGCGAAATGCAGCGACTCTACCAAGAGGGAGCGGCATGCCGCTGTTCGTGAAGCCCAGAGTTCCGGCGACCTCGTCGATGGGAAATCCGTTGGTTCACGTAACAATTCCTCAGCACTCGTCAGCATCTTCCATCGTTTTTTCATACCCTTGCTCATTTGTTCAGCAGGTGTCCTGTCATGTCTACATTACTTCGGTCATCTTAGCAGCGTGACTGAAATTCTTTCAGGCAGTCCATGTTTATTGGAAGCTAACCTGCTACTTTTGGAAGTGTCAAGACCTGTGGAAAAATGCGACTTCTGCGAGGGGCTGTCGACTTTTCCGACCTACAAAGACATATCCCGTGAAGAGTTCCTGGACAGACATGCCTACACTGGCCGACCAGCTCTCATTCTAGAAGGAGGTACAAGAAATTGGACGGCCCTGGATGTATTCAGCTTCAAGTTCTTCCAAAAGTTATACAGGGGTAATGAAAGGGCATTAGAAGCGCAGGAGAATTGTCAGTTCTTTCCATACAAGACGGGAATCGAATCTTTTGAGGAATTTCTCAACATGTCGGATGAAAGGGCAGACTTGAAAGAGGAGCAGTGGTATGTTGGATGGTAAGTGAAATGTATTTTTTTGCTATGCTTTTTTTTCCCATAGCCATCATTTGGTTTAATGATCTTTGAAGTTAGAAAGCCTATAGATTCGGTTGAAGCGAGATGTTGTTAAAAACATGGACTCATATTGTGGAACATTTTATTCAACAAGTATATTTTACCACCACACTCATTATATAGTTTTTAATTTTCTGGCAAAGCTTGCACCATTTAATCCCAAGAATGGAACCCCCCCCCCCCCCCAAGTAAATCAGTAATTCACACCTTCCTATTTTCTTTGGAGATTGTAATCCTCAACAATGAGATTGTTGCAGGAACATCCTCATTTTGCACCCATAATGCCCATATGGAATTTAATTTCATTACTCTTTTGGGCTGCTATACCAACTGCAGGATCACCCCCCTTTCACTTATACTAATGCATTCAGACTCAACAAATATTTTTCTTTCCCCTTACAACAATCATGATTATTTACGATGTTACTAATGTGCTAGTGCATGTAATTTCGCATCTAATCAATAAAGCTCTTCGATAATCTGTGTATAATTTGAATGATTTCGGGGGGGGGGGGGGGGGGGCGGAAACGATATGCTAGATCTCAACGTGTCTCCATTTCGTGAGGTATCGAACCACTGCCGTGTTTTGGTTTTGCTTTTTTTTGTTTTGTTTTTTAAGCATGACTTTTATATGCTTATTCTGGGTAGGAAGTTGATTGCTGTTTTTTTTTTCATCAACAGGAGTAACTGTGACTTAGTGATCTCAGCCGAGCTAAGAAAACATTACACCTTGCCTCACTTTCTACCAGAGGGGTCGGAATCTAGCATCACAGACTGGATCTTTCTCGGAGGGCCTGGAATAGGAGCAAATGTTCATGTGAGCAACCACTATTCCCCCCCCCCCCCCGAGCTTAAGGACATGTATGGGGAAAGTATGCATGATTTAGATTCGTCGCAGGGGGGGGGGGGGTGGGCTTGCAGCCCATTCGACTTTTAGTTTAGAAAACGTTTATAACTGTCGCTTTATTTTTAAAATTTTACGGGGGGTTCGTTTATCGTGTCCTAATTTGAATTCGTGTTGAACCACAGCTGGTGAAAATGTTGGCTTTTCTTGTCGTATAACACTTCTAACACTTCGTTATCCCCCCTCTTTTTTTCTTGGGTTGTAATATGCCCTTCATTTTTTCCCTCCAAATCTTCAATAAAAGTTGACTATCAAGTTGTTCATGACGTATAAATAAGACGATAGTGCAGAATATTTTCTTCATAGTTTGTTCTCAGATTTCATTTCCCGTAGTTTTCCGTAAGTCAAAATGTATTTGCCTCCATGCTGTTAGATTATAGTGTACGTGTTTCCAGTGAAAAGCGAGAAATCCTTGATTTGAGGTGTTGACGGGAAAGCTCATTGGTATGTTTTTTTTTTTTTTAATTTGGTGGTCTAATTAGTTATTTCAGAAATAAACACCGAAGCCTATCCGCAAGCATGCCCATATCAATCGTCAATGCTCATTTCAATATCAATAATTATGTTTGTGATATCTTTGTTTTATACACGGTCGTATCGATTGGTTTTCGATGGTCCGTTTCTTTCATAGTTTCTCTTTTCTGCGCAATTGTGTCTTTAACTTTCGTAGTTTTATAGCATTGTTTATATTTTTCAGTTGTATTTTCTCTCTGTTTCTCTCCTTTCTCTCCATCTCCCTCTTTCGCCCTATCTTTCGATCCTCTCTCCTTCCACTCCCTTTCACCCTCTTCCTCTGTACTATAAGCACACTTTTTTCTCTCTCTTTAGCGTCATTTCATTATTGATCGGTTCATTTTCATGTTCCAAATACTTTAACTCATTGTTTCGTCATAAGGACCAACGCCAAGTTTAACCATGTTAATCACCCAAAATATAAGGATCCTGTTTCATCCGTGTTCATATTAGTTACCATTCCATTTCAGGGACCTTTACCATAATATTCACCCCTGTTTTCTCATCATTGACTCTTAATCATATTCCCGATTTAGATTGATAGTGTGGACAGACCTTCATGGCAAGCTCAAATCCGTGGCTCAAAAACCTGGACCCTCATTCCTCCACCAGAGTGTGAACACGTCTGTCATGAAATCAATGCTACTATGGTCCAAGGAAATGTCAGTAAGTGCCACAATAACCGTTTTTATTGTAAGTGTTCATACATAGAAATATAGCATTCTACAAGATTATAATACACTCAAGAACAGACCTACATGACTTGTATCTACATGATTTGAAACAACTTATTGAATCTCTTACTATCCACATGATGAGTGAGATATAACCAAAATTGTGATATACAATATTTTAACTTACATCTTTACTTTTTGAATAAAGAACGTAATGTGATGGATGAAATACAAACACAAAGGCCCGAATTCACAAAGGCGGTTTCATTTGAAACCATGGTTTCTAAAATCCAAGGATTTTTGAAACCACGGTTTTGACTGAAACCACCTTTGTGAATTCGGGCCAAAGAATGCAAAGCAACTTGTAATATTATGATTACATTATATAAGGACATTAGCATTAAGAAGATCTACAACAACCTAGACTTCACTATGATTTTACCCCCTTAATGCCACTCTCTTATCATGCCATGACACAAACCTGGCTTTTGCGAAATGTAGGTAAACTTGAAAGACAGATCCTATCTACAGAGTATAATATTGACTTAGAGACATCATAGATGTATTAGGCATTATATAAATCTAGAATATTATCTTTTAATGATTTATCACGTTGAAACATTGATTGCTAAACCTATGTAAGGTATACTATCCGTGTGAAAACATAATTATGCTCTTTAAGACTGACTGTTAACATAATAGCGTCTTAAAATCTTAGCTATTGTTGATGTATATGGACTTTAATCTTTCAATTATATGCAGGCCTGATAATATGGATTTTCGTAAAATAGCATTGAACACGGACATGCTGAAGCTTTTCGACATGCATTCATCAGAGTAAAATCGCATGAAGCTTCGGTATGTCCGTGTTCAATGCTATTTTCCGATTTCGCAGTATCAAACACCTATTCAGTTATATGGATTTTAATTATACATTTTATTTTTATCCTACAGTTGTGGTTGATACAAACAAATGGTACCATAAGACGGATATCCACCCAGGCGGTATCAGTATCACAATCGGCTCGGAGTACGATTAACCGATTAGAATCCTGTTTTTCTTCTTGTCGAGAACATCTTTGGCCGCAGTTTGTCGTTCGTTCAGTCTCGACACGTGAAATAATGGGGGTCGCCAAACCATTCAACAGACAGCCAAAGCTTCTATGGTTTATTTTCTTATGAACATCATTTCCAGAGTCATGGTATAATATCAGAGTAAGAACTTAATGGAGGAGCAGACATTTTTTCTGGTAATATTTTTTTTCCAGCGTTCTGAAGACATTCCTTACTCCAAGTTGAGAAAATTTGAATTTGAACAACTTTAAAACAAGATCAACCATACTCCGCTTTAGCTGCATTAATTCTGAAATACAATGACATTCTGTATTATTATGTGCTAGATGAAAAGCAAATCATGTACCACAGAATATTGTGCGACTTTATTGATAACGATCATTTCTCGTGCTTTTGTTAACCTTGATACACCATACCACATTGTTCTTGATATTTTTTTTAGTATTGTCTTGGTGGACTTCGATGCTTACTGTAATTTTCTTAAGCAGATCGCAGATCGGTCTGCGATCCAACTTTGGAAAAAAAAATCGTTATAGCACTTGATATGAATATTTAAACATATGAAGTCTTAATAATTTAATTTTGAACAGTTAATACTAATAACTAAATTCTGGGTTAATGCGAGCCTCCTCCATGAAGACAAAGCGAAATCAATGGCCAATCGTAGTGACGTCATAGCAGTCTTGCGACTTTGTACGATTTTAAGCCGATTTAGCCTTTGCGTAGAGTAAAATGCTTGTAGTAAACCAACACTTTCGATATTAGTATTCCTATCATTAATTGAAATCTTTTAAGGATAATTTTACCATTTTAAAGATTTTATATTTGATACAATAGTTGCTTATTCCAAAATCAGGTCCACGTCGGATTGTATAATGTGCGGTGGCCTTTAAGCCCGCCGCACACTATACGATCCGACTGCGACCAGATTTTCGAACAAATTTTGCATTAAATATGAAAGTTTAAACAAGTAAAATTATCTTATTTGAAGTTAGGAATAATGAAAGGAATACCAAAATCGAAATTTTGGTTAACTGCAAGCATTGTGGTCGTAGTAAAGGCAAAATCGGCTTCTTCAAATCTTAGCTGATCGCAAGATTGCTATGACGTCACTATGATATGGAATTGGATTCGCTTTTTTTCTTACAGGGAGGCTCGCAATAGCCTGGAATTCCGAATTTAGTGTTCATACGACTTTCGGAACTTTGATCATGAAGACTTTACATGTTTGAATGTTTATATCGAATGTTATAACAATATTTTCAAAAATCGGATCGCAGTCGGATCGTGCAGTGTGCGTCGGGCTTATTAGATGTCCTTAAAACTATGATGGGTCAACCAAACCCATACAATAGCCGAAGTCTGTAATATTGTGCCGCTTGATCATGCTGATAAGCCGATTTTTATCTAGACTTTATTTGTATATATTGTTTCATGTCATAAAATGACTCGGTGTTGTTCGTTTGTTTGAGTGTTCAAAAATTGTAATTTGCGTACACCATACATTATATTATGATTTTGTTGTCGAACAAACTCCCTGTTGGAAAACACAAGCGAACATTCCTTCAACAGTTCAAATACACACTAAGTATTTTTGTATATATCCTTACTTGTATATAGCTTAGTTCAAAACTATAAGCAGTTTTATATGTCCAATGACTGAAATGATTGGAGAGTTATCATGTACATTTGTATAATTTTGCCGAAACCCATATTTTGATATATTTTTGTCTAAAAATTCAAAGATTATGAAGTACTTGGTCTTTCATATAATTGAAACAAGTTTGCCCAACGTTACGTAATCTATAGTTCTTCACATTCCGAGCAAGGAGGAGAAGATGGTCTAGGAGGAGAGGAAGGTCTGGGAGAAGGAAAGAAGAGGACGTGGGGGTAGGGAGGAGAAGGAGGAGGAGAAGGAGGAGGAGAAGGAGGAGGATGAGAAGGTGGATGAGGGATATGATTAGATGGAGGGGGAGGAGGAGAAAGAGGTGGATGAGAAGGTGGCGGAGAAGAAGGTGGCGGAGAAGGAGGCAGAGGAGGAGAAGGAGTGATATCGTTTGAGATATCAGGGAGAGAGTATCTTTGTGGAGGATTGGAAGAAGCATAATTAAATGAGGGAGAAGGAGATGAAGATGTGTGGGGAATATATGCAGGAGAAGAAGGCGGAGTAGGAGAATTTGCTACCGGGGGAGGGAAATCATTAGGGGGATTGGAAAGCGAAGTAGATGGAGGGGGAGAATTGGCAGTCTGTGACGAGGAGGGATTTTGCGAAGTTGGAGATGGTGGAGGAGGAATGATTTCAAGTTCCATGTTCTGAACTAAGACTACTTTATCTACCTTCTTGCTTCTCCTACTGTGTCCGACGTCTCTCATGCTAGGTTGAGGCAGAGGCGACAACTTGATCAGCCCACAACATGTGCAACAAGCGATGTAGCACTTGCCGCAATACCTGCAACAACCCAAACTCTTTGCACCACCGCTACAAGCGAACTTCTCTCTAGTATACCGACTGAAAGTTGGATGCAACGCCACGTACACGACAGGTTGCATACTTGCCGTCAAGATGGCAGCAACCTCGCTCAATTGCGTCACCACAAAGATGGCGATGTTGCCGAAAGGTATGGACAAGTAGATGATCATCTTGGTGATGTAACGCGCACCGAAGTTGAAGGTATACAGAAGAATGATGACCAGTATACCACGCAGGATCTGCTGGTCGTGATAAAGCTTATATTCTTCCGGCGTGCGTCTGACCATGACGCCATCTTTCTTGACGCGCAGGGACGCGCCGCCTCGCCGACGAAGCTTGCGTCGGATGGCGAAGTAGACGATGGTGATGACGATCAGGGGAATGATGTAGGAGACGACGAAGGAGATAGACATGGCGACTTTGAAGCTTGATTCGGAGATGTCGTAGGAACCGTTGGTGGTGTCGACGCCGTAGAAGACTGGGGCACAGACCGCTAGGGAAGCTGGATATTGAGAAGTATAAGAACGAATACGGTTTTAAAGAGAGAGAGAGAGAGAGAGAGAGAGAGAGAGAGAGAGAGAAAGAGAGAGAGAGAAAGAGAAAGAGAGAGAGAAAGAGAGAGAGAAAGAGAGAGAGAGAGAGAAAGAGAGAGAGACAGAGAGAACCATGAAAACGGACAAATGTTACAGTAAATCTAACTAAAATGAATAAATTTAACATTTCAAGAATTACATAGGGATAGAGGGGCTACGCCCATCGAAGCTATGATATAAAATGTGATATAGAAAAGGCATTCATTGAAGGTGAAAGAGCACTTATTATAAAAGAGAAGGGATCGATCCTTAAAAGGGGGGGGGGGGGAGGAGGAAATAAACAGATTGAAAAGGAGCATTTTTCCTGGGTAAAAAGGGGCATTATTCGGGTGCTTCGAAAAGTGGAGGGGGATCACTGTCCCCCTGCTCCTTCTGGGAGATGATGTAGCCGTTTTAACAAAATGAGGCCTTGTGTGAAAGTGCATGACCTTCTGATAATTTTCTTACCAATCCAAACGAGGGCGCATGTGCCTGTAGCAATTTTCCCCTTTGAATATTTCTCCAGTTTCTTCGGGTCGACACTGATGGCAGCATAGCGATCAATGGAAAGAGCCGTTAACATCGAAATGTCACAGTTCGTTATGACCTGTCAAAAAGAAAAGAGGCTTAGTTTGTGACAGAATGGGCAGGCCATATTAAAGATGTCTATTTCTGATATAGCTTCATTTATTTACATGATTTGAATGATTCCGCAGCGATGTGATGGGTGCCATATATGGGCTATCTCTAGAACTTCTACATTTCTTCAATCCTATTGTCTTAATATCTTATAACACCGTCTTTTAAAGAATACTCAGTCCTGAAAAGCCCTGAAAAAGTAAACGGAAGTGCTTGTAATTATTTGTCTCGCGGTGAGGTTACTCGATTTAAAACTATGCACTCATGAATTCCCTAGCTTTCGGAGAGTGTCACCCATTACAAAAAAAGAACACAAAAAACAAAAACAAAAAACTAATCTAGGTCATTTTCTTCCTATTCTACTTTCTAAATATACATCACCTTAATACACTCTCAAAACTAATCAAATTTTGATAGGATCGAAATCAAACGGGGACTTATTAGTTTCTATTCAGGTTTTGAAAAGATTCTATTCATTTCTAAACAGATTCTGTTCATTTTTTTTAAAGATTTAATTCAATTATGAGCAGAATCTAATTTCAAAAATGATAAACAGAATCTATTCAAAATTTGAATAGAAAATAAAAAGTCCCCATTTGATTTGGATCTTATTAAAATTTGATTAGCAACTGATTAGTTTGTTTTTAGAGTGTACTGAACAACCAATGGAAAGGGGAAAAATTCTGTTTGAATTATACAAAAACTTACGAGTGTTACGTATAGATGAATGGATGACGGTATGATACTGCTATGGGGAATATCCCGGATCGTCAACACGTAATCATAGACGTCGGTGGCCCCGATGACGACAAGGTATATGAGATGGGTCACGCTGAGATTGGTCATGAAGAGATTCGAGAACGTCCTCATGTCTTTCCGCACTATGATGGTGAGGACGATGTAGAGGTTTGCTACGAGTCCGATGATGATGAGAATCATGAGAATGGGAGAGAGGATGCGTTCGAAGTTGACCACCCAGTCGCATTCGTCCACTGTGTAGCGCGAGCCGCAGATGGACTCCCATGTTGTTGCGTTGATGTCGGTGACATTTTCATTGTAGGGCGTTGTCGTGAAGTTAGTCCATAACGTGCTTATTGGTTGTTTGGTGTACGCAAACTTTGATACCGGCAGGTCAGAACTAGTATCCGAGTTAGTCACGGTTGACAAAACTGGCAACGACCCATTTTGGAGAACAGCCGTTGTCGATGCACCAGCCTCTAAGTCAAGAGCTGAGTCGGATCCTTTTGTTTGAGACAGCACTGCATTTAATGTTCCAAGATCTGCCAGGACAGCTTTGTCAGAGCTATCTGTTATGTTAGGCAAATAGTCGGCTATGTCACTGAGGACATTCGTGATGTTCGGAAGAGAACCAGCTAAATTTGAGGAGGAACTGATTACGTTCTGTAAGGAATCGGTCATGTTCAGCAAAGAACCGGTTATATTTGGGAAGGAATTGGTGATGTTTGGTAAGGAATTGATTACTTTCACTAAAGAATCAGTCATGTTTGGTAGAGAACCAGCTTTGTTTATCAAAGAATCATCAATGTTTGGTAAATAGTTGTTGATGTTCGGTAAAGAATCGGCTAGGTTCGGGACTAAATTCGCAACATTCGACGCGGCATCGGCTACGTCCAGGAATGTCTTCGTAATATTCGGTGCGAAGCCTGCCACGTTCGGCAAGGAATCGACAACATCAAGGCTGTCAGAAAAAGTTTCATTAAGATTGTCGGGATCGTAATCTGCCTTCGCGATCATGCTGAAGCAGTATCACTAAAATCAAACAAAGGGATTGTTAAGTTACTCGCACTTTCTGCTTCGTCGTTATGGCACCAATTTTAGAAAGTTTAAAATGTATAATTTGTGCTGATAGTTGTGTTATACTCTTATACGCGATTTGAGAATAAAGTTGCTCCGTTCGCCGGCAGTGCAATGAAATAAATCAAAATGAGCCAATGAATCCTTGCCAGATGCAGACTTTTGTCTGGGTATAATACCACAAAATGAATAAATAGTTTGTTGCGCGGCAAATCATAGCTGTGGTACCAGTAGATTTAACACGTGACGCGCCTATACCTTTCAATCATGTGTCATGGTTATTCGTCAATCATGTGACATTCGTCCAAGTTAAAGATGTAATGTGAAATCGACTGGCGGGCTCTTATATGTCAGTGATGATAGATTTCTGTCATACTTAAGTTGTTTATAGTGTGAAGAAAGCTAGATGGAAAGAAGGTAGAGAGCGAAAAAGAGAATAGAAGAGAGGGAGAGGGAGAGAGAGAGAGGGGGGGGGGAGAGAGAGAGTACTTTGTATAGTATATTTACAATAAGAATAAACGGTATAATGCATGGGAGACTAGAAACGACACGGAATTATGGATGAATCAGAAAATAACCTCACTTTAAGCTTGTTGGAATTTAATCATGTAAAATTACTAACTACTTTGCAAGGACATCAATATTAATGATAATGATAATCAGATATTCTTTATTCAATGTAATGATCAAGAATACGCCGGTATGTCGTCGATTATTTTCTGATATTCTAAACGGGTCTTGACTATACTATACACCTAAAGACTACCACAAAGAGATACCTACCTACCGTAACACAGAAATACTGTTCACTTGACAAGTTCTTGAAAGATGGTAAAAAAAAGCATACGTGATTCGTGATTATCATAATTATCTAAGTGGAAGAGAATTTAGGATTGTCGGGGGATGTTACAAAATCTCAAATATCCACGCTTTCCTAGATCTTAGCGTAGATATACAGTGGTTAACTTCAACGAGGAAGGAGTGATCTTAATCTTCATCTACCTACCGTCACGTTTAAATATCCATTAAAAAGGACAAACAAAAAATAATCAAATGTCACTTTTTAGTGGTAAATGCATTTTCATATATTTTCCTGTCGCTGACACGATTGCTCCGCCTCGAACTTCTCGACAAGCACGAATTCGTCATTCGCGTTGACGGTGCCGTCCAGTGTACTACCTCCTTTTCTCATGACGCTACGAAGCGATGTTGGTCGACCACCTCGGCAACATCGGCTGCAGTCGCACTCCCCTCGGCGGCACCTCATGCAGCATTCTTCGCGACAGAGGATGAGGCGTTTGACATGCGGGTTGAAGCTGGGGTGCGTCATTCCGTATACAATTGGATGAAGGCTGGCCGTCATGATTGCAACCGTCTCGCTGACTTGAGATGCGATCTCCTCCGTGAGCTGCGTGAGGAAAACAAAATCAGTCGATTTCGTATTCGTATGAGCCATGTCAGTAGCATAATTACATAGCATGAGTCCATTCTGATCGTGTGTGTTTGTGGGGGGGGGGTGTGACGGTCTCACTTCGAAAATGAAATGCGATTAAAGGACCATTGATTGGGGGAGGTTGCAGTAAGGGGCCCTATCGTCTAGTTTTCTTGTCCTTTTCTTTTCTCTCTTTTCATATCCTTCCTTTTTTTCCTTCATCATTCGACAGGGGTATAAGGCATATGCACCATGTAATCATGGTAACTAAGCCACTGACCCAACATATGTATTGATTTAATCGATCTCGGCGCACAAACTTGAACGTGACTGACGAAATTTGAATATAAGGATAGGCCTATCATTACCTTAGTTGACCAAAAGAGTGTAGAAACACTAACGAATCCAAAATACTTTGTCTTATTAATTAGAACCAGAAAATTATAGTGTATATGAAAACTGCATGGATATGCATTACTGTCGATATCGTCAATTTATAAAGAATTCCAGATCAGAGCATGATCGAACTATTTCAAATAACTAAACGTTAAAGAAATTAAAGCAATGATGTCAGAGAATCAGTTAGAGGAGAAAAAAATTGGCTTTGGAGGGAGGTACCCTCTCATTACACCTTAGAAAGTGGGAAAATTTTGGCTTCCGAGTCGAGGGGGTGGACCTGGGGAGCTAAGTGCGCATAATACTTGAAATATCATAATTTCCTACAATTCTGATTTTTTATGTGGAGTTCATGGAGTGAAACAGTACCGGCCCTTTTCCTGGGGGGGGGGGGGGGGGGGGGGGGGGGGGGGGGGGGGGGGGGGGGGGGGGGGGATGGGTGGGTGGTAGGGACGGGTTTTTTCTTCTTCTTTTCATTCTTTCTTTTCTTTTTTCTCTCTCTCTCTCTCTCTTTCTCTCTCTTTCTCTATCTGTTTCCTTTCCATTTCCTTCTTTTTAAAAAAGTTTTGTTTTCATCTTTTTGTTTCTTTTTTCTTTCTCCTTTTTTAACATTTTATGTAAACTTCCATTCAATTATACTATGAATATGATCATGCGTGTAAAAAGTTATGTTCGACTTATTTGTTACTAGTTTATTTCAGTGTATCAAAATGTAATGTTTTTCTATATATAATGATTCTGGCATGTGAATATACTTGTATATATTTTGTTACCTTGATTATTTGTGAAGATATTGCTTTGAAAAATGGAATGAATAAAAGAAATCTTTTAAAAAATATATCTAAAGTGCTTAGAACATATCATATGAAACGCCGGCATGAAAATTGGTACATTGAAAGCTTATGCCTATTTTGCCGACTGTAAATGGTCAAAGCGAAACATTCAAATACAGAAATTTATAAAGTATGCCTCACAAACCTCATCGAGGGGAAGAATCATGAGCACTAGGCTTGTGATGTAAAGACATCCAAAGTTTAAAGTGAAGATGACGACGATGAAAATGATTGTCTTCAAGATCTTGAGCTCGTGGTTATGTTCATCCTCTGCCGTGGACGTGCTGGTGGTCGAGCCCCTCGACGACACGTCGCGATTTTTGATCCTCATCGAGGAGCCTCGCTTCCGAAGCTTGTGTCTGATGACGAAGTAGATGACTGTGATGATGACGAGAGGAGCGATGTAGGAGAAGACGAAAGAGATGATGACGGCAACGCGGTACTGGGGATCGGAGTAGGCACTCACCGAGTCGGAGTAATTACCGTAGAAGACGGGGGCACAGATGAGAAGTGAAACTGTGTACAAATAAGATTACTGAGCGCTATTTAAGTAGCTTGTATCATGATTTCTCCTAGTGGAGGGCATTATCATTCTTGCCAGATATTTTGAAAATGACAGTGCTTACAGCTAAAGCCTATGCCTTAAAGGCGTCTTTCTTGTTGCTATCTTTTTGTCAAGTTTTACTGGATAGATAAACCAAGATGACTGAAAATTTAAAACTTAGGCCCTCCCTCCCTATTATTTTCCGTTTTGGTTCGTGTAAGACCAAACCATCAAACGAAAAAAAAAAGGAAAAAAAAAAAGAATACGCACTTTCATTGGTGGGCACTAGAGACGCACTATAAGAGAAGGCAACATGATAAAGCATCCACTGAGTATTTGATCATTGTTTTTATGACTCATTTTATAGTTTTATTTTGACGTTTTATCAGCATTTTGTCTCTGTATCATTCAACTCACCTATAGATGATTATGGATTCTACAGTGGTATGATCTAATTTCTAGTAGATAAACTTACCGACCCAGACGACAATGCACGATACCAAAGCTACTTTCGTTCTCTGAAACTTGGCTGCCTTCTTGGGATCGACGATGATCTTAATATATCTCTCTATCGACAAAGCAGTCAGCATGGCACATGTATTATTGGTGATCACCTGTATGATGGGATCAAAATTATATAGTTCAGTTCCAATTTAATTCACTTACAGTTTCTTTGAAAAGAGTACAGTAGAAACTCTGTACAACGAGGTCCTTGGGACCATGAAAATTACCTCTTTATATCGAAACCTTGTTATATCGTCCGGAAGAAGAAAAAAACCCAAAGAAATGCGACCGGCAGAATTACCTTGTTATAACGAGAGTTTGTTATAACAATGTTCTTTATAACGAGGTTCCACTGTATCTTTCTAACGCTTTGCATCACAAGGACTTTCTTTAAGGACGTACTTGTGATATTTTTGGAAGTTTGGGTAGTGTATATTGCAATTTTAGATCGCTTAATTTGTTGAAAATCAATTTTACAGAATGGTCATCCTTCTAGTGTAATATAGCGATTTTTCGTATAGTTACATATACATCATTGGAAGTTCACAACTTCATTGTGTATACCCACCATTTGTGATAGGCATCCGACTTACCAGGGAGAGATACAGATAGACTGATGAAGAAAGCAGACCTGTCGCTGTAATTCCCATCGCCAACCTTAAGTAGTACACAACGTCGGTGACCGCTAGGGTGGTGAGATAGAGAAAATGAGTCATGCTGAGGTTGGCCACGAAGAGGTTCGGGAAAGTGTGCATGTCACGGTGGGCGATGATCACGAAGAGGATGATGGAGTTTGCCAGTACGCCCTCGACGATGAGACCGAGGAGGATCGGTGTGAGGACGGTGTCGAAACTCGCGATCGTGCTGCAGTCGGAGACTGAGATGTTTTCACCGCACGTGGATACTGTCGTCGTCGAATCCGAGGCCATGTCTTCCGACGACGTCGAAAATCTTTTCACACTTACAAAAAAATAAATGAATGAATAGTGCCTATATAGTTTAAAATGACCAAAATATATTACGTTGTCTTGAGGCCTATCAGCAGAATCAGTCGGCTATGTAATCATGACGAAATGAAGAATTTTTGGAGATTTATTGTGAATAAGAACGACTTCAGTTGCGGCTTACACATCGATATGCAACTGAAATAATCACGAGTCCTCTATCCTCCCATGCATGCAGTCGTACCAATTAGTACCTCCTTGGTCGTACCAATCGAGATCCAGGTCTGTTCATTCCTACTTATCTCTACAAGCTCTCTCCTCGGACATGATATAATACACTGACATGGATACACATGTTGACCATACGATCTCAAACAAGAGCAGGGATAAGATTTCGCTTTTGATATCTCGAGGATCAGCAGATCACAAACAAAACAGCCATCGAGTTTCTGAAGAGCGATATTTGAAACCGTCGCCGACAGTATGAAAGGTGTGACTTGTCAGCTAGCCAAGTGCTCGAACAGCTAATGGATCAAACCCGAGAAAGGGTGTAACTTACGAAAAGTATATCAGGAAAAGACAGGGGCGGCGCCAGGGTATTTTGATGGGGGGGGGGGGCGGCAAGATGACCCATAGGTAATTTTTTTACGTTTTAAATGAAAAACTAGGGTATTATACTTCCCATACTCTTCTTTCTTCCTCCTCTTTTTTTTTTTTTATCACTTGAAAAAATCAAAGGGGGCGTTCGCCCTCGGTAACATGCCAGAGGAAGGATACGGGGAGAAGAAGCAGAAGTAGGAGAGGGAGTTGAAGAGAAGAAGGAGGAGGAAGAGATGGAGAAGGAAGAGGAGGAGGAGGAGAAGAAGAAGAAGAAAAAGAAGAAGAGGAAGAAGAGGAAGAAGAGGAAGAAGAAGAAGAAGAAGGAGAAGAAGAAGAAGAAGAAGAAGAAGAAGAAGAAGAAGAAGAAGAAGAAGAAGAAGAAGAAGAAGAAGAAGAAGAAGAAGAAGAAGAAGAAGAAGAAGAAGAAGAAGAAGAAGAAGAAGAAGAAGAAGAAGAAGAAGAAGAAGAAGAAGAAGAAGAAGAAGAAGAAGAAGAAGAAGAAGAAGAAGAAGAAGAAGGAGAAGAAGAAAAAGAGCTGCCGCTCATCACTGCGGCTCCCAGCATTACCAACAACATCACCACTAGCATATGCATGAAGCATCACTACTGTATCACTATTTCATCACCAACATCAGCATCGATCATCATCACCATATCTCCTAGAACACTGTACATGAGCTGTAAGAATATATGAGACAACTTACACACAACATATCCATTTTCATTCATATTACTTTGTATTTATTATGACATTAGATATCATTAAATTTCTTAACAGATCCTGCATACTGCAAATATCTCTTATTTATCACCTTGGAGACGATCTATTTCCTCGTCGTCATAATGATATTGAGATGTTAAGAGAGTGAATTAACATTAACATAATATACTTATTCGAGCTAAATGCTTCGTTTATAAAGGCAGTATGCTTTTTAAAATACACTTCATAAGCTTTTATATCATGACATACTTGTATCTCACATGAAAGCAAAGTTGTCACTTGTTCTCCTTACAATGTTTGGGATAAATTTAAAGAAAAATCAAACAATCAGAAGCAAAAAAAGGAACTGACTGAACTACACCTAAAAATCTTAATTATGTGGTAACACAAGCACCATGATTTTAAGGAAAATGGATTATGTTCAACCACTTAGCCAGTAGGACATGGGCTGGGGAATCCCACTTGCATCCACTTACATCAATGCACAATTCATTCCAGACTGCTTGACATCAAAAGGATAACACTTTGATATTGTTATTGCCAATATTGGGTATCCAAGTGATGAAATATTATACAATAATTGCTTCTCTCGACAGTATCTTCTTCCATGAAATGTGAGGATGACTTATAATAACCTTATAGTATATGCCTACCCCCCCCCTCCCCCAACATCTCTTAACCCATTCGTGACGGAGGTCCACATTTTGTGGTTTGGCCTAATATATCTTTTGATGCAAAGCCCTAAAAATCATACCAAATACATGAGCAGAAAGAGCAAAAAATTCTACACAAACTGTGCCCATTTTGGTTACGTCAATATTCGTTGTTTGATGCTGAAAATTTTCTAGAGGAAAATAAGCATTAAAATCCTTAAATTGGCAATGTGATAGAAAGTTTAAAAATCACCATTTTCCCCTGCAAATTGGCAACTTTTTGACTTCTCATCATAATTTCTGTCAATTTATATTCATTTCAGATACATGATGTTTTATAAGAAAAATGTAGCAATAAAATAAAAAAGTTGGTGTTGCTAATTTGAAGAATAAAAGCTGATCAAATTAGGCTTTAAATAATTCCTGTCATGAATGGGTTAATGGGGGAACCTGAAGGAAAGTGTAAGTATCCCCTAAAGGAACAACAATGAATCTCCTAATAATTACTTACCCCAATTTATATAAGAGGTTTTCTCAATGGAAAAAGGATTACTAATAAATCCTTTTCATAATGCATACTAAGGTAACTAAATTTTTTGTCGAGCCTAAGGGATCCTTAGCGGTGTCTCTCCGTCTGTAATGCTTAAGAATAACTTGAATAACTTTGCGACCACTTACCCATTTGTAACCATTCTTGGATGGTTGATGCCTTACATGGATCTCAATGTTATTTGGGGCCAAAGGTCACGTATGTAGGTCAAATGAGGTCAAAAGTTAAAATTTTCCTGAAGTTTTTTGGGTTGGTAACTTTTGAACACAAGTCCATTTTTAACCACACTTGGATGGTAGATGCCCTATAGAGACCTCAATGTTATTTGGGGGTCAAAGGTCTTATTAGTAGGTCAAAGGTCAAATGAGGTCAAATATTACAATTTACGTGAAAGAATGATTGCACATGGATGGGACAAGACACATCACGGCTACAGCCTTGTTTACTTTCAACACCATTTCATCATGTGGCTGGCAGATGAGTGTCAACAGATATGCATGCCATAAAGCAAATTTCTGGAAATTCACTTCCATCATATGATTGTTGTATCATGTTTTAAACATGGCAGGATTTCACCTTTTCAACTAACAAAACAGAAAAAAAAAAGGTTGTTCACTATCTAACTTGAGTATTTTTATACGACGCACATATTGTAAAATCATACAGCACAGGCTGCTTAAGCTTTGCTCAGCACAAAGTGCATATCTGCATTTAGAAGATATGAACACTTCTCATGAGGAAATTTAACAAGCTTTATTAAAATTCTCATTAATCCATTATTAAACTCCTCCTCAAATAAAGCTTTCACAATCAATATCTATTGCAATATCTTTCTTATCCTTTCCCATTTCTTCTGTTAGAGCTGCACATCAGCTTGTTGGAGAAAAAAGAAGTGGTATCATTTTTTCCCTGCAGTTAAAACGAGAGAGAAGAAAAACATATAGTTAAAAACAGGAATCTAAATCGTGATCTATTGATATCAACATAGTGCCACAAAGGTAAGTTTATGGAGATAACCAAACAGTAGAGCTATTACCTGCTCTGTAATCAAAGAGACATGAAAAGAAGGATATAAACTTTTTATGTCTATTTCTAACATTGCATCTATCCTTTGACAATGCTCATGAACATTCAATCAAATTTGCAAGTGTTCATTTAACAGCATTTATAAATTAATTTTATTGATAATCATTCAATTACACAATGAAGAAAAAACAACAACAACAAAACACCAGCCCCTCCTCCCAAACCCCAACATTTATCTGTGAACTACAGAAAAGATGTTTTCATTAACACACTGCATGCACTAAAAATTTTGCTACATTTCTTTGTATCATACACACCAATACACCAACACATCATTAATCCTCCATAACTCCACTCACCAATCTTGAACCATTTGGGCACTTTGGTGGAGCCCAAGGCAGAGGTCGAGGGCGATGCCTGCCTCTTCTGCTGGGAGATCGTTGACCCTTGACCTGAAGCAAGGTCACCTGACGTAGATGGTCCACCATCTGATGCTCTTGCGGATGCAGCAGCTGAGTTGGAGGTTGAAGCACCCGGTGAATTTTCTGATGACAGGGATCTACTGATGCCTGTGTTCATACTGCGTATCATTAAAAAAATGACACCAATATTATCCATTCTTCAATTTTCATAAATTGTATGCAGTGCCTTATTCACAGTTTTCAGTTATATATAGCCATTCTTTCCTCTCCTGGGCTGCGTTTCTCTAAACTGTCACAAGTCTAACTTCTCGGACATCCCACTGAAACGTTTGTTGTAGAATTAACACACGTTTCATTGGGAGGTCCATGAGTTATGACGGTTTTGAGAAACGCAGCCCTGTTTAATAACTAGTTTCACAGCAGCTGAACATATGACACAATATTTATATATATATTTTAAATTCATGCAGTCCCTCATTCATAGTTTTGGCAATATACATAGTCATTCTTTCTTCTGTTAAATAAGTAGTCTCACAGCTGCAGAATGTGTACTGTGGACAGAAAAGAGGGCTAGTGAAGATATCATTGATATTTTTAAAATGTCAATGTTCAGATCATTTGGAAAGCTATTAACTCTTCCATTTGATTTTACCTGTCACAAAATAAATAATTATAATAATAATTGTTTCTTTTATAAGGCTTTATCCATTTTAAGACTGATCAAAGTGCTTTACAGAAGAAATAAACAATTCATGAAACAAACTGAGGCATTAGGGTATTAAACATACTAAGAATGTAATGCAGTAACATGTAACTATGATGCAAAAAGGAAAATTATGTTTGAAGTGCCCATACAATGCTACCTTTCTCCCATGTATACCAATACTCATACTTACTTCCTAGCTACGACACTCTCAGCTTGTAGCAGTGAGGCTAAGTCACCCAGAGCCTCCTCGTGGAGATAGTGATCTGAAGGGGGGGGGGGGGGGGAATAATTGGAAATATCATGTTTTAACTGTCAAGTGCTATGGGGTGATGAAAATACCTTCTACCAAAATGCTAAAACAGCAGCATATTAAAGGCAAGGTACTGTGAGAAGTACAGGTTTACATTCAATAATTGCCTATAGCAGAGGATACTTATGCGCTGGGGGGTGTTTCACAAAGCTGTACATAAAGTTAGGCAAGACTTTAAAAATGACTTAACTATGAAGAGCCGCACAGGATGCCCCAGGTTTTTCTTCTTGTTTCAACAAAGTGTGACTGTATTATCCATAATTTCAATTAAAATGGTTGGTAAGAACTAGACTTCACATCAAAAATGTTTTATTAAAAATAATAATGTTAACTGAAATTGACATTTCAACTTCTGCTAATGCGATTTTATATGACTAAGAATCCCATTTGGCTTTCCATATTAAAATCACTCTTAAAGTCGCACATATCTTTGCACACGGCTTTGGGAAACACCTTCCTGCACAATTTCAAGTTCCTAGGTCCAAGATTACTGTAGCTCTACTACTGAGCCATGGTCACTTCTCGAGGTAAATAACAAAACAACCCAAATTACTATTTCACTACTAACACAAGTTCTCCAGCAAAATTTCTCAGTTGCGTACACTAAATCTTTGTTCTTTAAAGGATAGGAGATGTTTTGCTTTCACTGGTGAGCCATGTTAATTACCTCTTGGGACTGAGGAACCAAAGTAAACTACAGCAGCTGGGAACAACTTTGCCTGAAAAAAAAAATGAAATGAGACAAGAATAATTTCAAACTGGAAACACTGATTTTAAATGAACTCATTTGATATGAGATGAAGTAAATGCATTTTGAATCACAAAAATGCAAAGAAAGGTACATTAATTTGAAGTTCAACTGAGAAGAAGTATGCTTGCTGATAAACAAACGAAAAAACTGAGGTTGTCCAATATGACAAATTAGACAATTCCAGATTTATGTCTCTGAAGTTTTCAGAGATTTTCATTCCTTTCTCTCAATGCATGTTTTGTTATTATTCTCAACAGATTATATGACATTCCCATACATACTGCATTTCCCAGCATCCCTGCTAGGTTATTGTTCATTCATATTCTATTTCAAGAGCTCTACCATTCCTCGGTTTTTTTAAAAACACTGAGTAGTATATTAAAATTTACCTTGAAAAGCGTCTGGGTCATATCTTTCAAGATGGTCTTAGGAGGTGTCGTATCTGAAAAACAATCAATTGCAAAAAGTAACACTTATGAATTATGAAAAAAAGGAGAGAACACTGATGCCGGTTAGAATTGATCAGGGGCCTGAAAATCACCTAGAATGAAATACATGTATTTTGTACACTAAAATGTCCAAACTATGGCCTGAAAATAAATTGCCAGGGTGTGAATTCAGGCCTTTGCCTGAAAACCGGCATCCCTGGGAGAAGAGGACATCATATTGTACTGCATACTTGCTTGCCAAATGGTCCAACGATATTTCATATTTTGATTATCACAAATACATATATAGTTTGTACACAAACATGAAAGTATTCAGTTTAATTTGATTTTGTCACTCAACAAGAGTTGTCATCAATACTGTTTGCAGCCTTAAAACAATAAAAGTGATGAATTAAAAAAAGAGTGATTTCTGACAAGTCAATGATGCAATGTACCTTGCTGATAACACAGAATGTTGAAAAATTGACCACACTGATAAATCTCTCTTACAAGAACACCTTTACAGGAAATACATATTACCAGTTGGTAATTTGTGTATTTTCTTAACTACATACTTACAAAGGTAAAAATCTTGTTGCTTGTTTGCCAAATTTGATCTGACAAAGTCCTTTACAGCCTCAACTACACGAGTGGAAATAAAAACAACATAAAACAATTAAGAACCACAGAATTACAGATTGAGAATGTACTATTTTGCTTCTACCTTTTTTACTCTTCAAAGCATGAATTGGTCATATATGTACAGACTGTCTTCAGCATTTGTATGACACTTGCAAGAAAACAATTGCAATAATTAAGGTTGCCCAGGCTTCTCATCAGGATTTTCAATACGCCTGGTGGAAACATAACATTTGACAAGGAGAAAAAAAAATCAGCGCATGATACAGATAACTGACCGCATGGTCTTTGTTTTGGTTGGGTAATAGTAATACAAAAAAGTGCCATTGGCTGCACTTTCATGCTTAATTTTATGCATGGCGGTATTTCCCCTTCTAAATTTACCATAGTGGCAAAAGTGTTCTTTAAATTTACACATGGTGGCCCCGCCGTGTGTAAAGGTCCTGGCTAGAAGCATGAGGTTGCCTGTATGCTTTTCCATAGATAATGCATTACAAATAAATTTGAGTCCTGGGAATCGTAACACAAAGCTTAGCGATTGATTTTTTACAATTGACTGCACATAGTGATCAATGCAATCAATCATAAAATCAATCCTACGTTCAATTGCTAAGCCTTGTGTTCCAGGGCCCAGGGCCCAGCAGGGTAGTGCTCTAAGTCAAATGCCATGTTCGGGTTCGGTTCGGTTCGGCACAGTTCAGCAATTTTTTTCCCCGAACTTTGCTTCGGTTTGGGGTTCGGTAATATCATAGAAAGTCTAGAAAAAAAAAGGCCAAGTACCAATATTGGACGATGGCCAGAACCCTTACCATTTCACCTTCAAATGGAAGTCACTGTGCATTACAATTAATTCGTTTGACAAAAGACAGTTACTGAATTCATTTGATGACTCTTTGTTATTCATTTTCTTTTCTGAACAAAAAAGGAATATTTTCTATTCATATTAATTTCCTATTCATTTTAAAACTTTTAAAACATGAATTTCACAAAATATCTCACTTTTTAAATATAGGTATTAATTTTTAAATAAAATCAGGTGTACCTCGATTCAGCACATTGTTAAGAAGGATAAGGTCCTCACTGAGGGCCAAATTAATGATCCTGTGTCTAAAAGTGCTGAACACCCGAACCAGGCCTATAAGTTCGGTCTGGTTCGGTTATGTTCAGATGTGCCATGTTTGGCGAACTTCCGATCGGTTCGGCGGTTCGGTAACAGCACTAGACTACAGCAGGGCCATGCAATTACAATGTAAAAGAAACTTTTTCAAAGCAATGTGGGAAGGTTAATGTAGTGGTAGATGAAATTGGTGTAAACCCAGAGGTTTTGAAATCATCACAATGACAACGAATCAATGTAATCTTGTTGAAAATCACATGCACAACAAATATCGATAGGTACATGAGAAACACAAATGTTCAGGCCAAACGTTCAAGCCGTTTGATGTCATATTTCGAACATGATGGCATTTGAAGAGTAATCCTTTTCAAGTGACATTCTACTATGACATGCTTCTAAACTGACATAAAAACATGTCAAAAAGCTTACAAATTATCTTTCACCTGCACCCAGGACCCACAATGGTAATTCTTTTATTTATATGATCAACAATAGAAGTCTAAGAAGAATAACATTAAAAATTTGATGATTTTCAATCAAAATCAATGCATTTTGGCTAATTTTCTCATAAAAAGTCAAGAGTTGACCAAAAAATTTGAGTATGAGGTATGATATAAAAGTGGGTACCCAGCTTCGCGCATTACAGTTGTGCTTCGTGCATTACAGTTGTGCTGCGCGCTGGTCTGTACAATATGCATTATACTTTGCACGCATTTTGCTAGAAGTGCGCGACAAGGTACCCACTTTGACGTCATTTTGACGTAAAAGTGGGTACCCAGTTGAAACTCGGTCACAGCTGAGGGGTCAAAAATATCCTGAAATCTTACCACATTTGGGGGTTTCCTTGGCAACATGACTTTTAAAAAAACTTTAGACAGATGATTTTCTGCTAATAAAATCATGCTCTTTTAAATGAGCTAACATTGTTTCAGCATTGGGTACCCCCTTTAAGTTTCTCTTTAAATATGTTGACATAGCAATTGTGAGCTTATCTTCAAGCAAGTATCTTTGACCCTGACCCTAACCCTTGATCAAGGTTACATCTAATGACCTTCCTGGAGGAAAGGCCACACCTTACCCGTTTCCTGAGGCCTGAAGAACCCTTGAAGAATGACTCGGTCTGGGAAGTGGACTCTAACAACAACCTGTAGAGCCACCGAGAAAATAGAAATCAGAACGCATTATATCAATGCAACACTGTTCATAGAATCATTCACTGGATTCATGGTAAGATTGTGCACTGTAAGGTTACCGGTATATCAAAGAACCCTTGGTTACCAACTATTCAGTTCACCTGTAATACATAATTGCATCTGAAATAAATGAAATCCAGTTAGCATGTAGTTGTTGCTATGCTGGGCAAGGATCTGGCAAGCTTCTTATTTGTCAAGGGAAACTTCTGTTCAACAAATATGCATAAAATTTGTAAACCGGTCTATGGAATACTGCAGAGAGTGCATGTTTCTTACCTTCTCATATTTCCTCATCCTCATCTGATCTCTGGCATCTCTCATAGCCTTGGTTTCGAGATTCTTCTCAGAATCAGCACTGCAGAGGAAAGGCACAAATTGTCAATGAACTATGGCAAATAGTCCTCGTGCGGTATTCAATTCGAGACATGGATTGAGGAAGTATATTATTTAGCATTTTTATACACAAAGTAAAATGCCTTAACTTGTATTCAGATCCCTTGTAAGTATTCGAATTTAGTAAGTCGACTTTAAGGCAAAATACTGATACATATTGTGACCTCATAAAGTCTATCCTTAATGTGTAATATCTACTTGTGCACAGCATATCATGCACTCATGTTTGTGGTGTAAAAAATGCTAGGATACATTATAGGTTGTGAATGACTTTGTCATTTTGCAAGATGTAATTGGACATGCATGCGCATTACAGACTCTCATGTTGTTTCTCACATAAATTCTTTATTGAAAACAATACAGGAAGTTGCAGAAATCTGACAAACTTCACCCATAGTATTGCCATACTTTTTGGGATGAATAACTGGTAGTTTTTAATGTATAATTACAGAATGTGACAAAGACACATGCCAATTTTCATCACATAAGGCTAACATTAATCAAACTTCATAACTGTTTTTTTCTGCATCTACCCACCTTTGATGCCTCAAATCAGACAACATCCGCCTCACATCATCCACCGTAAGGTCAAAGAATTCATCTGGAACATCGCTAGGACCTTGCAATGTAAAAGGGTCTTGCTCTGGAGAAAAGACTAGTTGATTCCGTTCACAAGGCTCACACTGTGTAAAGTCAGGAGATTCACTTATTAACCCATAGCAGTATAGTGGCTCCTTTTAGGACATTTTTGCAGGATCTCTTGATCCAAAATGCTAAGAATAAAGGGGTGTTCAGATATGAGGCAACATTGTGTTGCCACATAATTTTTAGTGTTTACATATGGTGCGACACTTATATTAATTAACGCACTTTAGCGCGTCAAATAAATGAGAACTTTGTCAAAACTTGCGCAGACAATCTCATGACAACATATTTTGCGCCAACTTTTTAGGGATTTGATTGGTGTGCATTTTTTTTGCAGCCAGGCAGCAAAAAAAAAAATGTGTCCTGCGTCGGCGATATTTTTGTCGCCTCATACCCCATAGACTTGTACACTGAAATGTGGCACCACAATGTTGCCTCATATCTGAATGCCCCTTAACACATTTTACATGAGCAGAAAGAGCAAAAATCACAAAAATTTGGGTCCATCTCCATTTTCATTCACATTGGTTTATGTAATATGCCTTTTCATTTTTTTTGTAACCATGTTTTTCATTATCAAAAGTCACAAATCTGAAATGAATATATAAACTGACGGAAAGTACAAGTATATTGAGAAGTTGAGAAGTTGCCAATTTGCATGGAAAAACAGTGATTTAAAAAATTTTCTATCACTGCCAATTTAAGAGTTTCAGTGATTATTTTCCTTTAAAAAAAATTTCAGCATGAAGTGACAAATACTGACACAACCAAAATGGGCACAATATGTGTAGAATTTTTTGCTCTTTCTACTAATGTACTTGGTATAATTTTTAGGGCTCTGCATCAAAAGTTATTGGATCAAACCACATCATGAATGGGTTAAGAAAACTCTCTACTGCTATGGGTTAAGCCACTGATTACTGCAATTCTGTTATTACCATAGGCTTGATACACGGACCTTCAGTTCATGTAGGCAGCGGGTCTATGGGAATTACCAAAAAACCCTGAAGAGAATGTAGATTCGCATCCAATGAAATCCACAAACTACCCCTACCCCCCACCCTGGGAAGATATACATGTATGCAGTGAACAAGGAAGCATGAGCAAGACTACTGTGGAACTACCTTATTTTAGTATCAGTAAATTCTGCCTTATAAATATTTCAATATTTTTCAGGGGCCTATGAATACCACATCTTAACGATACACATAATACTGTTGCAAGTACATGTAAGTAGGCAACAGTTTAATGACATTACACAAAAAATCTGAAGAGAATGTAGATTCTTATCCAATGAAAGCCACAAACTACCCCTATCCCCATCCTGGGAAGACAAGAATATGTATGCAGTGAACAGGGAAGCATGAGCAAGGCTACTGTGGAACTACCTTACTTGGGTATCAGTAAAAGCTGCGAATTGAATATTTCAATATTTTTCACGGGCATGTGAATACCACAACTTAACGATGCATATACTGTATGAGCTGAAATTTTCGCGACGGTTTTATTTTTCGCTAATTTCCTGAAACACTCACCAATCGCGAATTTAACAACATGCGAAAATATCCGCACGTACATTTGCTTTACGGCGTCATCGGCACATTGTTGCCATTGCCAAGCAAGCGCATGCGGAAAGTGCAGAAGTCCTTCTCTCTCCGTGTGTAGCGTATAATAACACACAGAGAAAATCACAAGTTAGCTTCGTACATGGTCACCTCCAAAACCACTATAAGAAGCCCTATTCTGCTACCAAAAGTGCGGAATCGGTGCCATTTTTCCAAAACGTGCGGGGCTTTTGTGGGGTGGCAAGAAAGAGAGTCGCTGAAAACGCACTAGAAATCAAGAAATCAGGGGTTTTATGACGGCTTTTTATGTTTATCGCAAGCTACGAGTGTGATGGTATTGGCAAAAAACAATAAAAAAACAAATCCTCCCGATCTGCCGATATGGCTCTTTTATGTACAAATATGTTTACTGCAAGTCCTGCTCTTGCGCTCACGAAATCAACAACTCGCGAAAATGTCTGTGATTCGCGAAAATATTGGCGTATACAGTAATACTGTTGCGAGTAATAAAAACAAGTGGAATTTATTTTCAGTAACGAATGCATACCAGTATCCTTTGATCCGCATGGTTCACAGTATAATTGTTCGCATACCATCCATTTTCGCGTGCCTATATCTTTCTGTAGCTAGTCATTATGCTTCATTCTCGATCGAGCATTTAACCATCACGTAACGTTTTTGCGCTCTCTCCGTCGGTTCCAAGCCAGCACATCATGGACGGCGAGACCGCCCCGTCAAATCACAACATTCTCCTAGCAGTCAATGCCATACAGAAGAGAGTCGACCTCGCCTGCAAAACCCAATCTGCAGATTCTCCAGTTTTTAAAGACACTCAGTCGTGGGCTTTCATGGGGAAAATCGACACCATGGGTGCTTACCAAGTAACAGGTGTTGTCCATCACTATAAGTTTTATGACCAACAGACCTTATGTAATGCTCTGTATATTCCACCCTTTGCCCAATATGGCAAAGTCATTATCTCACTTTCCCTGGCCCGAGAATGCCCGAAGCAGGCTGAAGAATGTTTATGGTGGGACAGCTTGCTTTGCTGTGCTCCAGAAATGTAGCTCTATTACAGGTATTTCCAGTGCTTTTCACAAATTCTGTGGTCAGCAAATTATGATTCACTCCCCATGAAAGCCCACGACTGAATGTCTTTAAGAGCGAAGGCAACAAAGAGCAATTTGAACACGCTACCAAAATTTCAAACCTCATCGAGTCCGCTATTGCTTCACTGGAAGTCGAGGTCGACCCAACCTCGGTCGTTCAGGACCTCCAGCAGGCGTTTTCCAAGCTACATCAACGTCAGAAGCTCATCAAAATAGCTGACCGATCCCCTCTAGGCTGGTCGATAGTAAAGGAGTATGTTGCAGACGAGCTCGCAGATGATTCCGGGGACGAGAAGCGCCTACGGAAGGTAATACATTTTTTTTTGGTCTTTCAAACCGTTCATCCGTTTTTGTCATTGTATTTTAGCTATCCACCTTTTCTCCTTTCAAATTTTTTCTGTTCCCGAACCCACACACATTTTTAATCATTTCCTATTTCAAACATTTCAGGCAGAGAAGACCGCCGCTATTAAGAAATCAGAGTCTGCCAAGAAAGCAGCGAAGACACAGCCACGCCCATATCCACTTTCTCGGGCCCCTTCTTTCTTGTTTGCTCCACGCTGTAGCGCTTCTTTTCGCCGCTACACACCAAGGGCTTTCGCTCCAGGATTCCAAGCAGAAAACCGCATTTGCTTCCAGTGCAACACCACAGGCCACGTACGCACCAACTGCTCTTCCCTCAAAGCCAGCAGATAAACCATTCGTCAGTTTCCTGGACCGCCCGCAGCAGTCTGCCCCCCAGGAACCACCAACTAGACACTAAGTACATGCCGAGCCAGACATTCAGACACCACTTCCTCCAGGAGTAAAAGGTAGATTAAAACAATGTTTTTCATTTTGGGAGCAGGATCTAAAAGCTAGTCATTTCATTATTGATGTGGTCAAGAACGGTTACAAAATTCCTTCCGTAGCTACTCCTCCCCCATTTCGCGCCAAAAATAATCGTTCTAGCTTAAACCGTCCTGATTTTGTGGAATCGGCCATTTCAGATTTCAAAGTATGTTATACATACATTGATTATGGGGGTTAGAAAATGTGTAACTTCCAAGAAAATTGAGAAAATGTGAAATTTCATGGACAAAGTGAATGGAGACCTGCTCGCATATGATGTCATTGGTGTTGTCAATTTGCAGAGCTGAGAGTAGTTTACTAGAAAATGTAAATGAGTGTAATTTTCTTATTCTTTGACCGATTTTGCTCATTTCTTTTTTAAAATGCTGTTCAAATTTATCTCCTTTTATTGAAAAAGTGAAACTTCTAGGGTGGACTTACCCTTTAAACGCATGGCCTCATTCAAGGCTGTTGGCACTTTGCTAGTTCCAAAATGGCCAGCCTCTTCTTTCTGACCTTTCATTTGCCCGGATGGGTCTCATTTTAATGTTCACGTGCATGATTGGAGGCTTATGAATGTATCATTCACTCCCTCCTCATTGGGGGATTCTAACGTATTTTGTGAGAAGCCTTCATTCCTTTCTTTAGCATTGAGGTTCAATTTCAGAATTCTGCCCAGAAGAATTGATTGCAGTTTTTGTTCTTCCGAATTAGGTTATTGTGCAGCATGTATTTGAAGAATCGTTATTATTTTAGTTCGCACAAGAATCAATTGTTTTTTCCATGTTTTTCTTCATTTTTATGCTCTTTATGGAAAGCTGAATACTGTTTGAAATTTGATTTTTCTATGAATTTTTAATTCAGTGCATCCTTTTCGTTGTTTTATGGAATATTTTGATCCATCTTCACATTTAGCGATGTTTTGAGAGCCATTTTTCTTCTGGCCCATGCCAGCAGATGTTCAGGCAGCACACCCATTTTCGTGCAAGATATTCAGAGCGTTTATGACTTCGGAGGTAATTTGTTTGCTTTGCAGAGATGCTTTTCATTTCCTTTTTCATTTCCCTTTTCCACACTTTCTTCTCAAGAGCATTTAATATGCTCAACCAGTTTCAATGTGTTCACAAAATACAACGTTTTCAGGTGTGTTTACATTTGTGTTTTGCATCTGTGTCCGCGTATAAGTGAGATAAGAAAATAAATGAACTTTCTTTCGGAGTGAGAGCATAGCGAAAACAGAGATAGAAAGAGCTTTTAACAACACACTATGCATAAAAAAAAACCATGTGGCTATAGAAATGGAGTTCTGAAATAATACATAATACCGTACCCTACAAAAACTTAGTATTTCTGTAAAAATGCCTAGAAAAATCACAAGATGTTTTAGGTGCTATGTACATATAAGTTTAGAATATACTTATGATTATTAAATTCACCTTTGCACTATAATCTTGTTTTCCTTTGCCTTTTCCGTCATCAGTCGTATCTTGTAGCTTTTTCTCTGGAAACTACAAAATGAAAAAGTTAAGAACACATATGAATGTCTTTTTAATATACACTGCCCTTTAACAGTTCTCGCTTGTGAGCGTAATCCAGGTGGATATTATGCAAACATCTGAATATCTATTAAAAAAAAAAACTAGATGAATCCTCAACAGCACACGGTCGAAATTTATGCCTCCGCCATTGCCAGATCAGAAGTATATGGCACATTCATGTAGACTTTTTTATTTTCATGAATACAATGACATCTTTGATCTTGACCTTTGACCTTGCGACCCCCAAATCTAATCAGACCATTGTCCCTCCCATATGCATACATGAGCCAAATTTGAAGTTGAACTGTCACAGAGTTGTAAGTTATCACAAGAACAAGCAATTTTCATGTACATAATGACCTCTGTGACCTTTAACCTCTGACCTTGAGACTCAAAAATCTAATCAGATCATTGTCCCTCCCATATGCATACATGAGCCAAGTTTGAAGTTGATCCGTCAAACGGTTCATAAGTTAACGCGAGAACGAAAACGGGACGGATGGACGGACGTACGGACAACCCGAAAACATAATGCCTCCGGCACCCACCTTCGGTGGGCAGAGGCATAAAAAACACAACACATACTGGTACCACACATGGACAGATAAGGGATGGAATTTATAGCACACTTATATTTATCTATA
>CM057155.1:12170877-12468377 GCA_029962745.1 Echinometra lucunter | reverse complement strand
TCTGTGAGAGTCTTTTCTGACTTGATTTCTACTGAATCAACTTCCATGGCAGATTCATCCCTATTATCAGCAGTAGTACAGTCCATTGCTGTCTCACCGGAACAAGCTGGCTGGGCAAGTTCATTTGCAGGAGGTATATTTTCAGTCACTGTAACCGGAGGTGCTGTTATTGATTCAACATTAAATGCTGACTCAGATTTGACTGAAGGAGCACCCCCTTGTGCATCAGTTGACTGACCCAATGTTGCAGAGCTTTGTGATGCAGGGGGAGAAACCACTTGGTTTTGAGGGGTAGCAGGGGATAGAGTTGATGCATCTGTAATGTCTGGTTTTGGCTTCGGCTGAGTTTGTTTCGGAGGAGGGGGAAGCTCCACCTCTCTGTGCAATAACCTACGACATATCGAACAAGAATAGTATCACTAACAGCACACATATGGCCTTTTAGAATTCTAGTGGTTACACCACGTATCATCTGGTTTGGATTCCAGGAGGGGAGTTAAGTCTGTGTAAAATGATATGAGTTAAAGCCCTTCTGGCTCTGAACAGACTACTTTTTTTTCTATACAGACTTTTCAGGTAAAATGGCATATTATACAAATTCTATTTCTTAAATTTGAGCTTACAAAACAAGCACATCATTTGTGAGGATAATAGGCTACATATTTTCCTGTACAATCCATGACATATAACTTTACAATCAGACTCCCTAGCACGTTCCCTTTTTACTTGTAAAGGCTCATTCTGTTATGAAGAAGGAAACCCGACAGCAAACCCCCACATTTTTTTTAATTGTTCACAAATGGCACGGTAAACCACGCTATAATGCGATAAAAGAGAGTTTTGCCAAAAGTTGTGCAGACAAATTCATGATATATTTTGTGGTAACTTTTTAAGAATTTGATTGGATCATAGCTTTTTGCTGCCAGGAGGCAAAAATATGCCTCTTGCCTTGGCATTTTTTTTGGTGTTTTGGGTTTTTTTTTTTTTTTGCTGCCTCATATCCAATTCACTTATCAAAAATTCATATCTGAACAAGCCTTTAGAGTAAAACTGAGTCCAAGTTCTCTGACCACTTACAAACCTAACTGAAGTAGTGCCCAAAACAATACCCACTTTCACTTTCTTCAGCAACATCTGATTTAGAATTCATATCTCACAAATGTATCCAGTAACATGTTCATAGACCTAGTTTTACCTAATTATGGCTCTCCCACCAGTCAGCCCAAGGCCTCTCAGTGTAGTAGCCTTCAACCACTCCTCACCAATTATCTTGAATGAAAGGAATAGGGTACACAAAGATTAATTAGGGTCAGTTGCAATTTAATTTCACTTTACATAATTATTCACAGAATTAAGATAGCGGTTCAATGGTTAATCAATCAACAAATGACATCACCACCATCATCATTAAAAGAAAGGCCACTACCAATTCCACAACCATCATCACCATCATCATCGTCATTGTCGTTGTCATCAATCATCATCATCATCATTCACCATCATTATCATCTTCATTATCATCACCACCATCATCACCATAATCACCATCACCACCACCTCCATCATCATCATAATCACCACCACCACCATCATCATCATAATCACCAACACCACCACCGCACCGCCACCATCATCATCAGTTCCATGGCCATCACAACTCTTTCAAACAGTACCTCCTCTCTCATATAGATGCAGACTGGATGAACAGAGGTCCCACTGCTGGATGAAGGGCAAGTCAAAGATGGCCTGAGTTGAAAACAAATTGAGAAATAGAAAAGGAACAAAAGCTGACAAATAGAAGGTTTGCTACATCTAAACTCTTGAAGAAATGGTTTTCACAACAGATATTCAAAGTACACAGTATTTAGACCATTGCATAATGTGGGATTGATTATTCAAATCATAAAATCATGAAAAATCAGAACACAAGCCAAATGGCACCATCCTTCAAGCAATTCTCAGTAGGATACACACATGTACTTGGGTGACAATAAAATCAAAGGCATCTAATCCTAACAGGCTGAATTTTTGTTCTAAATAACACTTAAATAAAAATTTACCATAATTTTCCCAAGCAGGATTACAGAACCATGAATTTCTCTTTTCCATGTTGATGTTTTGTTCTAATAAATAACACTAAAATAATGATTTAACCATACTTTTCCCCAAGTAGGATCATGTGCATTCATCCTCATTTTTGTGCATTTGGGGTGAAAAGCGCACTGATATTCACTTTCCCAATACCATTTGCTCGATAAGTCGCTGTCAGTTTGAAACAGACTGCAAAGCATCCACATTCCTCAATTGTAGATCATATCCCCCCTTTTTTTTTCAAAAGAAATTGTCATAAATCTTTCTCTTTCTTTTACCTGTCACCACTCTGGACTTCCCAATGTTGAAGAATCGCCCACAGTGACATGGACGAGTCAAAGCTATGCTGAAGACGTTCACCCGTGAACAGCTGCAGTGCTACCATTGTTGTCCCAGACTGACTACGTGGTACGTCTGATTTGACAAGCTCCAGCTTAGCATTGTTGGGTAGGTTGGCATAACGGAATGGAACCTGTACATCAAGGATGGTTCTCTGGTGTCTGATAGGGAGAGTGGAGGAATTATGTATTCTTCACAGAAGACACTCAATAATTTATATAACAGCACTAATGAGTAACCTTATTTATCAAATGACAGAAAGGATTGGGGAGAGTGACATCCTCAATAATTATTCACAGTGGACATGGAAAATCAAAGTCTTTATACCAAATATTTACACATTTAATAACGCCAATATAAATCAGGAGAAAATTACTGCAATAGCCAATGGTTGAAAAATGTTACTCCACCCATGGATGAATGCCATCAGTTTCAAGGGCAGACGACTTCATGCAGTGTGAGACATAAAACCAAATATGCTCAAGGTGCATGTATCAGTAGGTACATTGGCCTCAACATTGTTAACAAATAGCAAGCAGGAAGTACCTACAGTAAATGGTAAGATTATCTATTTAAAGTTGCTGGAAGCAGTAGTATCACAAGAATCTAAGGCTTCAGGAACTTACTTCAAGTTGTAGTCATCTGTATTGAATTTCTGCTTCTGACACACTGTTTCAATGATCTGAAAGACAAAACATAAAAATGAACAAATAATAAATAAATAATCAAGAGACCATTAGATCTAGACTTTCATAGTGATCTACATAAAGTGTGAACAACAACAAAAATCAACAAAAAGCAGTAATTTCAAGTCTAATTTCAGTTTTTACGTGGCTCTTTTTCTTTTCATTTTTAGGGGGTAGAAACCCTTCTCTTTCTAGGTATATCTAACATACTTGACACAGATCTATTTCAATTAGGTATTTGGATAATTTGAAATATGACATTTTACTGTTAAAAGTACAATATGCTTGGTGATTCAAAAATTCACTACAATTTGATTTAATGTCAATGTGCCCAAACTTTGTGGATGTCCATATTTCTCGCACAAATATGCAACACCTAAGAAAACTAGAAAAGAAATACATAGCACTAATGGAGAGGATCCTAAAACTACACAGAAATAAAATCATCCTTGCAATTGGTAAAGAAATCATTGAAAATACTGACAAAACTTCAACACATTATGCTTTATTTTTTTATTCATTAAAAAACAAACAAAAAAACAAACATGAAGCTACAGGCAACTTGGGAAAGGGTCTGGAAATATTCAGAAATAAGATGTCATCAAACTTGTAATACGTGACAGTGTTGTCGTCAAGACCAGGGGCCTGTTTCTGGAAATCAACGCCAAGTTAGTCATATCTTTGTCCGCCAACTATGGAGATGACTCTAATCTTGCTAAACCGTTTCACGAAGAGCATGCTAGCTAAATATCTCGTGAATCGATGAGGAAATGTGACAACACATAGCCTTGATCACAATCACACATATATTTTGTAAACAAGAAATTATCAGAACTGCAATTATTTGAGTGATCTGGTAAGGGCAAAGCTTAGAAATAGTAGCAGGGGGTTATAGACACAAGATATTTTCAAAGAAGGCAGATTACACCAAAGAAAAACTTACAGGATTCTGTTTTTAGTAATTAAGTTCATCGTCGTTTTGAACGCAAGATGGGTACCCCCGGGACACTAGATTTGCAAAATAAACCCTTACGTTCATGATCGGAAAAAGGAGGCAAATTAAATATTTATCAAGCGTCACGTCTTGACCAAAACGTTGATATGCATAATTTTGGCAAATTACAAGCTAAAATATGTGTCTTAGAAAGTATTTTGTTTAAAAATCTACGATATAAATTATCTTTGAATAAATATGGGTCTGAAATCTACAGACTATCCCTTTGACTATGCCTTGCCTGACGTGGCAGAATTGCGTTCTTTTGAGAGATGTTACAATCACAGGAGAAACCCCCTAGGAGACTTTTTTTTGCAGATCGTTTCATATGAAACATGAAATATATTATTTATACATGAGCAAGGATGAATTACTGATTGCAGGAACCCTTAAAAAATATAAATTTGAATTATTGTTTTACATCTATTAGCTTCCATTTTGGCCAGCCATAATCTACCTAATTAGTGGCATGTGATGGCGCTGCATATCAACGAAAAAAGATATGACAGGGTCAGAGGCGTCATAAGTTCTTAGTCGGGATGTTGGCGTTGATCTTGGCAAGCACGGCTTCGTGAAACACGTAGCAGACAACTAGCCAACTAGCGGCGATCTTAGCTGAGAAGTTGACTTATAACGGTTTCGTGAAACGGGCCCCAGACCATCCGAGACCAAGACCAAGACCAAGACCAGACACCCCGAGACCAAGACCAAGACCAAGAAAAAAAGGTCCGAGTCCAAGACCAGAGTCCGAGATCAAGACCACCAATTTCCGAGACCAAGACCAAGACCAAGACCAGCATTTACTTAATTGTCACTAATTTGCAGTAAATATGCCCGTTTTGAGTAAACACTTCTTTGTTATTCAGTATGGACTATGGAGTATAGACTGCCTAATACTTGCACATCATGAGCAGTTCCAATATGGTTGAATAAAATGAACAATTAAAGAATGTAATAAATCATATTTTTATTGTGCTTCTTCAGTCACTTCACACGCATGCTCAAAGTTTAATGCACAATGCGAGTCAGTAGCTACAAACTGCACAAACATGACAAAGAATCCAGGATTGTGAGAAAATGTAATAATAGAAAAAAATACTTCTTTATTTCTGCATGAAAAACATTTGCCTGAGCTACTGAAAAACATATCAGACAAATAGTATGAAGTGTTGTTAGCAACAATACCACAATGCATACAAAATAAACATGACTTCATTTCTAGAATGATGTTTCCAAAACATGTAAAATTAAGACAATACTGTTATCAAAAACTGTTTCCCATCTTCTCTCATCATTAGTACTGAAACATGATTATTTGTTCACTGCTTCTAGCATGCTAGGATGGCGTGAGAGACTCAGGAGACCGGGCATGGCAGTGGGAGGGTTATGAATGGCATACTGGTAAATTTGGTGATGGGGTCGACACCCTTGCCCGAAAATTAGCTATTCAGTTTCACAACTTCCCCCCTCCCACACCCTCCCCCACTCCCTCGCTTCGCTCAGTCGGGCTTGGTCGCTTCGCTCCCTCGCACTTCCCTTCTCGTATAATCTCACTCTCAACTATTATCCAATGTTGGCAGCCCTGTGACTTTTCGAGCAGATATTAGTGCAGACGATAATCAGTTCATTGTCAGTCGGACAAATTATCAAGTTAAGATGAGTCGAGTCTTGGCGCCGGGGAGATTGCAACCGTTACAAATGATCGGAAATAACATGAGGAATAACCATCATAGAAACATTCCAAAAATATAAAAACGAATTTAGTGATAATTATATAATCTGCATTTTATACCCCAACGTCGAAAACCGAATATATCATTTGATCGAAGCTGAATTTGAAAACGACCCCCTTTTTAATTAAGGAAGTCTAGATCTAGATCTAACGTTATAGGCCTAGGCCTAGGCCTAGTCTAACTGTACTCTAACATGTCTAATGTTAGATCTAACGTACACCTCCTTTTTTTTACAATTCTCGGGCTGGACTTTGTCGGGCGAAAAGTACCCCTTACCGGAGATTTTGGGAACTCGCATGCGGTCCCTCTGACCCTGGAGTGGGGGGGGGGGCCGGGGTCTAAATTTAAACTTGTTACTGAATAAATGCTGTGCGCCAAGCCCAAGGCAAGATCGAGATCTACGCCTCCAAGCATGACGGGATTCCAGACCGATGGCGAGGGGCAATATTGGATGAGTGGTCCGCTGCAGACTGCTCTCTCAGTCTCTGGTCGCAATGTCAATGAGACAGCATATTTTTCTGAAGCAAATAACACAATACTGTAACACAACAACTGTAACTCAAATCACAATCAATTAAAATTTAAAGGTTGCATTTATATAAATCAATGCTTATTTACCTCTAGAATTCTTGTATTTGGGGAAACTTTGACCGTTTGTCGACGTCCATTAGGACAGAGAACATTCACGCTGGATGCCATTTTCGTGGTCCAATACGTACGTTAGTCTTCATTCAGTCTTTGTGTGATATGATGGAAAGGAATAATTGATGAAGATGGGAGGAGATAATGCATCCTCAGTGCGTGCCTCTTCAGTGCGTGCATCCATGTAGCACGTGATGTTTCTGAATTTTGTCATCATTTGTTCCTTCTTCACTCCTCTTCCTACCTTTTTTTCCTTCTCGCTCAAGCTTTTTCTTTTTTTTTCTGATTTCTTTCTCTTTGTTTTTTTTTGGGGGGGAGGGGGGGGGGGGGGGAGTGAACACTGCAAGTGAGCATAGCAAGCTCAATATTCTACTGGATACAGCACAAAAAACTACATTCTACAGGACCAACAGCCCACTAAAGTGACAGTCCACAAGACTAACAGGCCAAGAGACTGACAGCCCAGCCCGTGCCCATGCAGGGTCTTCTGGCAACTTTTTTGAGGGCTCATCATGCAGATTAACTTCATGGGCTGTCAGTCTTATGTCTACTGGTATTACTACCAAATACCAACTACATCTTGTGATCTTGACAGTATCCTGTTTACCATCTTTGCCATATTGCACATTCAAATATTCAATCATTCATTTTTCATACATTCATTCATTTCACAAATGTACAGATATATAGTGTGCAGCAAAAAAAAAGATATACCAAACTTTGAAAGCTTTTAACTAGAAATTCATAATGAATATGCCTTTGAAAATCATTGCATGGCGAAGAGTAACTTGTATTTAATGATACCATCATTATAATTCTTCTGCCCCAAAGGACTGACCAACAGGCTTTAAAAAAAAAAAAAAGTGCTGTCAAGATTTACTTGTTCAAAGTTTTGGCTGATGTCACCTGGGCCTTTTCTGGTGTCTGTTGTACCAGAAAAATTTACCGACAAGCAAACAAAAAGTTGTCACCATGTATAATTCCTTGCATTTCCTATGCTAATTGCTTTCAGATTAACCAAAAAAAACAACAACAACAAAAAACATAAGGGCTTTTGTTACACATCTGTTGCTTTGGCCCAAACATGGTATGAGAGGACTTTAAAAATACTTTTTGAAAAGCCTGCTGCTAAGTCAGCCAAGGATGCACAGATATGAATAAAAGATCATTAGACAGAATACTACTATTTTACCATGAAATAGATTCCTGGTCACATAGATTAACACTTTTTTTAAAGGTGTCAAAGTTGGGTATACTTTAAGATATATATAAGCATTGTAGAGGAACAGAAGAAAAGAATGTACAGAATTCATTACAAAATGAAACATTTATTACCACTAATCCATTCATCAAATTTCAAATCATCACAGAATCATGCTTACAGCATGACTTACTTTCATAAAGATAAAAAATTAATGTGAATAATAACATTAAAAGGGCTTTTAAAATCTTTAGAGAAATATTACATCTTTGTAGTACAGCCATTCAAAGATACCATAGCAGAGAAGACCTAAATCTATGTATAATGAAATCAGAATATAACCAGGAACTCAACACTTCTTTCATTCTTATACTCTCCCTGCCTGAAAGGTAAGCATCCACATACATACGCCACAAAAAATAGTACTTAACGAATGCATGAATTCTTAACCCACCGAACACCAAGGCCAAATTAACTTTGGCTGGGGTCTATGGAAAAGGTGTGTTATGCTGAAATCAAATTGTACTCAGGTTAAAATCACAGGCAATCAAAATACAGAATACATCATGATCTGTACATGTATCTAATTCTACGCAGTAATTCATGATTAAACAATGAATTCTAATCCACAAAGTTGTGCTCCCTTTGCTTACACTGTACTACCAAAATACTGTAATGGGCAGGCTGGGACTAAATTTAGGTTAGGGATTTTTACGTCACCATGACTAGCCCTGTAAACCTATCTCAATCAGTCCTCAGATTGCACACTGACAGACAGTTAAGTCAAAATACTGAGTAGCCATGGAGATAACTCCCAAAACTCAAGAAATTACCCATGACCAGTTTACCCCTGTTTACCTTCCACTACATGATCAATGCTTTGTTCTTGAATAAAGCGCCTATATGTGGCCACAGAAATACCTGTCCTCTTTATAGTTCATACTATATTGTGTTTTACTACTAAATGAAGTCTGAAATAGTGCAGTTGCAAGAAATGACAGGAAAAAGGTTTGGACAAATCCTCACAATATTGAATTTTTTTACATCCCAAATGAAATGAAACCTAAAAAAAAAAATTCAAGGGCTCACAATTTCATAGAAACATTTCAGTTTTGAACTTACAATATGCATATTTATAATATGCATTTCAAAATTTAAATCGTGCATATTTAGATCATCAAACAGTATATTTTGTTGAAATAATACATTCAATGCATTTATACAAATTTCTTTCACATTTCACTATTCATGAAGTTTGTACTGATAAATAAATCAAAACACAAACTGTTGATAGAACTACAACTTAAGATGCAGCATTCTACGCTTCTCCATTTTTATTTCTACCTATAGGAGAAATACCATTATGATCATAAAATTGACAATGTGGCAATGATTTCACTTTATTTGTATGCTGTTACATATAAAAAAATGTTCTTTGAAATGATATCAACTTTCGATTTCCATGGAGACAATTTCTAAAACTTAGCCTGATAAGAAAGTGCAAAATAACTCCTGATTATCGTATGAATAAAACTAACCTACTGTATTCTCGCTTATTCACTTACAGCATTCCCGTCTCAGAAAACTGCCCTTTGTTCAAGGAAGTTAAATGTACATTTGTTTCACAAGAGCCTTTGAATTTCACTGAGATTTTGTTCAGTTTATGAGATGTATCATTGAACTTCACTAGCTGACACATTTTAGCACCTAAGGATGTAAGCTTTTATCAATCAAATACTGGGAAAATACATCATGCATCAAATAATTATGGAATAAACATTTTTATCAATTCAAACATTTTACAAATGCAATCATTTTCCCAAAGAGATGCTATCAAACTTCATACCTTTGGAAAAAATTTGATCTAGTAGATTTTGGCTCAGAAAATCAATTTTAAACGACTTAATAATAATTCCCCCTTGCAGAAGACAAAGTGAGGAATTCATTTTGTAACTCATCACAATCTCATCAAAATTTCTCCATATTAGTTTTCACACATAAAAAGGGAAAGAAGCAGAAAAGGCATTGATATAATGAAAGAAATTCAAAACAAAATGACCATATGATACCCAGAATAATTTTTTTCAAACTGATAAAGATACTGCTTGCAAATTGCATGTACATTTCAAACGACACACAAAATGTACAAATATCAAATTATGTAACTGGCATTTATCCTAAACATAAAAGAACAAAGCAGGAATGTGTAGTGAGAAGATAATTTCTCTACAGACAATTATATATTTTATTTGAAAATTTCAAAACATATTTCAAGTGTTTCATCTGTGCACAAATCAACTACTTTCCATTCCTCTTATCTTCCATAATCATTGCTACAATTTTAAGCCAAAGATTATCCTACCAACTTGTATGATGGAGGTGAAAGCATTTTACACATTTAATACCACAGCTGCCAATCTTTAAATTATACGTAAAAAGGAATCACTGCTGGAAACATCAAATTTTGCAGTAAAAAAATACATATTTGAATAAAACTACTACTACCTTTGTGATTTATCTATTCCATGTATGCGATACTAGTGGCAATGCTTGGCCATAGCTCAAGTGCAATAAGCTGCAAAAATATGTGTATTGTCAAGTAAATTGCCCCTTATATGAGTATCATTAGATGTATCTGCAACACCGACTACATTTAAAAAAATGTATCAGTGAAACTTATTTCTGAATCAAGCTGCAATGATTAAGGCTAAGAAGCTTCTGTTAACTTCACTTATGTACTGGATAAAAGAAAATATGAAATTTAAGAATGTACAGCTTTACATCTCAACATCTCCACATACCTCTTGCTAGTTACAAATATTTAAATATTTTTAAACTGATTCATTCATACAGGCAATAGAAACTAACTTTAAAAATGCCAAAGAATAACAAAATTGGGCAACCACAGCATGCTTCTCATTTCTGTATCTTGTACCACAGATAGGGTGCATGCGTAGGGATCACTTTTGTGCACAGTGCGTTTTACTTTCGCAGTATTGTCTTTTGCCATCATTCAAAAGCTTAGTTTTGATTCTGGTTTACTGTCAGATCAGGGGGGTATTTCATAAAGCTGTTCGTAAAAGTTACAAATGATTTTATGACTGACTTGAATGGAAAGCCAAATTGGAATCTCAATCATTACAAAGCACTCAGCTAAAGGTGAAATATGCAGATGCAGATTAACATTACTATTGCTAACTAACATTTTTATTGCAAGGCATATTTCTTGCCACAATTTAAGTGAGATTATGGGAAATGCAGTCACACTTTGTTAAAACATCAGAAAAAGCTTTAGGCATCCTATTTGGCACTTCATATTCCAGTTGTTCCTAAAGTCATGCATAACTTACAAACAGCTTTATGAAACACCTCCCAGAAACTTTACAAATTCTGCAAGTAGCCATGATTTGCAAAAGTTCCACGCTGCAAAATATTGAAAACATTAAATATCAACTATTTCTGATGTTTGTACCCTCAAAAAAATTAACTATCATGAATAATTATGAATGTTTCTGATTGTACAGTAACCCATGAAGTCTGAATGGGGTCTTTAAATACATCTAGATGAAAGTCACATTTCAGGAAGGAATTGGCACCGGAAACAGAAGGGAAAGCATTCACTTGTTCATACACTCATCTCGCAAGAAACAGCTGGCCATCTACAGGTCATCGTAGAGTTCATACCTGTCTTTGTCGTAGTCGCGATCCAAGTTGATTGACATACCAACTGTAGGGGAAAATAGCAGCAAAAGGACAGAGGATGTAAGAGAGAAAGAATGTCACCGACAGTTATAACATTCATACCATTATATCACTATACATGAGCCACAGTGCCAAACCAACTCCAAACTGAATAATGACCAACAAAACCTTGGCATTTGGGGTACTACAAGGAATCATTAAGTCAGACTTTTGTTGTTCAAGTTGTCTAAAGTGAGTACCCTATTGCATTCCAAACATATGATATCTCACCTATTCAGAACAGATATTCTCTTCTTTTTCTTGGGTTCTGGAAAGCATTTGATATTATTTTTAATGTATAATACTTTCAAGAACTTAAGAAGTAACTTGTCTCGTTTAAAGTTATTACAGGCTGACCTATTCTCTATTCCTGAGATATTTCTTCACCTTTTCAAACCACATTCATATCAAAATGTGTTAATATGGCATGCTTGTCGATCTGTTCATGGTCAATGAAAAATCATGCATAAAATTAATGGAGGAAAAGAAGAGGCAACATGCTGATATCACAGTCAGAAAACAGATATTCCATCAAAAAAATCTGAAATAATGAATCATTGATTCGTTCGTTCACGCAGAAGGTACTGATTCAGGAAGACCTTTGTGCGCTGTCATAGTCATGCAATCCACAACACTCTCAGGGAATTACTGCTAAGAATTAGAAATGTTTTTCTATTTATAGTGGTGGATTGAATAATGTGAATATGGAAGACTAAAAATAAAACATCAGGGGCCCGTTGCATAAAACTTATTATACATAGTAACTTTGCTATTATAGTAACTCTTCATGGAATACTGGATTTTGATTGGCTGTTGAGCAACATGCCATGCTCAACAGCCAATCAAAATCCAGAGTATTCCATGAAGAGTTACTATAATAGTAAGTTTTATGCAATGGGCCCCAGAAGCATAATGAGAAAGAGAATGTTATAATAAGTATTCAATGGTAGCAGTACATTTATGATCAGAAATGACAACAAGGATGTTTGATGATGCAAAATAATATTCAATGAAATGACTAGGAGGAACACTAATGGAAACACATACAGTTTAGAAAGACTGTTACTCTCCATTATGAATTACTGCAATGTAAAATACTACAGGATAGAAGGAAAAATGGTATTTCAAACAAATAAAAAACAGGTAATTAAAATGCAAAGTAATACCATTTTCAGCAGACATATTATATGTTTTAAAGCAGATGCATGAAATGCGAGCAGATATCTGAAGGCATCACAATGCAAATTCAAATACATGATCACTTTCAGAAATGCAGTGTACTAGTAGTTATGATGCATTAAATGTGTTAAAAGCTACCTAGCTATTTTCACCTACATTGTACCCTAAACTCCTCTCACATTGAACATGGTGTTATGGTATTTATTTCTATACTTTGTACTTCTAGCAGTTCTAGGATTGTCTGTATACAATTGCTTTTTGCAACACATCACATCAGCCTACTCTTTGAATAAGGGCCTGGGCTTGCAAGGCAGGCACAAGAAAAAAAAACAAACATACTTGCTACAAAACATTCGTATTGTGCTCAAATTACACCAGTTAATTGTATGAACAAATGGATGTCATTGTGGTCATCACCAGCGCAATAGCTAGACAAGTATATTGAATTGAATTGAATTGAATTGAATTGAACTGAATTGAAATGGTTTATTTGAAAAAATTCATAGAAGCCATTGGCTGAATTGCAAAACTTTGGCAAAGTAAAAATATACAAGACACATTATACCATTTGTACATTCATAAAATAGCTATACTAATAATCATAGAAAAAAATTAATCAACAGGGTACTATATGAGTAAGATGCGGGCATGAAAACTGCCAGCTACAATACTGCGTTTCTAGAATCAAATGGAGGTAGTTCCATTTTCCCATCATACGCAGGCCTGATCATGCGTACAGATAGATGAAGGGATTTCTGGAAAAAAGTAAAACTTTCCTTAACTTTCCTACAGCTCCTTTCTTTAATACACTAACAACAAAACTAAAAGTATGTCATGTAAGGTTGTATTAATTAGTGGAAACTCAAATAGCACATGATAATCTTCTTTGCCAAGAAACCATGAATTTCACTGGATTCCGACATATTGGTGTTTGGGAGACTGATGGAAAATGAAACAAGCATGGAAACACAATGAGAAGTTGAAGGGATAGTTGGCATGTCACAAACCTAAATGAAAATGATATGCATCGCATAACAATAATGTAAACATTTGTTTGTACCTTCAGTGAATTGCACACAATGGGGCTGATCAGAATTATAAGTCATTAGTGACATCTAAAATGGAAAGAGAGGAAGAAATGATTGGGAAAAATAAATGAAGAGAAGACAAAAATAGTTGAGTACGCTATCAGAAGCACAATGTTCACACATATGAGAAGCACTTGGATACAGAAAGACTGACACAAAACACAGGAACTGATATGATGAATGTAGATAATATCAGATGAATTACATGTATTGCAGAATGTCTTTTTGATTCAAATTCACATTGTAGAATGTCAAAATCCCCAACATGCTTTTTTTTTCATCAGTGGACATTGTTTTGGAGCCATATTGACATAGTCTCCTTTTTTCTTAATAGAACATCTATTTTTAGGCATCTTATCTTTATGTCCTTGTGCGAAAGAACAAGGACATAAAGATAAGGAAAAAGAAAAGAAAAAAGCGGCCGGAACACAAAATGGAAAATTATTGCAAATTACATTTTTCAAACAATAATTGATAATTTAAATGGTAGCATGTAAACCTTGAAAATGTATATACGATCTTCCTGCGGCATGATCTTTGCTGAAATTCTATTCCAATATGTCAAAATAGATATTTTAATTTTTGCATTTTTGTATTTTGCGTTCCGGATGCGTTCTTTTGCACAACGATATAAAGATAAAATGCCTAACAGCAGGTCTGTTTGGAATGGAGGAATGGGAAAACATGATCTGGGACAAAGGACAAGGACTGTGAAATGTAGGAAGCATCACAAACTTATCTAGGAAAAAAACTATGATATATTTTTCATGTTTTTGATGTCATATTTTCAAATCCGTTTATTCAGCAAATCAATTTATTTCAGAAGAATGCGTCAATGCGACCATTTCAATAGGTGCTTTGTGTGTATGTGGCTTTGCACCATAAACTTTCATTTGAAGCAGAAAACAAAGATAGGATAAGACATTTTTGATGACACACTCAATAAAAGCATCAATATATTTCCTTCAGGATAATATCTACTGCTGAACATGTAATAGAAAAGAGGTGAATAAATTCTGAAATGAGTATCATTCTAAACATCAAAATGAAAAAACAAAAAACAAAAAACAAAAAAAACAGCTATAAACTAGAAAAGCTGAGTTATGGGTTTTAATAGCTTGTGCATTTAAAGAGCAAATGAACTCCATTTTGCGATAACATACATGGGACATGCACTATTTGATATGAACAATTTCATCCACTGTTTGCATTTTGTAGAAAATTATGATGAAATTCAAGGAAGAATAAAGATCTACCATCCATTACACCAGGCCACAGAACTTTGGAAATGCAGTAGCATTTAAAGAAATAAAGGAAAGTTGTTTATCAAAAGTCTAATGCTTGGTTAAATAGTCCTTGTCGTTATTCTCAAAACTATTTAACCCATTAAGAGAGACTCAGGGTCATAGTAGGATATAAGATCTTCTTGAGCCTATAGAAACAACTATGCCTCTCATAGCAGTCAATATATCTATAATAGACTACTTGGGTTTGCCGATTATGTAATGTACCTATGCAATGATACTTTCAGACGAAAAATAATGCCAGAATAGTCACTTGCCATTCAGCATTTCTAGATAAATGGCTCAAAACAAAGGCATATTAGTAGAATATTCACTAACATCATCCCCTCTTATAGAGTTGCATTTTGCATGAATATTATGACAAGATGTAACTGCAATGGGTACTGAACAAGTACAGAGCTAGGCATTATGATGAGTTCATGACCAAATTTCCTTGAATAATTTAAGAAAGATCTCTCATCTTGCAGACTGTTCTATGACCACCTTTCACTTAGGTTAAAGTTAGCATGAAATCCTGAATAACCGCCCGGGGCAAACAGTGAAACTTGCCCCCCCCCCCCCCCCCCCCGATACGTCACTGTATCAATATAATCACTCAATACAATAGGCTTGTTTCTTAACACTGACTTCTGGAGATTGGTACAACAGAAGTGCAGATGACAGCATTTTCTTTTGTGATTAATTTTCTGATAAAACTTACAAATTAAAGATATTGAGCTCTACATTCATTACGATTTGTGATGAAACTGTATGAAATTATGAAATGCATTTTCACAAAAGGTCAGGTCCATACATAGGCACTACATAAAATTGTATTATTATTATTATCATCATACATATTTTATTCCCATGCTCAATTCCAGCTTTGTATTAATGTACTTGACTGTGTAATTCATATATGTTTCTCATAATATTTTATGTTTATTGTGTTCTTGTATTGTGATTGCAAATGCCCTGCACCATGTTGAAAAAACATGTATCCTGGGGATAAATGTTCACCTGTTGTTGAAATAAAAGGATTGAAAAAGCTGATTTAGATATCATATTTGATGTGAGGAAGAATAATGAGGAATGAAAGTCCGCATACCTGGGTCATTTTGTCTTGATTCGAGTTGTGATTTCAACCTCTCCACCTCGGCATTGAGTTTTCTATATTCCTGAGGAGCAGAATGAGAATAAAAACCTTTGTGAAACATACATTTCAAACTGTTAAGAATAATTCCACGCATGAATCACAATTTTATTAAAAGATTCGTCTACTGTTCAGGCCGATATCTCAGCGTACAGATATTTTAGCGATTTGAGACAAGTGTGATGTATTAGCAAGTTATTATTTCCACGTACTGAATGATGTTTATATAGCGAAATTAGCAAAAATCAAACCACCGCAAACATTTCAGCTTATACAGTAATAAAAACTAACCAAGCATGAAGATCTTCAGTGCCAAGTTGGTAAACGCTCAATCCTAATTTTCCTTCGCAGATTGGCACCGGTTCATGGCAAAATGTACTGTGATATTCTCACCCTCAAATGTATTGTTTGTTAAACCTATGTGTTGTTTAAAAGCAAAAATTATTTCATTTTCTTAATAATTTCTTTTAAAAATGGAAAAATAGATATAGGATATAATAATCATAGGAGATAAAAATATATCTTGTTTTAAATATGAATCTAACTATATGCAGCACTTCACCCAAATTGTGTCAATTGTGAAGCTATAACTCAGGGAACAGGGCAAATGCATCCCTTGACCTCCATGACCTCTGTGACCCCTGTGACTTACATCTTTACATGTATCCAGACTAGTGAAGTCTTCAGGATGCTTCTGAGGGTCTGGCTTGGCAGGAAGAGGCTTCTGTTTTGGGTTTAGAACATACCCTGCCGACTCAAAGATACGATGTAACATCTTATCATAGCCCTGGACATCGGGAATGCAGAGAGAGACAGAGACAGGGAAAGGAGGGAGGAAAAGAGAGAGAAAACATATGAGTGGAAGGACATAAGAGAAGAGATGAAGAGAGAGAGAGAGAGACAGACAGAGAGACAGACAGACAGACAGACAGAGAGAGAGAGAGAGAGAGAGCCAGACAGACAGACAGACAGAGAGAGAGAGAGAGGGGGGGGGATACAGAGAGGAAGAGAAACAAGAGTCAGGGAAAGGAGGGGTAAAGAAATATACAGGAAGGGGTAGAGAAAGAAATCATATGAGTGGAAAGAAATAAAGAAAGGCAGAGGAAAGATAAACAACAGAGACAGAGGGGGGGGGGGGGGGGTGGTGAGAAGGACAATGACACACAATGGCATAATCACATCTACCTAAATGAGTGCAAGTCATTTAGCATTATATAACACCTCAATAGATCCCTGTCATTTGATTGGTTGTTTGATATTGATCATTTGTCCCATTGCACTATGACGTCATCATTCGTGCAATTGTGGCTCCATTTACCGTGCAATCTTGGATCCATACGATTTGCTCCATTGCACGAACGCCGAGAGCCCAGCACACAAAGTACTAGTACGTAAAACGCTTGCATTTGCAGTGTGCACCACGAACAGCGCGGTAGCGTATAGCGCTATTGATTTATTGCGATTTGATCTATTTTTAGGTGTCATATAAAACAAATAATGAGTGTTTTTTTATTCGAGCAATAGACGGAATATTTCATTCGGTGAAAAATGAAATTATTGATCCATTCAACTCAGCTGCACCTCGTGGAATAGATCATTTCATCTTTCACCTCATGAAATATTCTGTCCATTGCACTCATAAACATTCATTATATGTATAATATTCAACAGAATAATAGTCCACACTGATCAATGAACCTTATACAGATTACAATCTTCTATCCGCATGAAAATTAGAACAGAGTGGCTGCTCGAACATGAAATGCAAAAGCAACTGAAGCTGTTGAGCAACTCCTTGCAAAGTACTGCTATGCACGTAATTTTTGTTAGTATGAATAGCCAAAGTAATTAATGTGCACACATGTACACTCTTCAAGGCATGCTGTTACCTGGGCTTCTGGAGCAAAAGATATGAGGTAAGTGTCACCAGAGACATATAATAAATTTACTAGACGAAAAGCAGCACGCGCGGATATCATTACGCCAATGGCATTAGGCCCCGCCTCTTTCGGATCATTTGAAGTTCGACCTAACCATCCGATATCGTTGTATTATTCATATCTCTTGTGCGTATCACTTTTATTATGATGCTTTGATTTAATGCGCATTTGTTGCGCATTAGGCCTACTTGCGCATTTATTTGTTGCGCATTGATTGTGGATTCAACTATTTTATTGCGCATGTGTTTAGCTGATGGGCGTAATGTTTTAAAACATGCAAAGATGCACGCTGCTCCTTGGAATCATCTTACAAAATGAATTATACTTTTTTTGCTCATGAATATTGATGGATGCTTAGGTCGGCCTTCTAATGGATCTGGACAAAATGGCGAAGCTTTCCTGGTGTACATCAGACTCCTGTTGACATTCTTCCATATGGATAGTCAGATTTAAAGGAGAATGCAACCCAGGCATCAGTGTGTCTTAGCAAATGGAGATGACCAAGAAGAGTAAACAGTGAAAGTTTGAGCAAAATCAGACAATCTGTTCAAGAGTTATGAATTTTGAAAGTTTCAATAAATCCCCATTATAGGGATCCTTGAGTTGGCAATTTTGCCAGCATCTGTGATGTCATGGTGGACAACTCTCAATTCATTTTGTACATAATTTTCCCAAAAAATTGAATTATATGAAATTTCAAGTCAGGAATCAACATAATTCTTCCCAAAATACTTGCAGAATTGATGTAGCCATATGTCATACTCAAACAATAAATCAAAAGAATTTTAATTTTTCTTGAAAATTAAGAAAATGTTAAATTCTGTGTACAAAATGAATGGAGAGTTGTCATCACATCACAGATGCTGGCAAAGTTGCCAATTCAAGGATCCCCATAATAAGGATTTACTTAAACTTTCAAAGTTCATAACTCTGAAAAGATTGTCCGATTTTCCTCAAACTTTCACTGTTTACTCTACTTGTTCTCCTTCTTTCGCTGGAAACACACTGATGTCTGGGTTGCATTCTCCTTTAATTGTTTTTGGTATTGGTGTATCAACCCCTTTTAGTGTAGGCCTCTACCAGGAGAAATCTAAGAACTTGGGGAAAAAGATCAACTTGAGAAAAAGGGCTTGTGCAGGGCATACCTGTTGGGTGACTTCTTCTCTATACAACCTTCCTTCTAACTCGTTCCATTCCGCTTGTAAATCTTCATTCAAATTGGGATAAACTGGAGAGGAGAAAGAGAAAGATATGAAGTGAGAGAAGAGTAAGATTCTCAGGGAGAATTAACTGATTTTGGATCTTTTCTCTTAAAACTTTCAGGAATTTGTAAACTTAGATCATAATAATAATGATAATAATAATTAATAATAATAATAATAATAATAATAATGATAATAACGATAATAATAATAATAATAATAATAATAATAATAATGATAATAATAATAATAATAATAATAATGATAATAATGATAATAATAATAATAATAATAATAATAATAATAATGATAATAATAATAATAATAATGATGATAATAATAATAATAATATTAATAATAATAATAATAATGATAATAATAATAATGATAATAATAATAATAACAATAATAATAATAATAATAATAATAGTACTACTACTACTACCACTACTACTACTACTACTACTACTAATAATAATAATAAAAATAATAATAATAATAATAATAATAATATTACATTTTATATAGCGCATTACGTGAACGCAAGTTAAACCATGTCAAAATGGCAGATCCAGGCTGGGGTGCAAGAGGTGCACGCCAACTTTATTTTTTTGAGAATCACACATTGAAAATGCATGTTAATATAGCTATATCCAAGAAAATTGTCATTTGTGCCCCCTATTTTTCCCATTCCTGGGTCTGTGGCTGTCTTCACTTGTAATATCAAATATTTTCAAGTGACAGATAAACCTTTAATTAAAAAAAAAGAGAGAGAGAGAAATATCCATCAAAAACATTTCCCAACCTATCATACCAGAAGATGGAAAACAAGAAAAAGATATCTTTATTTCAAAATTGATCAGGGCAGGCATTCTGATAACAGCCCTTTGCAACTTACCAAGTAATGAATGTTCATGGCAAACTAGTGGCGTGAGGAAGATCATGAGGTATTGACAAGTGACTGGCTCTCCTACATGTGCTATCTCATGTTTAGTACCGCATTTCAGTTGTACCTATTAGAATAAGAACATACAATAAGAGTGTATTGAAATTACAGTGGTTACAATCATCTGTATTGTGACTGCATATGAATCATAACAGTAAAAAAAAACAAACAATAATATCCCCATACTCATTTCTCATCTACCATTCAAAGGCACTCCATCATTACCTACAGGTATTACCATGGCTAGGATATCAATTTTGATGCTCACAGAATGAAAGGATTTTATTCATACTGGGTACATGTACATAATTGCTTGACAAAGTTGAGAGAGACAACTGTATACATTCCACCACAGCTCAATCTTCCTAACAGACAAAATGGGTCAAAAGGAGATGTTGTGGCAAGTTGGTAAGAGTGCGCACTCTTATTGTGAGTTTGATTCCCACTGATGCCTGGCTCCTTATGTCCTTCAGCAAGACATTTGATCCACCTTTGCTGCACTCTACCCAGGTGTATGAATGGTACCTGGCACTGCTGGGGTAATAATAATGTCTGTGATAATTCATCATAAGCGCCTCGAGCACCCTTTGGGGTGGACATGTTGCACCGTTCATCAAAAGCAACTGTGGAACACCTTTGTCATTGGCATTACTACTGGACTGGGAATGAAAATGAAATCCTTTGATGCAAAGTCTAGGAACTTGTCTCCTTTACCCCTACCCTCCCAAATGAAATTAAAACATACAAATACAGAAGAAGGTACTCACTGTAACTTGTCTATTTTTCTGTCCACACTCATCTCCATCTTTAAATATCATCGATTGGAATGTGTTATTGACAATCTCCCATTCTTCATATATCCTGTGTATATCAGATAAAAAGGAATCACAGAAATACAGGTATTAATACATTGGCATATGAAACACATGACTAATAATGTCCAAGCTAATAATACATCTCCATTAAATGTTTCTGATCTCTGTAGCCTGAATGGAATTTAACAGACAAATTGATTCAAATCACAAGTATTAAAAAAAAATTACAAAAAAAAAAAATTTAAAAAACCCCCACAAACAAACAAACATTAATCATCATTTCAATGAGAGACTTAAATCAGCAATAATTTCAAATGCAAATGCAAACATTTATCCAGAAACATCTGTATGTGAACTACAAAGAGAACAGTTTGGAGATGAAAAAGCATTATAACCCCCCCCCCCCCCCCCCCCCCCCCCCCCCCCGAGAAAAACATTTGCAGTTCAGATGTGCTTCATCCAGAATATCTGAGAGGTTACAAAAGGAATTAATTACCTTTATACTTTCACTTCCACAATCAATCAGTTAGTCAAAGCTAATTCATAGAATGCTGAATCAAACACATTGCTTCAAAATATGAACTTACCCTAATATTCCACTGTAGGGATTCCATCTTAAGCTTTGCTCATGTTGTGTCACATTATGAAAGGGACATAATTCATACTTGTAACTGTAATATAAGAAACAAAAACAACAAAAATATGTAACTAAAATCACTATTCAAAATGCATATGAAACTTGATTTGGTAAAATTGTGTAGAGTTGTAACAATGATGTATAAGTCACAACAGTTGTGAATAAGACACAAATACAACTGTTCTACAATAAAAACTATTAAAACTGTATGCCACTGTATTAACCATGTATACTTAACGACAACTAAGAACAAGCAGAACAAATACATTTATAATAAGTTCTTCTATTAAAGTTAGAATTTGGAGTGGTGGAACTGGCCATTATGATTTGATAGCAATCTGATGTTATGCTCATTCTTTTTCTTCTTCATGAAAACTCTCGATCTAAATTTATACAACAGGATAAGACTGATGTCTCACGCCTAAAGGGCAGGTTTTTTCATGACTTTGAGTAGCAGCCACAAAATCAGGAAGATTAATCACAATACATTCTAATCTACTCACTCGTTTTCTACTTTTGAAAAGCACCTTCCCACTAGTCTCCGTAAATGTGGGGGACCTGAAAAGTTAGTGGTAAACAGGAAGTAAAAATTAAAAAATCAGCATCAAAAGCAGACATATACTGGAATGGTGGCATAGTGCTGACATCATATAACATTGAATAAATGAAGAAAATAGATAAGCACTTAGTTGAAGTAGGTTATCAAGTTTTAGCATACCTACTTCATTATAAAATTAGAGGAAAAAGTAGCAAACTTAATACACTGGATATACCACCTCCATTTACAAAAAGCAAATCCATAGGCACAGAGAGAGTCTATAGTAAGAGTAATAAAGATGGTGCTTTAGAACATACATGCAGATCTCTCAAAGCTGAGCATGAAGTCTGATAATTTGAGGAATAACTGTCTCAATGGTAGCTTTTGAGTGTTCATTATGGAGTAGATGAGTGTTTGAATTTTGGATCAGCAAATTCATGCATTCAGAAACCACTTGAAAAAAACTTGCTGAAAATCTTATTCACTGAAAGAAAAGCACAGCACGGGAGCAAAAGGACCACTAAGAACAAGTAGCTCGATTTCTTTTTTCCCCCTGTTACTTCAAAGCTCTATAAAGCAGAATGATTCAACAGATATCAATTTTTTTGGTACTTTTTAAACATTCCCTGTAAATTTGATTTGACTGAGGGGTGGTGTTTCATTTGCCAACAATGTCAGAAATCGACTTTCTTACCTGAAAAATTTGAATATTGAACTTTTGGAACAAGAGATTTAGGTTGAGATGGTGCATTCCATTGCTGATTCCTACCAAGAGAAATGCAAGATAACAAATGATTCATTCATGAACAAATATATAAGGGGAGCATTCAATTCCAGTTTAGCTTTTTGGAGCTGCAAGAGGAATTATTTCATCAAGAGTCAAAAAAAAAAAAAGACTCTTGTAAGTGATTTTCACCGACAAATTTGCTCTAAGCCAGTCAGATGCAATTATTTCAGTAGCTTATAACAGTTGTCGGTGAAAATCACCGACAAAACTCTTAATGAAACACACCCCAGATACGAGTCTTGAGCAAATTTTTGAAGTGATCCAAGCTGTCAATTTCATGAAGATATATGGGAGAGAGTACTGTTCCAAAGGCGAGGAGAAATAGAGGAGAATCCCACACAACTTCTTTAAATTAATCTGCAATATTACAAGCATTGACATAACAACTTTCACTTCAATGAATTACAGAAAACTTTTGCACGCTCCTTACCCAAGATTAATAGGCTCCTCTACAAGTCTCATCCGAACCTCTTCACTGAAAACTGAACCTATTCAAAGTAAAAAAAAAAAATAGATAACACATTTAAAACATTAGGTAAAAAGTTAAGCTTCAACATGTTAACATCTTTATAAATTGCCATTGATATCATCATCTTATATGCTGGAGTCCCGAAGACTGCGGCTGTGGCAGATATGTTTTGATGATATATCAAAATTCAGTCTACACCGATGAAAAGAGTGACCCAAGACCAAATATTCTTTTGTATGGGATGGAGAATGTTAAAAGGTGATCATGGTGATAGGCATAAGATCTAAAGTTGTTCCCATGGTACAACAACAAAAACTAAACAAAAATTCATACACACACACACAAAAAAGAAAAATAATGGCCTATATCTACAAGCAAAATACATGTAAATATATCTTTATTCCTCAAAATGACATCATACATGAAAGTTGGCATAGATCTAATTTAAATCAAGCTCTTCATTCAAATAAATATTGATAAATAACTGCTAGGCTTATATGCAAGTTAGTACATATCTAATCATGCTATTGCTAATCATCCATTCTATGATAATACCCTCTCATACTGTGAGTATACTATCAGTATTAGAAATTTTAAGTTTATTTCAGAATTAAGATTGAATTAATTTTGCCAACTGACTTCAAAAGTGCAAAGTAAGAAAAAGGTTTGTTTTGAATTTCAATTTCAGGTAATCTGGTGAAGACAACAAATTATCATGGATCAAATATCAAAGTCCCCACACCATGATATGCTCAAATTTTGGAAACTCGGAGAAGCTGAGAGCACATGCATGATGCCCGCCTTCCCTGCTGTCTTGCTGAGAATTCTCAAACACATCACACAAAATGTAACGAGTGGGACTCACACTCCATCAATCATGTCAATGCACATCATGCATGGCCAACCACACGACATGTAAACTGCTATTTCACCACATACATTTACACTCTTAAAATTGCCTTTTTACCATTTAAATATCCACTACAAGTTTTAAGATTAACTCAAGACTTATATGATCACTCATACCTTGCCCAACCAGTAAAACAGCTTGAATTATATAGAACAAAATTTTGTTGGCACAGTGCGCGGCCATTTTGATTCTGCAGTCGTGGAATAGTCAAACTCCCGGATTTCCTGCACCCTGTTGTTTGTAAACATGAAAGGTTATTGCACTTTTAGTTCACATCTCCAGGGCCTAGGGGAGCGTTTCTTGGAGAGTTTGGTCAGTGATTTTCACTGACAACTGTTATAAGCTACTGAAAATCCTCGCATCTGGCAGGTAGTGGTATTTTAGTGTGAACGAAACGATATAGATCATGAAAAAACGATGAGAAGCAATATATCTTGAAAAGAAGGAAGTTACGCACATGAAGAAGAAGGAGGAAATATATCAACACCTATTCATAGTATTTTGTGAATGTCCCGGAGTGTTACCTATTTATTGAGGTACTAGTAATCAAGATTATCAATTACAAAAGATGAAGAGTTTATCTTTATCTTTTGTAATTGATTTTTTTAAAAATGAAGCGTTTATCCAGCCTTCCTATCTTTAGAAAATGTTTGGTATACAAGATGATAAATTCTCAACTTATATTATATTTTTTCTTATGTTAAAGTCTTACCTTCATGTTAGTAAATTCCAAGGTAAATTCCCTAATATTGAAGGGGGGGGGGTCTCTCTCTCTCTCTCTCTCTCTCTCTCTCTCTCTCTCTCTCTCTCTCTCTCTCTCTCTTGAAATCTAACAAGGATAGCTAAGAAATGAAATACTTAACGTTCTTTACGTTTCAAAAAGTGAAGAATTGATTTCAACACCTTTATTTTCATGCTGCTTTTGTGCAATTATGTATATAGTTTTGTCTTGATTCTATAATTGTTTTTCTTGAATTTGACTAATAAAAACTAAATGAAAAAAGAGGAAAGGGAGGAGCAGGAAGAGCAAGAAGAAAATATTGAGCTTCAAGATCTAGACCCCCCCCCCAGATGTGGTGTAGCCCTTTAAGATAATTCTTGAATTAAATACTGTAACAAATTGGCACACGAATCAAGAGATTCAGTCATTGGACTTATATATTTCTTATTCATTCGTGAACAGCTTCTAGTTGATTTCTCTGATCTAGGAAAATAATATTAGAAATGACAAATTATTAAGAAAAAAATCGCCTAGTTTGAATTTTGTCACATGATATGGTCGCTTATATTTTCTTTCTGGAAAATTAAGGGAAGTCTACCCTGAAAATTAGTTGGTTTTACGGTTTTTCCACATTATATCAACTTTTTAATGTCAGGAACAGATCATTGAAAATCATGTTGAAATGTCTAAGTACTGTCATGAATATCTCGTTTTTCAAAGACATGTGAGGGCAGCACATGATGTCAAGTCATTGAATTTCTTTAGTAAGTTAGTATTTAAGTATCTATTCGAGTGATTATTTCCTGCTATATCTTTCATAAAATAATGTATGTGCGTAGACTTATCATAACTGTAAATAAAGCTGCCATCATATAATCTCTTTAATGAACTGTGATAACGGCAATAAAGACTTGCGGGGGGGGGGAAAGAAAAGTATAAGTTACAAAAAAGTGAGGACCTCCCCCCCCCCCCCGGAAAATCATGTAATTTCAGTTCAGCAACATCTTGTAAATCACTTGTATCGAATCAGAAATAAACCACGTTTGAGTTTTCGGGGGGGGGGGGCAGGGGCGTAACAGGTACCTGTTATCAGGGGGGGGGGCAGAGCCCAAAATTTCTCGGTAACTAGTCTGTCTAGAATCTGTGGCGTAGCTAGGACTGCATTTTAGGAGGACGGTAGTGCTCCACCGGCGTAAATCCAATTCGAGTGGGGGATGAAAAACTTTTTAAATGATTTTTTCCCTGTCACACACACACACATCTATTTTGCGAGCGAGCGAAGCGAGCGAGCCAAAAATAACCACTTTTTTTGTTTTCAATAGCATTTTCAAATAGAAATTCAAAAATATAATGGTTGTTTATGATAGATATTCAGAATTTTTACTTACTGATTAATTGAAATATATTTTCTTCCTTAAAAGGTGTGTCTGCATGGGGGGAGGGGGATTTGTAAACACCATCCCCCCTCTCCCCCAAGTGGGGGTGATAGATCCCCCTACCCCCTGGAATTTACGCCAATGTAGTGCTCCGTAGAGGGGAGGGTGCAGGGAGGGGGGAGTTTCGCCCCCTCCCCCGCGAAGCGCGGAAGCTCCGACGTTTCTTTGAATTATTAGTTGTCGGTAATAAAGTCTATCTTCTGCGGCGTAACTAGGATTTCATTTTAGGAGGACGGTAGTGCTCCCTAGGGGGGAGGGTGCGGGGAGGGGGGAGTTTCCCCCTCCCGCGCAAAGCGCGGAAGCTCCGGCGTTTTTGCGCTGTCAGTTCCCGCTCTTCTTACGCTCTCTGCCGGTTATGGGGTGGGGGGGGGGCATATGCATAGCCAAAAATTTCCCGGTAATTAAGTCTAGAATCAGTGGTGTAATTCTCTGCCTGTTTTCGGGGGGGGGGGGCAGAGCCGAAAATTTCCCGGTAACTAAGTCTAGAAATAGGATATGCCGAGGTGAGCCCGCACCGCGAGTTGCTTGTGTGAAGCCCTTAGCGGGTGGGTCCCAGGGTTCTGGCTTAGGACCACTGATGGGGGTCTACAGGGAAAGCCACTGCGGAGGAGCCCCCGGAAACTCCGGGGTTTTGGTACTAAATTTTCCCTCATTTCTTTTGTTTCACTTTGCTTTCTTCTTTTTTTTTTGTTTCCCTTTCCCTCTCTCTCTTCTTCTTTCTCCCCTTTCTCCTTTTTTCTTTCCCTTTCTCCTTCTTCCTTTCCCTTTCTCCTTCTTTCTTTCCCTTTCTCTTTCTTTCTTTTCCTTTCTTCTTCTTCTTTCTTTCCCTTTCTTCTTCTTCCTTTCCCTTTCTCCCTTCCTTTTTCTTCCTTTCCCTTCCTTTCATTTTTTCCCGGTGGTTTGGTGGATTTTCCCGCTGAAATCCTTCAGGGGGCACTCTGCCCCCCTGCCCCCCCCGGTTATTACGCCACTGGGGGGGGGGGGGGAGCAAGTATGCCAGTGAATAACGGTATACATAAAACTGCCATCATACAATCTTTTAAAATTAATAATATAATCACATCTTATCATCATTTCACCTACATGCTCTCATAGGCACCTTTTAATCATTTTTTTTCTTACCAATCCAGCACAACGTAAAAAAATACAAAGAACAATATCTTCCAAATTAATCTTGTAGTCGTTTCTAATACAAAAACATATCCTCATAATTATCTATTCTCAGAATGAGAAAAACAATGAGGCATACTGTTAAAAACTATACATTATGAATTAATTAACACACTAGAAAGAATACGATAATTCTTTTGAAATTTGGAGAACGTTAAAATGTAGTGATAAAGTACCAAATAATTTTCTTGAATTTCTTTTCATTTTCATAAAAAAAATCCTAAGTTTATTATAATAATAATAATAAGATGTACCCATGTTACTGCTTATTTATCATCGCCTATAATTCATATTTCGAATCATTTTATTCCTTCCACGTCTGTGGACGATCCGTCGATTTCTTGCAGAATTAATGTAAGGATACAGTACATCAAAATTTTAACACACTTGATTTTTATATTATCAGAACAATAATTTTGGCTTCATATCTTATCAGTCTGAACTATAAAAAGCACCAGTAAATAAGAAATATCTGTGTGAATTATGCCTGCATTTGATCTCTTGATCCAAATATCGCTATTTCAGAAAAGAGGAACTAAATAAACTAATTATAATACTATTATTTAATATATTATATTACAAATTTTTTGTTTTTAAAGGAGGCGTACATATAGTACAGGAATTCATTTCAATGTAGCAAACGTCATTCATGGATATAAGGAATAAAACTCATAATTCCTTTTCCCCCCAGTGGTATACAAAGTTTAAGTGAATACATCTGAGTTTGTTTGTTGGTTTTTTTATTCTTTAAGCCACTGTCTTTGAACAAATTGCTTAACCTTATTCTCTCAATATTCAAGGGAAAGTTATATTCTGCTTATATCATATTTGAATTTTGACAGTGTATAACCATTCTCTGCATGAGTTTTAATACTATAATCATCCCAAACATTATAATTCATCCTTTCCATTGGCGTCTTTCTTTGTTTTCGACTTTGAAGATTTCTTGCCAGATTTCGAACTCTTCTTATCTTTCTTCTCCTCTTTGACATTTTCTTTCTCCTCTGCTGATGGCTCGGTGGCGACCTCGTCGGCCGTCTCGTCTACCGTCTCTTCCTTACTAGCTTTCGTCGCGGCCAGAATTTTTCGTTTGCTCTGTTTTGGAAAGTAAAATGAAATAAACCCAACACATCAGTTGGATCCAGTATAATGGGTAACTTATTTGAAGTTGACGATCTGTAAAATAATCTTGATGATAATACACGACGTACATAATACAGTTTACGATGTGGTGTTGTTGTAGTAGTAGTAGTAGTGTAGTAGTAGTAGTAGTAGTAGTAGTAGTAGTAGTTGTTGTTGTTGTTGTTGTTGTTGTAGTTTATGTTGCGTCGACAATATTGTGTCCTGTGCACCATGTAGTGTAGTTTCTGTGGGTATCTCATATAAGAGGAACATAAGCATATGTTTCAAAGAGATAATTTATAATCTCTATTGGATATATTAACAATGCATGCATATAGTTTTACGACCGAAAGCAATTCCACAGCATGGTGGTGGGGAGGGGGTCCGATTAAAAATAAATATAGGAATTAGGATGAATTTCTATTTACAATAATAAAAATAACAACAGAATACTGACCGGTCCTTCGTATTTATTGATTCTAAAATGTGATCGATCGACGCCCCTGCAGATGTCAGTGGTGATCCAGCAAAGCTCAATCTCTTGATCTTCTTCAGGGAGGCCATTCATCAGGGCAGCTTTGATCTCACTCTCATAATTTTCTATAAAAACAACGAGAGAATTTGGAAGACATATATACGGTATATAGAAAGATAAAGGAAGGGTGAGAGAGAGAGAGAGAGAGAGAGAGAGAGAGAGAGAGAGAGAGAGAGAGAGATAGATATATAGATAGATAGATAGATAGATAGATAGATAGATAGACAGATAGAGATAGATGGATAGATAGACAGATAAATAGAGATAAAGAGAGTAATGAATGAAAAATATTGGAAGTTACTTTTTCCTCAACGACTGAGCAAAGCGTGTCATTAATTAAGCATGTTATTTATTTTCCTGATGTTATGCCATATAGGGTTATATGCAGCAAGTTGAGATGTAAAAACGATACCTCGCATTGCATTACATGTTTAGTTGCTTTATTTAATACCAAATAATATGCCACTCATTTTGTTACTACCCCCTTCCCCATGTTCTTTTAATTTTGTGTTTAACCTCATATAGTATTCACTATTCAATGCTCTACGAAAATAATCCAGTATCTTGCTGGCCAGCTTTTCTTTTATTTCTAGCTATATCCTCATTCATACATTAAGATATCACATGTACGTCAAATTTTCTGTCTCTTCTGTAGTATTTTACAATGACCGTGTATCCATATAGAGTGTATATTGCAGCTTTACTTATTACATTTCATGAAAATAAATTCGTTGGGTATTTGGAAAGAATGAACACAAACACGGGCTTCTATTGACGTGGTTCAATATTTGAAAATCTTACCTATCCAATAATCACAAACTTTCTTCAATGTAGGTGGACTGAACTCGTACTGGTTCAGCCTTTGTGCGTTACAGATTCCTCGAAGTGAATTCTTCACTGTCTTATCCGTCCTCTTTCCTTTCCCAAGTATCTTATTTGTCTCTGCATGTAAAGAATAATATATTATCTTTCATATTTTCTCTGACACCAAGTAACACATCAATCCATTGCATTGAGAAACTGAAACATTTTTAGTTTGTTTCCCACCTCGTTCCATATTCTGGACACTTCAGTACATTATAGAAGATATGATAAAATGTTTCTACATCTTTTCTACAAAAGGAACATAAATTTGACTGTATTAATCCAAAATGATTCAGTTTATAAGTACAAAATACAATGCTATGTAAAATTTTGTGCTGAAATTCCCTTAACTTCCAATCTAGAGTGGAAAACCTGGGGACTGAGAAACATTTTGCAATTGCCGACCTATCTAGATTTAAAACTATTACCTCAGGATGTTTAAAAGCTAAAGAATCTTGTATTGTACCAATAAAAATGTTATACTCTGTATATAAGCAGGGCGACCTCTCAGACTGTACCGAAATGTATACATTATGTTAAAACACATTCTCGTTTTCAATAAAAATCATTTGTATAAAAGGTTAGTATAGACTGAGCAGGAATTAAAGGCATTTGTACAAGGCAAATTACTTATTTTGAAAGATGAGTGATAATCAAATTATTTACTCATTGTATGTAATAAGCAATAAATGCATAAGACTTCCCAATTGTATATGAAACTGATTTGAAAGTTTAAGATTTGTTTATCTCGTTGGAGAGTTAGAATATGTTTTCAATTTGCTATCTTATAGGCCAATGTGGTACTGACTTACATCACCATTCATTCACAAAAGTATTTTTTTTTTTATCTATAACAATAAGATTTTTACTTACCTGCTATTACAGCATGGCAGCCTTCACAAACAACCTCTGTAAAAATGTAAATGATAAACAAGAAGAATGTGAGAGAAATAGCAAGAGGCAGAAAATGAAGAGAAAGAGAGAGAGAGAGAGAAGGAGAGAGAGAGAGAGAGAGAGGGGGAAGGGGAGAGAGAGAGAAGGAGAGAGAGAAGGAGAGAGAGAGAGAGACAGAGAAAGAGAGAGAGGGGAGAGAGAGAGAGAGAGAGAGAGAGAGAGAGAGAGGAAAGTGGTACATCGAAATGGAAATTGAAGATAAGTAGCTAGATGAAGTTACGGAAATTTAGTGTTTTTTTTTCAATGGCAGAGAACATTTTCCTTATGTATAGAGTCAATGAAAAGCCTGCCTATGGAACATTTACGTTGAATTTATCAGGTTAAAAATTTACTATTTAGGTCAATTTTCTATTTTTATGGATTGGGTCATGTTGATGATTAACTTATTGTATGAATAATCCGCAAAACAGTCAATTACGCAAATAAATCAGCAAATAGAATGACATGTGAAGGGATATTGTTATCATGAAATTGATACTGTAAAAATAGTAGAGTAGATAGATAGTATATTGAGTTCCCTATTAAAAGAATAGCAGATAGAAGGGTGTGGATGTCTTTTCCGTCATTTCATTGGCGTATCTGCTCCAGCGGTCTTGTAATGAACTAGCCTTTGGGCAAGACCTCACGCGCTGCTTGTTTGCCAAGCAGGGTTTGAAAAATAGACCAAACAGTGTTCATTTATGGCAGTGATCAGTGGACCGAGCCGCGTCCAGCCACGGATCACAGTTGTCGTGCGGTTAGTCTATGTATTCAGGCGCGTTTAGGGAAATAAAAGCACCACGAACCTCCAGCCACGGATCACAGTTGTCGTGCGGTTAGTCTATGTATTCAGGCGCGTTTAGGGAAATAACAGCACCAAGTGCCTTGGCTAAAGGCTAGTAATGAACTACCTTTTGTGAGTGCATTCCATGCATTCTTTGCAAGTGAATTCCCACTTCAAAGGATTTTTTTTTTGACTTCTATTGTCTCTCCACCCCCCTCCCCCTCCCCCTCCCCCCAAATGCATTTTCATCTACTCTTGTATATTTTATAGAGTATGTGTCACTGAAGTTTTAGTGCAATTATTTCTCTTTCTTCTGCCGATTTACCTTTGGCGAATTTCGTCGGTTTCATCTCTCCACGAACGAAGTCCAAGGCGAGCAGGATTACGACCAGGGTCGAAAGTAGAACTGAGAATGGGCTTTTCATTGTTATGTACACCACTCTGCATCAGAGAAAGAGAGAGGGGGGGGGGGGGTAGGGATGAGATATAGGGTTATTATGATTTTTCTCGCCCGTTTTCGCCACCATTCCATTTTAAAAAAATATGTTTTCGTCCTGGACACTGTGTGCGAATGCTCGTTTCATTTCGTCTTTCGTAGATCAAGTTTGAAACATTTAACAGTGGCGGGTCCGGGCAGTTTTTTTTCCAAAAACAATGTCTTCGGTTTAAAAAAAAAAAAAAGAAGGGGCACGGCCGATTCGCACTCCCCCCCCCCCCCCCCCCCGCCCTGGATCCGCCTCTGTATACCATGTATACCGCAAGAAGGCAGACAAGTTGAATGAGTTAGCCACGCCCCCTGACCCGTATACCAGCATACTCTTATCATGTACTGTGAAACCAATACGTTTTGCTTGCAAGTAATCGTTTATACACTAGTATATATTTCTTTAAAATGTTGTATATAGCTGCGCAGTAATTCTTTAAAGTAATCCCTTAAAGCAAAAGAGTTTATGATTTCCGAAGATTGATCACATTCCATATCTTTCACGGCTGAAACGGATCGTAATCGCTACATCGTGAATCATAATAATGTCAGTATATAATTATACTGATATATAATTATGCCTACATAACTATCGTAGCATAGAAAATTAGAAAATTGCTTTATCTACTTACCGAAACTAAATAAATTACGAAAATAACAGCACCAGAAATCACTTGAACTCCCCACTGATCTGGATAATACTGCACTCTGGCAATGATGCTGTATAGTATAGTCGAAAACTCGGAGCAAAATCAGAACCCTCTGTACACACGGGGATGTCTTTAGAGATCATAAAGGTCATACGAGGTAGCTAAATGAAGCTACTCGTAAAAAAGAGGAGTTGAACTTTGATCTGATTACTCTGGTATCCATTTCGGAGCAAACAGTTAGGCCTACATTACAACCCAGTGGCGGATGTAGGGGAGGGGAGGGGGAGGGGCACATCAGGCCCGTGCGCCCCTCTTAGAGCTGATGACCCAAGTTGTTTTTGCTTGCCACAAAGTTTTCTGAGATTTCTGCCGCCTCCTTTGTAAATTCCTTAATTCGCCCCTCAAATAACTTAGTAAGTTTTGAAAGAAAGTGAGAAAGGAAGAAAGAAAGATACAAGGCTTACGATGATACATGTATTACGATGTTAACCGCTAACCAATGCCATCAGACCCACGTATTTTTTTGTAAAATGCAGTAAGATATGAAATTCGTAAGCCTAAGAGATTTTACAACACCATTCCGCTTCATTCATCCATTTATTTTGATATGTTAAAATCACCGGCGTAAATCCACTTTGAGGAATGGGGGGGGGGGGGGGGGGGGAGGGGGGGATGATCGACTTTTTTTACCGATTTTTTTTCTGTCGAACTCACACTTAAGTATAAACACACACCTTCACTCACCCGCGCCGGACCCCCTTTCACATGTATTAATTGATATTTTACGAGCGAGCCAAAAATTACCACTTTTCCGGTTTTTAATCACATTTTCAAATAGAAATTCTATTAATATGATGGTCGTTTATGACAGATTATTAAAAATTTTAGTAACTGATTGATTAGAATATCATTTCTTCCTTAAAAAGTGGGGGGGGGGGGTGGGATGTTTGTACACGCCATACCCCCTTTTGAAAAAGTGGGGGGATACATCCCCCCCCCCCATCCCCCCGGGATTTACGAAACTGGTTAAAACATGAACTATCTTCGATCTCTCTTCATGTGTGTAGGCTTACATAATGTTAACTCAGTTTTTCAAACCAAAATCAAATTTAATCAAACTATAGGCCTACTAAAGTAGGCCTCTATTAACAACATGTGCGCGTTATGACGTATTTTTTTTACGGCGAGAGAATGGATTCAAATGAATAATAAATATGTATTAGGGATCGTTATATTCAATAACCTTGGAATGAGCGATACACATGTGACACATGCAGGTGTATATGGACTATATTGCCTGTAAGAGCTTTCCACGTACATACAAAGATAGATAGATAGACAGAGAGAGATAGACAGAGCAAGATAGATAAATAGATAGAGAGAGAGAGAGAGAGAGAGAGAGAGAGAGAGAGAGAGAGAGAGAGAAAGAGAGAGAAAGAGAGAGAGAGAGAATGAGAGAGAGAGAGAGAGAGAGAGAGGGAAAGAGAAAGAGAGAGATGGATTTTTACCGATACCATTTCAGAGAAACATTTTTCTCTAATTTTTTTCACAGTGGAAACGAAATCTCATGCACTTTGCTTTATGAAATTGTTTTAATATACACGTAGTTCTATCAGCTAGGTAATGACTGGACAAAAATTAGAACACATTAGTTTTCATCCATTGTAATAAACCCTGTTTCCTTTCCAGTAACAACCAAAAACAAACAAAAACAAACAAACAAACAAAACACAACAACCAGAACAACAACAGCAGCTGCAGCAGCAACAACATCAATGACAAAATCTAGAGAGTAGTAATGCCTTATTAGATTGACTTTTGGTCGATCCACGTGTTTCTTTTTTGCTGAGAAAACTAAGTAAAAAAAAAAAAAAAAAGATAATCCAAGCAAAAACAAAACAAGAAATAATGATAAAACACGATTAAAAATAAAACAGACAAAGGCTACATTCCTATGAAAAAGATAAAGACGTGACTTTCGGGTAGAGTGGCTAATGTGGAAGGCTTTTGAAGGCTACGAAAAACAAACGGAAACTTTGTCTTCTAAGTTTGCATTGTTTTGTTAGTATTAGATGTTTGCTTCTTAAGCAGTCAACCAACGAACGAACGCCAAGTTGATATACCAGACAACCAATGAAAGAACGCCGCGATATCATGATCAATGAACAGAGGTCGGAGTTCGCCTCAAACAGTGGCATATGCAGGTATCTCTTGCCGGGGGGGGGGGGGAAGCACCAGAATATGAACTTTTGTGTCTGATGGAGCGAGAACATCTGAAGAGTGTCCCCCCCCCAAAAAAAAAAAAAAAAAAAAAAAAAAATCGATGCACTTGAATACACTCAACCGACTTCTTTTTTTGTCAAGGGGGGGGGGGGGGGTTGAGGGTATAGGCAATGATTTTTGTTTAAATTGATCCATCCTTGGAAACACATGCAAAGTCATATTACATGCGTTCAGACATGTCTGATTATGAAGGGAGTGAGAAAGAAAAGGAAGAAGGAAAAGAAGAAGCAGAAGGATAAGGAGAGAGGGTGGAAAAGGGGAGGAGGAAGAGGAGGAGGAGAAGAAGAAAACTAGAAAGGAAATTTCCACCCTACAATTAATAAGGTCTACGTTGCACAATTACACCGAACCCTTCTCAAATTAACCCATCTGTTAAAATATTTATTGTATGTAATTTATTGCAAACCATGCAAATTGGATTAAAATACAAACATGCAAAGTAATAACAATCATAATACTTAATATCCATGTAAAATGTTTATAATTGGTTAATTATTAAATAGTATATTGGTGAATGTATGATGATTTTGTATGGGAGGGGGGGGGGTATTGTGTGAGTATGCAAGAAAATGAATATATTTGTATGAACAGAACATTGCCGTGTTCTGTAGGCATATCAATATCAGCATAATGCTTAGTTAGAGGGCTGATAATAGTACACGACCGACATTCAGCATTCAACATCATGTCTATGATGAGGGAATTCATAAAGATAAATGTACATGACATTGTTAGTGACTTTCCTTCAGGGTATCCAAGACTGTCAGAAAGGGAAAGGGGAACGCTGTAACATAATTATTGTCAATAATCAGTGGTAGGTCCACCCCTATGGTCCATCCCCAACAGAAGGGGAGGGTGAGCATACATGATCCCCTAATTATGGTTAAAGTTTTACTCCTTTACTCCTCTGTATTCACTCATGAACTTTATATAATTTCTTCTTTTCAAGTTTGGGAAAGTGCAAACTTAATCACACAATTAGACATGTATTACTGCAAATCATTCTTATCAATTAAATACACTGTATTTGCAGATTTGTTATTCGTTGGAAAAATGCCACACGTACACAACTTTACATCAATTTCAATGAGGGCAAATCCTACAACATGTCAACGAGCAGTGTGCAGCTCATTTAAAGTTTGGAAATTAAAGGTCTTATTGGTATTAACCGTCTTGTAAATTGAGTTCATGAAATAAGTATGCAAAACCATTGTCTATTCAATGGAAAATGAAGTCATACGCAAAACACTTGAAAACAACAAACATTTGACAAAGAGTTGTGCATCCATTCAGTTTTTAATCTTGAGGATATCCTATGAACAAGCTTGGAGACAATACAACTCACACTTGTCATGTACATCTAGTATAAAAACTGCTATGATGCAGACTTGCAAAAGCATTACTGCCTTGCTTCATCAAAAACAAAGCGAAGGAGAATTCATACGATGACTAAGCACCATACAGCTTAGGTAATTCTTCAAAACAGAAAGAAAAAATAGGGTCTTCCATTGCAAAGGAATTATTTCCTTTGATCCTCGGTTTTTAAAAACCTTTTCATGTTCGAAACATAACAATCTTGAATCATTCTCTGTTTGGTAACACAATAAACTTTTTTTTTTTTTTTTTTACAAGGCACTGTTTTCAAAAGCATACATAAGCTTAAATATTACCAAAATGTGTCCATGCAAACATTTTACTATAAATGATTGAAATGCACAATATATATTTGGATTCTATTTAAACCAAAATAGCATGCAGACTTGCATGTCATTTCTTTGTTCACCAATATTGAAGAAAACCTTCAAAATATTTCATTTTAGTTATAATTTTTCAACAGCAAGATTTGCTGGAAGGGCTGGGAAGGCTACAGCATAACTCGCATGTCAATCGCCATGATATTATCACGCTGTTGATTTCAAGCAGTTTCAAAAGGTATCCTCCCAATGATTGCTTGTAGACACTATTGGAGGGTTTAGTGCAACAAAGGGCTATCTGCATTTTCAACTTGAATGAGATTTCGAAATTAAAATGATCCAGTAGAGACCAGGAACCCATCGGTAACAATGATTTCTACAGCAAACTTTGCTACAGCTGGGCTATCTGCTTTAAACTGCAGACTTTCAAGATTTATCAAAATTGCCAAAAATGCAGACAGCCCTTTGATACACTAGACCCTCGTATTATTAATCTTTAATATTCAATTTTGCTGAGTGACTTCAAGTCATTTGTATAACGGGCACTTTTAAATCTGTGAAAAGGAGAACAAAAGATATATCACAAAGAAATACGACAGGACAAAATCATGCAAAGTGGAAGATGGCACAAAGACATTCCGTATGACCCTAATTGTTTTTCCTTTTTTTAAACACTAAACAAAGATAAATTATCTAATAACCACACAGCTACATGCAGATGCATGTTTATATACATGAAAATGAGTTCTCTTGATAGTCAAGAGTAAATGAGTTTACTATGTACAAATGTAAAGGAAAAGAAAATAACTACATGTATATGGCTCTGTCAGTCTGAAAAACAAAGTACATGGATGCACAGTAGATATATTTTCTTTAGGAAAAAATAAAATGCATGTACATGTACATTACTACGATACTATCTGAAAGCATAAGTACATGTACATGCCGACATAAAAGTGACCTACAATACAAATCTAATGTTATCAATGTCAAGTAAGAACAAATAAAAAATTAAATCATATCAAAGGATTGAAGAATTTATCATCAAACTGATGTACATGTATCTCAAGCAGTAAGCCTCTACAACAAGTTAAATCTATTCTATATTCAGGTTTGTGACCAGTTCTCACAATAGTATTCAGACTTGGTGGAGATTTAACCACATAAATTGTGACATTCTCATTTTGATATACCCTGGTATATGACAGAAGGGCAGCAACTCATCAAAGTGAAATAAATCGACAGCCCTAAGCATCTCAGAAGAAGACAGTTATGTACTGTTAGTTTTCAACCAAAAGAAATACCAATAATAGAACAAAACACTAAAAAAAAAAAAAAAAAATCAGTGTGATCTTTCTGCATTAGAAAGTCACAAGCAACCTAAAAATGCAACTAAAGACCCACATAAACTGAAATCTGTATTGTGACAACTGACAAGTCAAATTTCATGTTTCGTTTCAATTACCAAGTGTTCAGTGTTATCTATGAAATGAACAGTTCTGTGATTAATTTGATGGTAATCAAATGGTAATATCAAAGGTAGCCTGCAAATACTTCAAAATGGAATTTCCATCTTCATCCAGGGCTTGTGTTATCTTGAAAATAACTAATGCATTTTATATTTCAATAATCTACAATCTACATATTGGAAAAAAAAAATCAATTGGAAGCTAAACATATGCTAAACATAAATCCATTAATTGATCACAGTCATATTTCATCAAGTTTTAAAATCATCAAGAAGCCTGATCGACTATGCAGACCTTTGTGCAATATTTGTACATGTACGATTTAAAATCAAATACCGGTACAAGCTGCATAACTTGTTAAACTATATGTAAAATACCTCAAAGAATAAAATTGTTGGGTATGAAAAACAAAAACAAAAATACGAATGACATGATAGATACAAATTTTAATTTACCAATGGTATCATATATCAGTGAAATGATCTGCAAGAAAGGAGACGTTTGTACATTGGAAATCACATAAAATAGTATTTCATTGCTTCTGAAATGTGAAAGAAGACTCCTTTTTCCAAAAGTATCTTGACCATTTTGTCAAATAATTCATTAAAGCATTCTTTATACTATTGAGCCACAGAAATATTCAAAGACCCCCCCCCCTTTATTTTAATGAGCTATCAAGAATATGTGAGCAACACCTCGCATTACTATAACTTGCATTCAAAAGTTGCCTTGCCAAGTTTTGAAGGCAGTTAATTTCTAGCCCCTATCTACAAATGTTTGGCTGGGCCAGATGAGAGTCAAAAGTATTATGGCTGTGTAATAAATAGAACTTTGTTTTAATGGTCAGGCATTTACTTCTTCTATTTATGCAATATGTCCCTTTCTTGCATGTCAAGTCACATTGATGTGATATGGCAAGTACACTCAAGTACATTTACATTCCAGTTGGAAAAGAGAATGTCTGCTCTATATGAGACAGAAGCAATTTATACATCACTAGAACATCATCTTCTGCATGAACAGATGGAAGAGAGTGGCTCCCTTATGCTGGTAATGACAGCTTCTGTCCATACATAACTGCAAATGGAAAAAAAAGGGAGAGAAAATCTTTGTTAATACAAGTGATAGGACATGCTTGATGGCGAAGTTTTACAACTTACAACAAATACGGTGCAGGAAGATCACATACCAGTAGTTTAATTATACATGTATATATGAGAGTCTGAGTTATGATTATGGAAGATTTCTCATCACTTACCCTAAACAGGCCGGGCTGGTTAGGGCTAACCCCCTAATCAACCCGAGATCTTGGCCGTCGATGGCGCAAATGCTGTAAAAATTGGCACGTGCACGTTACCTGAGGCATAATCTACCAAACTGTAAAAAAATTTGAAGTTTTCCTTTTACATATATTTATTTTATATTAATTATGCTAATTTATGCATGAAATCATATGTTTTGCTCTAAATCAGAAAATAAAGCTCCTAGAATCCAAATTTTTGGTGTAAATATTCTTTGTAGTATTCCTTACAATGTACTTGAAAAGAAAATCTGGTATCAAAATTAATTTCTTATGTTTTGTATTGTTTTTAAAATTTTCTTACATATTCCTTTGTTTTTCCTTATGTTTTGTATCTCATTTATTTGTTTCCTGTTTTCTCGCCTCTCAAAAAAAATCGGGACCTTGACCGTGACCATGACCTTGGCCATGACCTTGACCTTGACCTTAACCTTAACCTTGGACATCATAAATATTTATTCAAACATAGAAAATATTATTATGTGCATTTGTTTGGTAAATAATCTGGCACACATACATGATTCATACTCATCCCATACTATGCCATTTCATGTGTTATAATATAGAAAAATTCACTTCTTGGCATACACGACTGCAAAATACCGCACTACGCGAGAATCGTAGGTCCAAATTTGGTTAATTTGGTATCAAAAGATGCGTAAGACTCAGGGCTCAAAAGTCATGAAAGGCCGTGGCGAAACCTTTTAAGGTTTAAAAATTAACGCAAAAAAAATCACAGGGGGGGGGGGGGGGCGGTTGACTCAACCCCCTCACCCCTGGCCACTTTAGGGTTAATGTATCTGTCTGACAGAATTACAGCACAGAATGTGACAGACACCACTCTTGACAAGAGCAACACAAAGCATGTACATGTAGCATCCCCTCGCATGGTACAAATGTTTAGCTATTTTTGCATATTTAATGATCTGTGAACTTTGACCTTTGACTTATACACTCCAAAATAATAACACTAAGGCTACATCTTCATACCATGTACCTTAAACTCTGTTAGCCTTTACTAAAGTCATCACACAGAAACCGCATTTTCAGATACATAATTAGCTATTTTTGTGTATAGAACGAGCTATGACATACTCAAAGATCGAATTCAGGCTGTATCTTCATACCATGTACCTTCTTACCAAATTTTATTGAAATCAGTCTAACATTACTACAGTTATGGAATGGGAACCATATTTCGGATACATAATTAGCAATTTTGAATATTAATGTGCTGTGACCATTGACCTTTGACTTCCATTTTCAACATTACCTAGTAAGTTATCGAATGGAAACCACATTTTCGCATATTGCTGCATATTCAATGAACTTTGACCTATGACTTACACACTCGAAGATCAAACTTAGGCTTCATCTTCATACCATGTACCTTCCTACCAAATTTCATTAAAATCTGTCAGACATTACTAAAGTTATTGCATGGAAACCATATTTTTGGATGCATAATTAGCTGTTTTCGTGTACCGTATACTAGAGTGAGTAGAATGAGCTGCATGTGTGACATACTCAAAGATCGAATTTAGGCTATATCTTCATACCATGTGCCTTCTTACCAAATTTCATCAAAATCTGTCTGAACATTACTAAAAAAAACTATTTTTGCCCTACATACCCCAAAATCAAACTGAGGCTGTGGTTTAATACCATGATGTACCTTTATATAAAATTTCATGTTGTGGCAAAGTTGGTAAGAGTGTGCTCTGACTTAATCAAAGGGCCGTGAGTTCGATTCCCTCTGATGCCTCGTCCTTCAGCAAGACATTTAATTCACCTTTGCTGAACTCTACCTTGGAGTATAAATCGGTATGTGGCACTGCTGGGGTAATAATAATGTCTATGATAATTCACTGTACCGCCGTGAGCACCCTTTGGGGTGGACATGTTGTGCAGTATAAATATCTTCATTTCTATTATTATTTGTCAAACATTACTAAGTTATCTTATGGAAAACCAGTGTTCACAAGATTTGTTACGTACGGATGGACAGCAGTGTTACTACATGTATATCCCCCTTTGTCATCAAGGGGATAACAAGAGGGGGAAGTCCACATAGATGTTTTAAAAACTATGTTCAAGGAGGGCAGAAAATGAAAAACAAACATCCATTCTTATACAAAATTGGTAACTTTGGTGATTTTCCTTCAACATTTCCACTTTATACATGTACAAAACATGTCATATATTCCTTGCAGGGAACAAAATAATATTTTTTGCACAAGGACTATTCACCTATTTCTGTTCATGCCAAATTACCATTTTGGATGGAACCCAATAGAAATTTATGAGGGCTCTTTTGCAGTTTACGGGGGCTATGTCTGACATCCTGGGGGGCGAATCGCCCTTACATGTAGCTCCAGTGTATTTTTTAAAGCTGATTCCTTGCCATCTTCCTTCAGAGTAATCATTTGCTCATACCTATGTCATGGGAAACATGTGGCAGCATCCTACAGAGAATGGGAAAACCTCACCTTTTGTAATGTACAAGTAGAAGAAATCGCAGTAGAGTATCGTCTGTACACAGCCCGCTACAATGGCAATGAGGTCAAAGAATCCCTCAGAATAAAAGCGGTAGACCCAGTTGACGATGTAGAGTGCCCTGTATGCCCCTAGACAGAAGAGATAGTGACTGGTGATGGTTTCAGCCTCCCCGGTCTTGCTGATCATGAAGAGCTGCGGCATGATCGCTACCGATTCAAGGTAGATGGAGAATGTCCATAGGATCTGAGCAAATAAGAGTTTACATGAAAAAGAAAATCTTGCCAAGTTGCCATTGATGTTTTGGGGAATTTTAAATGACTAACTTCATTTTGTCAGACAGTAGAATGTACTGTCACTTAATTGTCACTTGCAAGCAAGAAGCAAGAACATCAATAGTCATGCAGTTCATGCCACAAGTTCAAGTAACCATTTTCAATGACGGAACTTTATACATGTATTAGAAAAGTTCCTAATGACAATCTACAATAAAAAGTCCATGGATTAAGAGCACAAAATGATATGCATTCTGCATGAGGGTAGTTTGGGAATTTTGGACTCATCTCTTGCTACAATGTAGTTTCTTTCTTTCAATAAAACATTTCTGGGAGGGTAGTGCAATTCCAACACTGATACATTTTATCAAATGCATGCACTCTATGTCTACATGTACGGTATGTGAGCAATAGAAAAACATGTATCACAGTCAAACCAATATCAGTGCTTATAATGAAATCTCAAGTTTGCTTTGACCTGATGATGTAAAAGTACATCCACTCCCAGAATGCAGAGTGGAAATCGTCTCAGAGAACATTAAACATATTCTCCATGTCCTAAAGAAGGAAATTCTAAAAGTCACTTGAAGCCCCAGGGCTTAAGGACTTTGGTACTTGTTGGAATGAACAATTAAGTGTTTGAATCCATATTGCACATTCACAGGGTATGCATCTACATATAATGTAGATTACTTCCTTTTGTTATTGTTTTTTTAACTCAAATGCAGCCCCCCCCCAAAAAAAAATAAAAATCAATACATTAGAACATACTCACAATATCATGACCCAAAATTACGTTTGCAAATAATGGCATTTTAATCATGATCCTGGTCTTGTTATTTTTCTTGCATTCTTCATTATATACCCACTGCTCTTTCTTTACTTCTTTCTTTTCTCTTTTCTCACTCTCCCGGTTTTCATCTTCGCTTCACTTAACTTAAATGTGTCATTATTCTTTCTATCACTTTATGTAATTCACCTGTTTTTTAATGTTATGTTATATTATGTTATGTATTTATACTGAATGTTAAGATCTCTGTGCACTTGGTCAGGTGTGGGAAGGAAGGCCTGTGGGCCATGGCCATTTAGTTGACCTGTTCCTTACCCAGGCTACCTGGCTGGGTGCACAGGGGTCTATGAAATTATTGTATTCACTCACTTTGTATGTTACCTTTGTTTGTTTCTTGATTTCTGAAAGTGCCAAATAAATAATAATAATAATGAAAAAAAAAATTAAAAAGTTAAATTGATGTGTCATTTATTTAGGGATGCCTATTTGACTGTCTGCTTCACATTATTTCTCAACTCAGGAGTGAAGTCTGTAGCACTAAGTACACAGAAGTGACAAAACATACAATATTTGTTTCTTAACCCAATGAGCATGATTTGAATTTAGGATAACACACATTTTTGCATAAAGTGCATAGATCATTTAGCCGGGTCACATTTATATGCACATAACTTACGAAGTACACAGGATAAGCTGCTTCTAAAGCTACCTCACTTAAGAACAAAAGTAACTCTTGGGGATCGTGCTTTCAGTTGCGCTGCTCCAAAGCTTTGGAACAAATTACCACTGGAAATACGAAAAGCACCAACTGTTACCATCTTCAAACATTTACTGAAGACCCATCTTTTCTCAGAAGTTTTTGGTTAATTGTATTATATACATAATTGTTTAATTTGTTTGAGCAGTAGCATTGTTGGGAGCTCTGTTACACTACAGCGCAGTAGAGTATATTTACATAGTGACTGAGCTATATAAATGGTCTAATTATTATTATTATTATAGATCCTAGCATGAGTTATTGTGTTGTTTGCATTCATCGGCTTAAAAGGCAACTTGTTTCAACTTGTTTCTACCGGTATTCTTTTAAGATTACAAAATTCAAAACAGTTACATACCTCCAGTGGAGTGAAGTCATGATTGACGAGGAAGGCCAGTCCTCCAACAGGAACGACCAGGAACTCAACCCTGAGGGTGTCATGGTTGTGGTCATAGGTAGCCTTGAATTTGACATAGATCAGGTAAACTGTGGCATAGGCACAGAGAATATAGATCACCTTCATGGACGTATTGTAGACGGAGATAAAGCTAGTGAAGAGATCCAGATAGCGGGTGGTGAAGACAAGTGCAAAGAGCAGCTGGGACTTGCCCGAGATACCTGCAGAGATGTAATATGATCCACATGAAAGAAACAAACTTACAATCAACAGTAGTTTTTTCTTATCCATGAATGACTAAACACAACAAAGGCCCACTTACACTATGAACATGACGGACAAAATAAACAACCCCTCATTCTACTCTTCACAATGGTTCTGGTAGTCAAAAGAACATCTCTTCACTGCTATTGTCTAAAATATGTGGAACAGGTGTCACATGCATATTCACCTGGAACTACATGATTAAACATAATAGCTGTGAAGGGATGTTCTTTTGAATACCAGAACCATTGTGAAGGGTAGAATGAGAGGTTGTTTATTTTGTCCGCTTTCTTTGTCCGCCATGTTCATAGTGTATATATAATTTTTGAGAATATACTTTGGAGAGAACCCCTGTGGGTACTTTTTGAATGCATTTCCTGGAGGGAGCCCTACGACATATATGTTCATTATTGGTGAGGCAATCATATAAACACTTCTTCTAAAGACTATGGAATATGAATGCTATGTCTTTCACGCATGATACTGATTATGCAGTTTCATACTTACAATTCAGAAACATTATGTGGGTATTCCAGAATAACATGAGAAAATGTGGAAGTGCATTATGAGTGATCGAGAAGTATCTCATTCTTCAATATCCACTTACAAAAATGCAAGGTTTTATATTAGATAACCTTGCACCCATGTAGGCCTACCTGTACAGAGGAAATTGCCAACAATAGGAAAGTAGTGTATTTCTATTTCCTGTCTCACGTGCGTAACAGACGAGCATGAATGTTGAAAAAAAAAAATCTAAAAATTTCACATGATCAAGAAGAAGATAATTTAGATCCAATTGAAGGAATGGTATGGAAATTTATAGGACAATTTTCATCATCCTACGGTGTACAAAGCAAATATTTCACAAGAACTGGTTATTTCAGTGTTTTCTATCCTCAACTACAGAGGTTGGCAGCCACATAAACTCAGCTCACCATAGTGACGTACCAATGCTCCTGTGTGTTCGATATCAGGACTTCGACATTTGGAGTAAATCATATTTTGATTGCTGGTTTTTTGTGCAGGTCCATTCACATTTCTTTCACAGTACACATCACCAATTCACCATGGAATTGATTCTCCTGATGGCAAATTGTATTGAACTGTTTATTCCAGGCAGTTCCAACCCCCTGGTTATTCACAGTCTGCATTCAACACTTCTTGTCAGTGACATAAGATTTTAAAAACAAAAACAAAAACAAAACAACTTTCTCTTACAAATAATACTAGAAGACAATGAAAAATTATGTTTTATTCATACACCTGTATCTTGATAACAAACAGCTGACAATCTAGTGTAGATGTGCTCTGCTGATAACTTGTAAATTCTTTGATTATGTCTGTGATTCAATAAAACACATAATTAAAAAAAAAGTTGTGTAGATGTACTTATGTAATGTTCTAGACATTAAAATTGGCTACATGTACATGTACAAACAAATGCTCTGTAAAAAAAAAAAAAAAAAAAAAAAAAAAAGAACTACGAAACGTATCTAGGTCTAGGCCTACAAATAACTGAAAGAAAAAAAAACCAACCACACTACAAACAATATACCCTAAATAAAAAAAATAGGTAGATAGAAAGAAAATCAAGGCTGTACATACTCCATGCAAAATATAGCAACAGTTGTTCCACAATAGCTACATATGGTCACTGTCTAAAATAAATTAGTGTTTGCATGAAGAGCCTATTCTTTTTTTTTTCTTTTCTACAGGAAGAAAGAAAAAATTTTGAAATACAGGATTTAAATACGGATGTTTCCAGGATAATATATAGCCATCTCAATTTCTCAAGAATTCGTAAGAATCTAGTCTTTAGTTCTAATAGACCTCAAGGTTATAAAGCTCTGTCAGCTCTGTCAGCAGTGGCCTCCTAATTCGAGTTTCAGATATTGAGGTATCCCAAGGGAGCCCCCTGTCTACACCTGAGAGACATAGGAAACTTGTTTCCGAGAAACCTTCGAACAACTTCGAGCAGGTTTGTCAGGACGGTGTCTGAGAACCGGCAGGATTCGGTAACCTGGCATGATACTACTTTATCTATAAAAATAAATAAATAAATAAAAATAATAATTCATAGTAAAAGAAAAAAAGAAAAAAAAAGAGAGATGCCAACAAAACTATCTTTAAAATACCAAAATTATTTAAAAGAAATAATCAACAAAAATAAAGCTAACTTAGTTGGTGATAATAGTCAAGACTGACTGATCGCCATTCAACACGAATCAACAACAACAACAACAACCTGCTTCCAGAAACAAAAAGTAGACAAAAATGTCTGTGGTCCTGGTCGACTCTTGTTTTGTCTTGTCTGTATTGAGTCGGCATATGCAGGCTTGCGGTACTCTGTCAACTTTACTGGGGTGTGCAGGTGTGGTCGCCGAGCAAGCAGGTTGCTAATTACTGGGCTCTTTTTAAAGTTTAGTTGGGTTTTGAACGAGTCCAATGAAGCTGTTGACAACTTGACATAATGTCGATCTTGAGGTTGTTCCAGTCCTTGTGGGCAGGAAGAAGCCAAAGTGATTTTTTTTTAAATTGAACCACAGGCAAAGATAAAATATTCTCATTAATATATCAACATATGGGACCCCAACACTGATTTATTTTTGCCACAATAATCAACTCATTGATTGCAGGCATCATCAACAACAGAAAGACAAGACAAGCATTGACAAGACAATATTAATTTTTGTAAAAGTAAAGAAAGCAAAACAACTCAAAGAGTCAAAACAAAAAACTGCTAATGACACTCCCAATGTGGCTGCTCCCAGGCATGGGCATGTCCTGAGCTGGCTAAAGAACTAAAACTAGGACGTTTGCTCAATTGCTCCCCTTCCCACCATTGCCCACCGCCGGCCGCCTCGCCGCCCGCGCCCCCGCCTGGGCTGGGTATCCGTAGACCGTACCGTACTACTACTGCACCGGCTCCGTACGGGTATAACAGCCATAAAGCTTCCTTACCAACCAACTTAAGTTTTGACACGACATATTATCTGCAACATTTTTTCACCTCAAATAACATATTTACAACTGAATGTCACGACCTCATGATATTATGATAACAGAATTTTCACTACCGTATGATAATCAAGCTAAACTTTAATTACAAATCCAAAATAATAATGTATTTTGAGACCACTTCATGCTGGGTCGTTCTAATTTTTTTAACACACACACCACACACATTCGCCTATGGAGCAAAAGCCGCGATTTGAAATTTCCGAGATCAAGGTATCAAAATCAAAGACAGAGGAACAATTAGCTATAATTAATTACCTGCACACGACCTTGTTTTCCATATCTTCCATAAAAGCAAAATAATTGCCAAAAGATGGGACAGATCCCCAACCAATCGAAAGATATTCATGATGGTCTGCCGATTTTGCTCGTCAAGTTCGAAAGATGGCTGAGTTGACGTGGCGTGCGATGCTGTACCTACAAAATATGACTCAACCCCGTTTAAGAATAACGTAAATTAAAAGGTATTGCGAAGCAGCGAAATCGTCGGACTGGCAATACGGTATCCTGGGCCTGTCATCACAAAAAAGGTGACACATGGCAATTCCTACCGGAAAATCATCATTTTTTGTTATCTTGACAATTTTGTAGCGACAGTTTCTATTCAGAGGGAGTAGCCCAAAGTCTATTTAGGATGTATCAGGGATTTGTTTGCTTACGTGTAAAGAGAAATTTAATGGTTTCTGAAAATGAAAAGTGAATTTTGACAAATCTTTAATATGACAGAATAAAATTGCTGATCTGTTAGTAAAATATTGCTTCAGTCTCGGCTCTGGAAAGAGGAAGTGAGTGGCCTTACACATTTTATTCAGTGACAGTGTATTCATGGACCTAATACTATAGCAGGGCCGTACGCAGAATGTTTTTCCTGGGGCGGGAAGCTATATACGTAAAATGTTCAAAGAAACCAACATGAGAGAGCAAAGCGACCGAGCTGGTCACAAGGGCGCTTTCGCGTTTTCAAAGTTGAAATTTAAGGTTCTGGTGCACACTTTTGGTGGAATTTGGAAAATTTTCAGAAAAACCAATGTAAGTCTTGAAAATTTCTGCCACCCCCCCCCCCGCTACGTACGGCCATGTCTATTACTACACATTTTACTTTCCCGAGACAGTCCCATCTGGATCATCATATAGTAGGCATCAAAAAGGCAAAGTATTATCCATAAAGCTTGACACGTCACACGTGTGCCCTTTGTCATATCTTCATACTTATAAGACAGAAAAGAAAAATATAGTTAGTATTATATCTGAACTCGCTCAATTTGGCACTTGTAACATTAATTGAGTATAATGGTTGAAAATGTATGCATAAAATTAATGTTAGATATAAAATTAACGATATGTGAAAGTATGAATCGAAACGGGTATCATTCACCGTGAAAAAAAAAATGCAGTTTCGCGAAGCAATTTTCACAAAAACATTAATGGTGAATAGGCTAAATTGTCTGATATAGATATTTTCTTTTATTTTTTAAGCCACCAACATTTTGTATGACCACTATGTTTGTAAGATCAATGTTGTACCCCATGCATAGAAACGAAAATTATTATTTTATTTTTTTTTACAAGAAACGATACCAGTTTCCTTTAACTTATATTTCATTATATTTGCTAATGGTAAAATCGTTAGGCTCTTGCAATTTATATTCAAACCAAAGATTATACACACTGATATTTAAAGTGGATACGGAAGGTAGGAGCATTATGCTGAAATCATGTCTCGGGCTAAGACTAGCTTGGATAACAGTTACTGTGCCTGTGAATCGAAGCCCCGGACAGCCCCCGGGGCAGGGGGGTACAGCCCCCCCCCCCCCCCCCCCCGTCCTGCTAATATTCAGTTCCCGGGAGTGAAGGAAACTGAATGAAATTAAGTTGGTATGCAAGAGGTGACAACTGTCACCATGGTCACATCAAAACTCGATCCGTTCATGGCACTGGGTTTATAGGCCGACCCTGCATGAGACTAGCATTACGCATGATATCGCGCACCGGAAGTGGGGGTTGGGGGGCGGAGAACAGGAGGGCAGGGGTAAAAAAACAAAACCGAAAAAAAAAATAGATGGGCAAAACGAATTCCCCCAAAATAAAATTCCCCAAACAAAAAACAAAACAAAACAAAACAAAACAAAACAAAAACAGGAAGAGAGCAAGAACGTCGAAATAGAAGGAGCGGCCGAGGAACGATGACGAAGAAACGTCAATGTTTCCACGCTTTGCACGGGTGGAGGGGGGCGGGTCCTTTTTCCCCCACCAAGTCGCACCCATGCAGTATAGAGCCAGGCGCGGTTCTAAAGCCATGGGGGGGGGGGGGGGGGGGGGGGGAGGGGGAGTGCGGCTACTCGGGGCTTGGGGATTGTAATGTATATTAGAATTCAACATATCGCCCAAATTTTTTTTCGGGGCCGGGGGGGGGGGGGAGGCGGTCACTTCCATTGAAGAGTAGATAGCATCCGCGAGAATCGGATTCAAGCGCTCGGACGCCCTAAACATGGATTTTGTGCAGATGTCCCAGATGTGCACACTCTAAAAAGGGATTTCATTATAATTGTTGAGATAATTCATATACCCTAAACCCCGGGGGGGTCACTCTCCACATGGCCTGCTACGCACCCGCGTCCAGAAAAAGCGTCGAAAAGGGTCCCATTTCAGGCACTCGGGCGTCGTCGACGTCTTTGGCAAAAAGGGTTGCTTTTCAGCACCATTCGCTGGTAAATCGCCTCTTAGGGTAGCCTTTTCTCACTCTTCACGCCATTTAGGGTTGCTAATTTGGTTATGCAGATTACGCCATTTAGGGGTGCAAATTTAATCTACGCCATTTAGGGTTGCAAATTTAGGCAAATTTGAACATACCTACGCCATTAACACCATAGGGATTCAAAATAATCCTCGCACACGCCGGCGCAGCCAGCACTTGTGAGAGTGACCCCCGTACAGTCCCCCAAGCTAGTCTCTTACACCCGGCTCTATACTAGGCAGCACGCGTTACCATACACACGCCCATAGGTCGCAGAGGATGCTATGCTATGGCTATGCTAATATTCGATGTTAATGCAACCGTTCCGTGCCTGTTTGAAGCGACTATGCTCGGCTGCACGGCATGCATTTGCACCATCGATATTTTAAAAAATGGATAAAGCAACAGTGCCCTCGTTGGAAGCCACAGACACCGGAAACACTTAAAAGTACTCTCAAGTGCCACAATTTCTTTTTTATATCTAGCATTTTCCAAACGTCTCAAAACACATTATTATGGCATCGTGAGTTTCATTTGACGGAAATTTTATTACCATAGAAGAGCTGTTTATTGGTGAGTGAATATATCAAGTGTGAGAAAAAGTTTTACTCGTGTGTACTTTGTTTCACTGGTTTTCTTTCGTGTTGTTATTCCTAGAGGCTAGCCCCATATACTGTTAATTGTGTTGTGTTTTTCAATTCAAGTCAGTAGTGGCCTAGCGTTACTTACATGTAGATCTATCCTGTCCTTGATTCACCCACTCACGGGAGTGATAGCTTGACTTGTCTTTGCGTACAATTCAATGCAAAAACGAAATTGCCTTTCTGAATGAATAGACTAGTATATTTCAGCTTAATGAATTATTTAACCACAAATGATAGGTGCAAAAATCACACGAGTAAAAATTTTTTCTCAAGACTTAAAGGGTAAGTCCACCCTAGAAATTTTACTGTTTCAATAAAAGGAGATAAATTTGAACAGCATTTTAAAAAAGAAATGAGCAAAATATGGAGTGTCCGAGGCGTCGCAAGAAATTCGAACATGCTCGATTTTTTTTTTTTTTTTTTTTTTGGGGGGCAGACTTTTTACAGTCTCTGCAAAGTCTCCGCGACGTCTCCGAGACGTTATCCATTAGTTGCGGAGACTAATTATATCCGCGACTGCTGAGATGTCTCTGCAATATCTCCGAGACGTCTCTGAGCCATCTCAGAGACGTCGCGGAGACCAGGAGGAGACTAGAAAGACTGATGAGACGTTGCAGAATGTAGAGACGTCTCCGCGACTCTACCTGATGATGTTTGACCCACTTTAGAAACCGCGTGACTGAACGTGTACTGACATTCCTCCTAGTCCAAGTCAGGTGCATGATCCTGCAAATGCTCCATTATAATTATTTTGAAATTTGTTGCAGAGACGTCTCCGTTGGTGAGATAGGGCCTTTAGGTATCAAATTAATCGATTTCAATGTTTACGCCACTTAGGGTATCAAATTAGGGGATTTCCCTGTTTACGCCACTTAGGGTGGCTTTTTTCATGGGTTACGCCATTTAGGGTTGCAAATTTGGTTAATGTAGTTACGCCATTTAGGGTGCATTTCTGAGGTTGTCGGACACGGGTGGGTAGCAGGCCATGTGGAGAGTGACCCCCCCGGGCCCTAAACCAGGATATTTCCATTTCCATACGGCGATTATACGAGAAGCTATACAATAAACACAGGATGTAAACACACACACATGTGCTAGCGCTCAGCTGAACATTTTCATTGGATAAAAAGTTTTCTGTGTGTGCTCGGGGGTCTCACTCTCATGCAATGACTGGACATGGGAGCCGCAACTGCTAGCGCTGAGCCTTATGCGCTGTACATTATAGCCGGGGTACATTAGTATTGGGGTTCGGCTTTGAGATGCGGGGGTAGGGTAGAGTCCCCAGTTTTCCGCGATACGGAAAACGAAAATTTTCACGGAATTCGAGAAGAACAGGGGTGTCGATCCCGGGAGGGGCGGGGATGGGGGGGATATATCCCCCAATATTTCGGTCAGGGGGAGGGGGGGGGGATGGCCTGTACAATCATCACCCCAATAATTCACCATGAAAAAAAATGAAAAATTTCATAGCCTCCTATAATTATCCTAGAAATAAACAAAAGTAAAGACAAAGACAAAGAGAATAAAGAGCAAAGAAACATTTTTTTTTAAGGAAAGGAAAAGGAAAACGCTTTCAGCGCTCGCTCGCATTTTAAGTATCCCAACCAATGGGTATGATACTATACTTTATGAAAGCAAATCGGTTTGCATCTTGACTTTCTATCAAGTGGTATGCTATTATTGTTCTACTCGCATTTAATATCTTTTGTTATCTTAACCAATGCCAGTTAATATTTTTATCAGTGTTTATTATGAAATGAAATTGGCAAGCATCTTGTCTTTCTGTCCAATGTTATACATGTACTATAACTGCAAGAAGTCGAACGGGAAGAAGACCCATAACAGAAGAATTTTCATGAGATAATGTCCTGTGACCGGTAGCCTATTCCTATCATACCAAATATGAGAAAGGAGGATGCTTATAAAATGTATGTTATTAAAATCATAAGATTGGAGTAACAGTACACTAGAAACTAGCTGTCCTCAATATTGGGGGAAAAAAAAAAATAGCCCTATCTCGCTCACTCATAGAAACAGGATAAGAAGGCAAGCGCTCTTATTCCCTCAGCAACATATCCGAATATTGTAATATCTTTACAGCGAGATGCAAAGCTTTTCATAAAATTCATTTAATCTATTTTGGTGGAAATTCTACGTTTTATTAGAAAGAAACAGAGTTTTTGTCGGTAGCTCGCTTCGCTCGCTCATAGAAACAAAATGGTTTAATAGATGGCAAGTGATGCACCAAAAAGCAAGATTTGGCAATTATGTGATCAAAAACTATTTAGATATTTTTGAGGCTATCAGAGAATGTAATTTTTTTCCTCGCTCGCTGCGCTCACTCGAAACCCTGATAAACCCTGATAAAAAATATCAACTGGCATTGGTTAAGATAACAAAAGATATTAAATGCGAGTAGAACAATAATAGCATACTACTTGATAGAAAGTCAAAATGCAAACCGATTTGCTTTCATAAAGTATAGTATCATAACCTCATTGGTTGGGATACTTAAATGCGAGCGAGCGAGCGAAGCGAGCGCTGAAAGCCTTTTCCTTTTTCTTTCCTTAAAAAATTGTTTCTTTGCTCTTTATTCTCTCTGTCTTTGTCTTTACTTTTGTTTATTTCTAGGATAGCAAATGGAGGGCAAAAGAAAATGTTGGGTAGGGGCAGGGGCAATCAAATTTTTTTTGCGTGTATGGAAAAATCGAGCATGAAGCGCGAGGTTTTAGTCGCCGGCGTAATTCCACTTTGAGGAGTGGGGGGGGGGGGGGAATAATTGAATTTTCGGACGATTTTTTTTTTCTTCTTATACACACATTTTGATATCGATTTTGTGAGCGAGCGAAGCGAGTGAACAAAAAATAACCGTTTGGGGGTTTTTAATCGCATATTCAAATAAATATTCTGAAATATGAAGAGCGAGCTGAAAATGGCCACTTTTCTTGTTTTTAATCACATTTTAGAAAAAATAAATTATAAGATATGACGAGCGAGCGAAGCGAGCCACCCCAAAATAACCACTTTTTTTTTTTTTGGGGGGGGGGGGGTTTCAAACGAATTTTCAAATAGAAATTCTAAAATATGATGGTTGTTTATGATAGATATTCAAAATTTTTACTAGCTGATAAATCAAAATATATTTTCCTCCTTAAAAAGTGAGGGGGGGGGGTATTTGTACATGCCATCCCCCCTCTCCAAAAAGTGTGTGGGGGGGATATATCCCCCATCCCTCGGGATTTACGTCAATGCTTTTAGTGGCCCCAATAAACATTTTTCTGTTACACTTTATATAGAGGGAAATTTTTGTAAAATCAGGTAATGCTTAATGGAGCAAAGATATTGATCAAAACTAGATCATGAACTGAACATTTACATTACAAACTAATAGTGTGCGAGGAAGCCAACAGCGACTGAGTGAGAAAATTTTCAAGTTTTGAAGAGCGGAAAATGGTATTTTAGAGCACCTCACAGCTTGAATATGATGTTTATGACAACATCTACTTATTTACAAATTACTGTATAATTTTTCTTTTCAGTCCTCAAAATTTCTGGGGGGGGGGGGACAACGGGGGGGGGGGGGGGGGGGGGGGGGGGCAAAGATTCTGAGATGGGGGGGGGCAAATGTCCCCCATGCCCCCCCCCTTGGTGCCACCACTGTTTGTCGGTGATTTTCACCGACAAAACTCTTCATGAAACGCTCCCCAGCAGTGGCGTAACAGCCGGGGGGGGGGCAGGGGGGGGGGCACTCTGCCCCCCCTGAAGGATTTCAGCGGGAAAATCCACCAAACCACCGGGAAAAAATGAAAGGGAGGGAAAGGAAGAAAAAGGAAGGGAGAAAGGGAAAGGAAGAAGAAGAAAGGAAAAGAAGAAGAAGAAGAAAGGGAAAGACAGGAGAAAGGGAAAGGAAGAAGGAGAACGGGAAAGAGAAAAGGAGAAAGGGAAGAAAGAAGAAGAGAGAGAGAGGAAAAAGAGGAAAAGGGGGGAAAAAGAAAAAAGCAAAGGGAAACAAAAGAAACGAGGGATAATTTAGTACCGAAACCCCGGAGCTTCCGGGTGCTCCCTGGACCCCCGCAGTGGCTTTCCCTGTAGACCCCCATCATGGGCCCTAAACCAGAACCCTGGGCCCCACCCGCTAAGGGCTTCGCAATAAACAACGCGGTGCGGGCTCACCTCCGCATATTCTATTTCTAGACTTAGATACCGGGAAATTTTCGCCTCTGCCCCCCCCCCCCCAATTAACAGGCAGAGAATGTAAGAGACCGGGAACAGTCAACGAAAATTCAAAGAAACGTCAGAGCTTCCGCGCTTCGCGCGGGAGAGGAAATCACCATCCCTGCACCCTCCACCTAGCATGCCTATAGGGAGCGCACTTTGCACTATCGTCCTCCTAAAATGAAATCCTAGCTACACCACTGATTCTAGACTTAATTACCGGGAAATTTTTGGCTATGCGTATGCCCCCTCCCCCCCCCCCCCCCCCCACTAACAGGCAGAAAGCATAAGAAGAGCGGGAACTGCCAGCGAAAAAAACGTAGGAGCTTCCGCGCTTTGCGCGGGAGGGGGGAAACTCCCCCCTCCCTGGACCCTCCCCCCTAGGGAGCTCCGTCCTCCTAAAATGAAATCCTAGTTACGCCGCAGAAGATAGACTTAATTACCGACAACTACCCATTCAAAGAAACGTCGGAGCTTCCGCGCTTCGCGCGGGAGGGGGGAAACTCCCCCCTCCCTGCACCCTCCCCTCTAGGAAGCACTACATTGGCGTAAATTCCGGGGGGTGGGGAATCTATCAACCCCACTTGGGGGAGAGGGGGGATGGTGTGTACAAGGTTCCCCCTATGCAGACACACTTTTTAAGGAAGAAAATTTGTTTTAATTAATCAGTTAGTAAAAATTCTGAATAACAACCATCATATTTTAGAATTTCTATGTGAAAATGCTATTGAAAACAAAAAAGTAGTTATTTTTGGCTTGCTCGCTTCGCTCGCTCGTCAAAATCTTAGGATTTCCATCCGAAAATGCGATTAAAATCGAGAAAGTGGTTATTTTTGGCTCGCTCGCTTCGCTCGCTCGCAAAAATAGATATCAAAATGTGTGTGAAAGGGAAAAAGTCATTAAAAAGGTTTTTTATCCCCTACTCCTCAAATTGAATTGACGCCGGTGCAGCGCTACCGTCCTCCTAAAATGCAGTCCCAGCTACGCCACAGATTCTAGACATAGACTAGTTACCGGGAAATTTTGGGCTCTGCCCCCCCCCCCTGATAACAGGTACCTGTTACGCCCCTGCTCCCCAGTGCAGTACATGAAGGGCGTAGACAGGGTAGATAGCGGGAATAATGAGGGGGGGGGGGGTGCATGCATCCCCACATTTCGAGGTAGACTCCGGGGGGGGGGCACTCAACCCCCAAAGTGGTATAATGGGTTAACCCCCCCCCCCCCCCCAGGTATGAGGACCTGTCTATGCTAATGTACTAGTACATGAAATAACTTGCAAATTTATGTTTGTGATAGATTTACTGAATTATATTCTGACGAACGCTAAAGTTAGCTATTTCACTTCAATTTCATCATGATTTCATTCATGCGCATCCATATCCATCTATGAAATCCGGCTTACTGGCGGAATTGGCCGGCGCGCGGCGCGCGGCCGGCCGAATTTTTGATCGCGGATATATTATATATTCGGAGCTAGCTGGAGCTATGTACATGTAGCGCGCACATGCTCATTTCCAATGCAAAATTAAGATGTAGAAGGTTGAAAAGGGGAGTAGAATTTACAGGAATTCACGATATTTGGTAAGTTTCATTTATTTCAAAGAAATTTAAGATTCATAATGCGTAGAATAAGGTCGCTAATTGTACCGGTGCCTACCATATGCAACACATTATTATGTATTGCAGCCACACCGGCGCTAACTCGATCATGTTTACAGCTGGATGCATCTCCGAGCAGAGGTTGGGGCCGGGTGACTCGGGCGGGCTGTCCGGTGTCGTGCGCCGATAGCCCCCTCATTCAGTGAACATCTTCGCCATGTCGATGCACATGTTGTTATTGTGCGAATACGCGAAACACGCAACACGGCAACAAGCACTAACTTTTGTTTTGTTGGAATTAGAGAAACTAGTCATGCTAGTCAGTTAAGACTGTTATTACCAAATATACCGGTACCGGCGGTACCCAGATGTTGTGTGTCCGGACAGGTTGTGTATCTGGACAGTCGATATTGTAAAATGGTCATGACGGTCAATCAAAAAGTTTAACGTTACAAGTTAACTTCAACTCCAACTTTAAGTTCAACTTCAAGCAATAATTTTCCCGGACCGAATTTTCTGTCTCAAAATTTTGTCGTTGCATGGTTAGCCTCTTAGTCTTATACTGGTAGGGTCATCCCTTCTCAGATGTCACAATTAATATAGATCTAGTTTTTCACGTGAATGCAACGTTTGTATTATGTTTATCAAATCCCGTTGATGTTTTCTATTCTTTTCCAACAATTAGAGTAAAGTTAAGTCTAATTTGTGTTGGAATGATTGATAATAAATCCAGTGGATTGTGATCAAGGCTATCTTTTTCAGCCGATAGTATCGATATCTTGGATTTGTGAGATGTCGGGCTTTCGTGAAACACTTTGTCAGGTCCATGACGTCTCCGTAGATCATCGACAAGAGATATGACTGTCATGGAGTTCGTTTCATGAAACGCGCCCCAGCGAATTCGAGCTCCTGGCATTTCATCCGTATTCAAATGATCGACCAGTACGAAACAACAAGAACATCATCGTTCGTACGTATGTTTGGGCATATCTCTATGTTATATGCCCAAACGTACGTATGTGCGCTTACAAACCATAGGCATATATAATTGGTACGTACAAACAATGATATTCGTACGTACCACAACACCTCGTAAGAGGTGTTGTGGCCCAGTGGATAAGTCTCCAGACTTTGAACCACAAGGTCCGGGGTTCGAATCCCTGCCACGGCACTAATGTCTTTTGGCAAGAAAGATATGAATCTACATTTGCCACATCTTTCGGATGATGACGTTAAAGGTTGGTCCTAGACGTAAATAATCATATTTGATTGATACGCGTCTGTCAAAATCCAATCCGAGAGAGAGATGATGATGATGTTGTTGTTTTGTACTGGTCGATCGTTTGAATACAGTTGAAATGCGAGGAACAGAGAGAGAGATGTTGGCTGCAAAATTTTCAACCGGGAGGACCTAGGACCCTGGATTTACCTGAAAATGAGGGTTAAAAGGAATAAATCATGAAATTGGTAAGCTGAAGATAATTTCAAAAGTCGAATCTCTGACACTTATCTGTTTTTTTATAATAATTTTAATGTAGAGGGCCTATAAACAATGAATTTAGGTCGTTTTCTCGTTGTGCTGCCGCGCACAATGAGATTGCATACACAACGCCTCAGGGCGCTTCTGTCTCTGAAATGAGGAGTGCCAACCCTACCAGTATGAGGCTAACGACAAAATTTTGAGACAGAAAATTTGATCTATAATTTTCTATCACTTGTGTTAGACATTGTCATTGTTATTTTATTTTTACAGAGAACAAAATATACTGATGATGATTGGTACCATTTATGATGGGGTGACCAAACATTCGCGCCCATTTTAGTTTTGTAAGGAATGCAATATTTAACATGTTTAATGCAAATTTCCTCAAATTCTACCAAAAATTATTTAAATTAATGGATACCAAAGCCAAGGGAAAGCAAATTTTTTTTAGATTACGAATGGGTGCAAGAAGAAAAATTATTGACAAAGAATTCCTGAGATATCGTGCAACTCACTAAAACTGAAAATGGTCTAGATCTACAAAAACAAACCTTGCGTACGCCACTTTACAAATAATTTAAATCTAGACCTCTATCCAAAATAGGTTGGAGGTATGGTAATTGTTTCACTAGCAAGGCAAAATGCCATGAAATCATGTGATATCACTTTTTACTTTTGAATTTGATGACATCTTCTCTGCAAAGGAAGATTTCTAGTTGTAAATTAATATTTTTCGGAACAAATGCAAAATACAGCAAATTCTGCTGATTTTTGTCAATAATTTCACAACTCCTTCCCCAACATTAAAGAAAATTTAATCCTAAGGTGATATTATTAGGCTCCCCTATCCATTGCAAGTATCATCAGATTTTCAAAATCTTTTGTAGCTTTTGAGTTATTACCCTGTGCTGTGTGTGAAATATGGACATGTGCCAAATTTGGACACACCACCATAATGAATAATTTTGTTGAATCCAAAGACGAAGGAGAAGGCTTCATTTGTGTTATGCGTCCGGACACACGACCTCCCATCCTACCACTCACAGAGCCATTGGCACTGCCGCTTCCACCTGTGTCATGTCACTTTAGACTCTACAGACAGTGTCTGCCCTTTCTTATCAACGATAATGCCAAAACTCAAAAGACACATCCTTAAAAAAAATTATTTAATAACTTGCTATTAATGTCAAAATTGTCCCAAATCACTATCTGTCCATAATGTCTGGGATGACCTGTAATATCATCTTTCATGTAAAATAACTGTAATCATGAACACTTTATGTTGGATGAAGCCTTGAGGACGAGTGCACGGACATGAATGACACCATGCTTTGTGTTACTATTTTACAAATTTATAGTCGAGTTTCAATTAAGACAATGACATGACTAGCTTTTAATTATGAAAATGAAAATATTCTTGGTGAGATTTTTTGCACTTTTGATTTCTAAATGAGTAAGTCATTTATTCATTTATTATCCTAATCTAGTTCAAGTCACATCTTAGATTCTCCTTTGAAGAATTAAGTCTGATGTAAGATTCCACTGAGTTCACAATCTTTTCTGTCTTTATGCAGAATAAGCCCAATAGCTATCATGCCGAAGCTGGAGGGTTATGAATTCTGGGAGAAAACCCTTGGCAAACCTCGATTCATTGTCGCGCCTATGGTGGACCAGAGCGAATTGCCATGGCGATTGTTGAGCAGACGACACAAGGCAGAATTGTGCTACACACCCATGTTCCATGCATCTGTCTTCACAAAAAATCCTAGCTACAGGAAGAAAGGATTAGCCTCCTGCAAAGAAGATAGCCCCCTAATTGTTCAGGTTAGCTTTTAAAGTGTATTGGTAAATAAAATGGACATTCTAAATTTCATTGTCATGGAAATAAGATTACAAATTTTTTGTTACCTAGTCCCTGGAACCCTTTTCTGTTCCACATTCTACCCTCTATTCAGGGTTCTCACTAGAAAAAAATCCACACACGGATCCTACTCTATGCAAAGCGTGGAAGTTTCGGAAGTTTTACGGAATAACACCTAAAGTTAGGTGTGGCGGCAGTATATGCTATAGTAAAAGGATGAAAAATACTTCTTTGTAAGCAGGAGTTGTCTACTAATGTTATAAAAGTAAAAATACATTGCCAAAAGGCAAAAAAATCTGTGACATTTATCATTATTGTTAAGAATATATACTCAAATATTTTTTTACCCTTGTTGCCACGCACGGTGCAGCAATTTCACACATGGTTCTTCCTTGTCTGAAACCCTTTACGCATGGTACTGGAACCATGGGTGTTATGTAGCGGCGAGAACCATGCCTCTATTGTACCTTCTAACAGAAGAAGCTGTAAGCTATCCCCACATGTAGGAAAATATTCTGGAAATACTTTAAAGTACTTCTATGAGTTTTTTTTTTAAATTTTTGTGAGATAGCCTGTCTAGTGTATTATGTAGCCAATGTTGGTTTTGAGCTACTTTTCATGTATACCTTAAGTACCACCCCCCCCCCCCCCCCACTCTCAGCAGACTATTGTTTTGTACAAACGAAGTGTCAGGCTTTTTTTTTTATTCCTGTTTGTAATATTGTATTTTTCTTTTTTTTTACAATTTGGGAACAAAGAAAGACTTGTTCCATCAAGATTATGTCAAGTGTGGTATTTCATGCATGGAGGAAAAATACAGCACTTTGGAATTGATATATCATGCAGTTTATCAACTTAAATCAAATTTTAAGTACCCTGATAAAGATTTTAATTGGGAGATTGCCGCTTACTAAAATGAGCTTTAACATGAATGTTTTTGAATTTAGGCCTACTTAAAATATGCTTCTTTGTCTGCAGTTCTGCGCCAATGATCCCGAGGTGTTTGTGAAAGCTGCCATGTTAGCGCAGGATCACTGTGATGCCATTGATCTCAACCTAGGATGTCCACAGTCCATTGCCAAGAGAGGTAATTCATGACAACCATGGGGCCGTTTCTCAAAACCATCATAAGTCTAGCTTCTTGGACATCCCATTGAAACGTGTGTTGTAGAGTTAACACACGTTTCAGTGGGATGTCCATGATCTTGGACTTGGGACCAAACCTGCTCAAAATAGAAGACAATATATCTGTATGTTGAGACTACTCAACAATGACGACCATGCAGAATTGCTGTGGTGTTACTGGTTGGGCAAGTCCGAGGTTGTGTTCTTTTTTCCCATACATTACTGATTACATCAAGGTTGAAGTGTACCTGAATGATAGTATCAGCTTCATAGCCCTAATACAGATATAGTTTGAACCAGACCAAGGAACATGGGAAATTGTACCTATGGTGCGAATCATATTTCCCTGTTCTATGATACTTGGTAATTATGTAATTTAGTAAAAAAAGGACTGCACTTGAAATGTTGTGCACTCATCAGGCCTGACACTCATTTACTGGCAGTTATAAAATGCACTTTAAAATCCCCTGCGGAAAACCCTTGTGGTTTCCCTATTCATGTAATAATGTAATGTAAAAAAAAAAAAAAAAAGAACTGCCTTTACAGTGTTGTGCACACATTTATTTGTGTGTGGTGTTATTAAATGCACCCCTGCGCAAAAACCTAGCAGTTTCCCTTGTCATATTTGAATGATCCTTTATCCAGACTTGTACAGTATGTATGTGTACATGTAACTGGATGTATTTCATGACTTGCAGCACTAAAAGGAAATTTAACGATATGAGCATATATATTCATGTCTTTGGTTATAATTCTGTTCTGAAGTATTCATCTTTATATCATTTTGCTATCATATTCCCCAGGTCACTATGGAGCCTATCTTCAGGATGACTGGGGACTGATTAGTGAAATGGGTAAGGTTCTTGAGAAGTTAACATTGTCAGTAAAGAATTCAGGATTATATACCTACATCACTCTTCATTTGATTAAAATTGTCTGTAATGTCTCATGTTTGAGATCTTGTGTGTTCTGCCTGAATGGAATTTTCCTTATATCACTCTATATGACTTTTTAAAAATTGTATGTTGGTGTAGCATTGTTAGGAGCTCTGATACATCACACCGCAGTAGAGCATATTTGTATAGTAACTGCACTATATAAATTTATCTTATTGTTATTATTATATTTATGTGATATGCTTCATAAAAATTGGAATTTGTGGTGAGTGCTTAGGGATAAACACTGACTTCAAAGTGCATTTTTCTACATCTGAGATGTCACAACATTTAACCCCATTTTATTTTGTGTACATTTACATCCTGTATGGAGCACGATAGTGTCCTCCTCAGTTGATGCTTGCATCTTTGGACAAGGTGTTTTGTCCACATTTGTTCCACTTGACCCAGGTGTAAATGGATAACTCCCAATAATTCAGTAATAGTTGAAGGGTCCACATGAAGACTAGTAATGTATCGATACCGATGTCGATACCCTGAGTGAACACCGGTATGACCACTTTAATGTTATTTTTCATCCTGTAGTGAGCCTTGCGCACAAGAAGCTATCGGTACCCATCACCTGTAAGATCCGTATCTTTAGTGATAAGGATAAGACTGTTCGCTATGCTCAGATGCTGGAGAAAGCTGGATGTCAACTGCTCACGGTCCATGGTAGAACTAAGGAGATGAAAGGACCCATGACAGGACTGGCCGATTGGTCCGTCATCAAGGCTGTCAAGTAAGCAAACTCGAGATGAAGATCGAGGTGGCGGCATTTTAATCAACATTTTTCCACTGACAAGTTGTCAGGGCTGACAACTGATACCACATATAAGGCTAATCAGAAATTGTCAGTTAAAACAGACTGTCAGGGAAAATCATTAGTAAGACACTTGATGAATTGCCCCCAGTGACTTTTCAAAATTGCTTGATTGCTTGATTATCTGGATTTTCCCTCACTAGTATCAGATACTGGGGATATTTGAATATGGTTTTGGAATGTCGGTGGAATTGTTTTTATAGTTTTAAGCTATAGCAAGCTCAAAAGTTTACAATCAGGGAAGTATGCTCAATGAAAATGTGCCCTGAGACATACAATAATGCAAATTGAAACAGAAATTCCATGCTCTTAAAAGAAAGAATGTAATGTAAACCTGTTAGCAACTGAAATATCTCATTCCCATTGACCTGATACAAAGGCTACCATCAGGAATGTGTTTGAAACTAGTTAATTTATAAATTTCTTTTTCTCTATCTTTCTTATTCTTTTCATTCTTTAAAATTCTTTCCTACACATAGAAACATCGAATATGATGCTTTGTATGTAAATGTTATGTACTGGTATTTTATTATTATTATTACAAAGGCTTCTCATTGTAGAGAATTGTAGATTTGTCAGATTCACATGTTCCCTCTTACAATGCTGTGTGCTCTAAAAGGCTTTCATGGTTTTTGTAAGATGGAATTGTTTTTGTTTAGGAATAGTGACTCTATCATCTTAGCTGCAGCCACTTTAATTGGCCCATTTTGGATTCTCTTTGAGGGACTGCTGATATGGCCAGCTATTAACTTTTATCTGTTGATACCCAGAGTGGCTATTGTTCGCAATTGTACTGTATACACATACAAAAAAAAAAAAAATCAAAAAAAAAATCAGGGATTTCCTAAGTCACTTTGCAGATAAAAGGTCTGATTAAAATCAGACAAGCATCTCTGAAGAACATTCAAGCTTGGAAAAATGAATTAAATGAAGTCAAAGTTCCATTTCTCTTTCCTTTCAGAGATGCCGTCAAAATCCCAGTTGTTGCTAACGGCAACATCCAGTCCCTTCAGGATGTGGAGCAATGCATTGCGGAGACGGGGGTGGACGGGGTGATGAGTGCCGAGGGGAACCTCCATAACCCTGCCCTGTTTGAAGGTATCTATCCCAAGGTCTGGGATATCTGTAATGAATACCTTGACCTGGTCAAAGCCTACCCATGTGCACTTTCTGCTGTGAGGGGACATCTCTTCAAACTCTGGCATCACAGGTCAGTATAGCAGGGTAGAAAATACTTTTTTTTTTTCCTTGAGAACTCTGGAAAAAAAAAAGCTTCCGTGGACAATGTTACAGAAGTTATTTGTATCCCCTTGGAAGCTATGTTGAATTTTGATTACTGATTTCCCAATTTTCTCCTCGAGAGTATGTGTATTTAGTATCAGTTTGATACATTAATATGTGTGTTGTTTCAAGAAATGTTAATTCTGCAGCTCCTAGATCAGGATTTGGGAATTTATTGCTTATTTTCAGAGCTGTGGCGAGGGTGACTCTGAAGAAAATGGTCACTCCAAAAAATTGGGTTTTATTGATTTTAGGGAGCTATATGAGCTCTGCCAAAGACGAAATTGGCTGCTGCCCCCTGGTATCTTTTTTTCCTGGAGTGTAGCCTTTCTTGCAGATAATTTTGTAGGTCTGTGATGTTGTATCTGATGCCTTCTTATATATTCACAACACTGAATTGTAATATGTATGTTTGAAATTCATGATACATAGAGTATGACTGGGATTTTCCCATCAAAATTGTCATATTCCTATCTTCTTTTCTCTCTCTCTCTCTCTCTCTTTTCAGCCTGCTAGTTCACAGTGATCTGAGGATGACACTTGCCAGGGCCAAATCTCTCGGTGAGTTGGAGGATATCTGCAAGCAACTCCAGGATCGATGTCAGGAGGAAGCCACTAAACAGGATCCCACAGTAGTACCAGAAGATGGCAAATGGTCTCATTGGCTCTGCCAGCCTTATTTCAGACCCACGTAAGACCGTCACACTGTGTACCAATGTCGATTTTTTTTTTTCTTTTAAGGGAACCCTGTTCGATGATTCTTTGTGTACACATGTCAGATGTTTTTAAGTGATTTCTAAGTATTTTGTCATTTTTTTTGTGAGAGCCTTCTTTCTCTCTCTGAAAACTCACAATCAGTGCCAATTCAATTGAATATTAAGTAATTGAGCTTGTTACTTCGTTTTAGTTTTTCAAACTGTATGTGTGTAATATTCAGGTCATATTATTGAATTAACAAAATAAATCAATATTAATAGATGTTTTAAATATATTGCTAATGTATGATAAAGACAAAACTCATAATATGTTATTTATGCAGTCCAGCAGAGCTGGAGGCTAACGAGACGGAAAGGAAACGAAAGCGCCCCCTTCCTTTGATCACTGAAGATACGAAAGACTTGTCCAGGAAGCAACGCAAAAAGAGAGAGCGCAACCCCCATGCTACATTCCATGTCAAAAGTAAGCTTAGAACTACTGAATCATACTAAAAGTCCTTATCTAAGTGATAAACTGAATTCAAACAGACGTGTATTAAACTGACAGACTCTTAGTTATTCCCAGGAATGCATTTTTGGTTAGGTTTGTTATTGAGCTCTTGTTAGGCATGTGTTGAAGTCCACATGCCGGGGGTATATGGCAGGGTTTTAAACAGAACTATCCACATACTGACATACCTATTTTCAAGCTAATTTCATGTCTTGTAGAATTGGCTTTTGCAATCTTGCATTATGAGGATACGTGTGAACTATAGGCTGTAGAATGTACTGATGTAAGCTGTGTATTCTAGCATATACACTTTTTGAGGGGCTTTAAACTTTGTTCAAAACACCATGTGCTGAAAAATAGTCTGTTGAAGCAGACTATTTCATCATTTGTGTGCCAAGAATGTAAAGGATGTGCTCTGGGTTTTTTTTTTTTTTTTTTCTTTTAAAGAGTAGTTAGATTTTGCTTCCTGAAACAGGAACAGGTACTTGCATCATGTTTGTTCCCACGAATCATAGTTTCCATCTAATCTGAAGTGGTCATGCTCCATAAGAGTTAATTGATGATAACTTTATACATAACTTTATACATATTATCAAATGCAATACCGTAGTATTCTTGTATAAATACAAAATACATAGATATTCTATGCCATTATTAAAAGTGTGGCCGGTTTATTACCAACTATCCATTCAAGTTGTTATGCCTCCGCCCACCGTAGGTGGTTGCCGGAGGCATTATGTTTTCGGGTCGTCCGTCCGTCCGTCCGTCCGTCCGTCCGTCCGTCCGTCCGTACGTCCGTCCGTCCCGTTTTCGTTCTCGTGATAACTTAAGAACCGTTTGACGGATCAAGTTCAAACTTGGCTCATGTATGCATATGGGAGGGACAATGATCTGATTAGATTTTGGAGTCTCAAGGTCAAAGGTCAAGGTCATAGAGGTAATAATACACATAAAAAAGGCTCGTTCTCGCGATAACTTAAGAACCATTTGACAGATTGGCTTCAGACTTGGCTCATGTATGCACATGGAAGGGACGATGATCTGATTAGATTTTGGTGTCACAAGGTCAAAGGTCAAAGGTCATAGAGGTCATTATGTACATAGAAATGGTTTGTTTTCACCATAACTCAACAACCATTTGACCGATCAACCTCAAACTTGGCACAGGTATGCATATGGGAGGGACAATGATCTGAGTAGATTTTGGAGTCTCAAGGTCAAAGGTCAAGGTCATAGAGGTAATAATACACATAAAAATGGCTCGTTCTCGCGATAACTTAAGAACCATTTGACAGATTGGCTTCAAACTTGGCTCATGTATGCACATGGAAGGGACAATGATCTGATTAGATTTTGGGGTCACAAGGTCAAAGGTCAAAGGTCATAGAGGTCATTATGTACATAGATATGGTTCGTTCTTGTGATAACTCAGTAACCATTTGACGGTTCAACAAACTTGGCTCATGTATGCATATGGAAAGGGCAATGCTCTCATTAAATTTGGGGGTCACAAGGTCATAGGTCAAGGTCAAAAATGTCATTATATAAATGAAAATAAAGTAACATGAAGTGCCATTTATTTCTGATCTGGTAATGGCGGAGGCATAAAGTTCGACCACGCGTGGTCGAAGATTCATCTAGTTTTTTTTTAAATTTTCTCTAGCAAACAAGTATGAGACGTGTGCCAAGTGTCGTAATCCAAAGGGTCTGAAGTGTGTGTTTGGTGAATGCAGAGCTTGCTGTAAACATACTGCACACAGGGCAGTAGCTGATTGCCCAGGTAAGTTCATTACAGTCATTCTGTGCCTGTATGAACATCTGTATCAGAAACCCCAGACTTTGATTCCTACAGTCCATGAAAAAGTGTACCTGATAGTTTAGAACAAAGAAGAGTCCGTCTTTCATTGTGGAACTCAAAGCTGCTGCTTCATGAAATGTCAGTTAGATATAGGATATTGAAAACCTAAATAATATCTATATCCTCTTGAATAATGCAGAAGATGGAATGATAGGAAACAAAATGTTATTTGCGATACTGGTAAACTGGATGACCCTGTAAGGATTACAGATGAATTTTGTTCACTCTCCTTGGGTGGCCCTCTTTCCTTAGGTTTTGTAAGAAGAAACGTGATGTCCAGTATATTACAGTAGGATTTTTAGAACCAAATTTTAGATACAATGCAAGCTATGAGGAATGATTTCTATGTTTGTCTTGGGCATGAAATAAATGCTTAGAGAGTAAATGAAATTAAAATATAAAATTGAAGTAAAATGAAATTGAAATACAGTTAAACCTGCTTTAGCGACCACCTGTACAAAAGGATCACCTGTCTAAAAAGACCACAGTTGTTTCCTGTGAATAACTTTGCCCATTGAAATGTGTATCAAAGGAACCTGTCCATAAAGACCACCTGCTCATAAAGACCGCTTTTCTTGTCTCTCTTGGGCGATCTTTATATACAGGTTGCACTGTAGTTTTTATTTTCATTTTCCTCTTTGCCAAGGCCACAACTTATTCTTCAAAAGCAAGCAGCACAGGAGACTTGAATGGGAGGCAGGGCAGAGAGAGAAGGGCCTGCTGGCAGACACAGCTGCAGCGGCTGATGCTTCAAACCTTGATACACAATGCTGTAATGCCATGCAAACAACACCATCGGAGGAGCTGGATTCAGGCTAAACCAGGGGAAAAAATGGAGGCCATTTTGTGAATTTGCAAATTTTGAATTGTTGCCTTGAGAAAGCAAATTTTATAGAGATTTATACTCACTATTCAGGGATGTATAAGAATTAATGGTGTGGATTCTGTGTGAATTGTAATTTAACTGAATTGGAATATGAAGAATCATGGAGCATGGTTACAGATTATACCGAGATATTCATGCTACAGAGTATGGGCAGGACAATGCAGAATGCATTATAGCTATAGAATATGCACTTCCAAAGAAAAGCTATTGCTTTGTAATATATTGTATGTCTTTAAAAGGTACTAATCGCCATCTGCTTATCGCCAAACAATGTTACCCTTAATGTTAGCGGTCCATTTCACTATACATACATGTACTATGTTAGGAATATAAGCTTCTGTTAATACAGATGCAAAATGAGAAATACCGATCTTAAAACAAAAGCCTTGTAATACGTAAAGATTAAATGACCACTGAGCCTTGATGGTCTAAAGATGGCTATCGGCGGGGTAACACCATTGTCTTACAAGCACGAAGCACTCTATCCAGTTAGTGTCAGGCGTGGATAGTACCCTGATCAGTGAGATCCTATACTTTGGGCTCGGGATGCTGTGATGCAGTCAAAACTAATGGTACATTCCTAGTATCCGTCGGTTTCCCTGGCAGAAGGGATCAAGTGCCCTTGACCGGCAAAAGGGAGCAAAGAGACATGCGGTCAAATATTGAGATATTTAAGGAAATCTATGAATAATTACTTCAAGAACATTCCAGAATAGATGTGGTATAAATTTCTTGAAGTAATTATTCACAGATTTCTTAAATATCTCAATATTTGGCCGCATGTCTCTTCATTCCCTTTTGCTGGTCAGGGGTACTTGTTCCCTTCTGCTGGGCAACCGTCGGTATGTAATTGAAGCGGTCACGTATACATGTATCTTATTGGATATCAGTGGATTTGAAGGATGCATTGTGATACAGGATTGTTAAAGACACTTTTTCTTGTTAAACTAGAGAACAGCAATCTTCAGAGTGCAGCTTTCATTTCTGCCTGATGGTGATGATATTACTGAATTTTTAGATAATATACATTGCTATAAGTTTTATAATCAATGCAATCAATTATTTCTTATCCTGCAACGTGTATCAATTTGTGATTCGGAACCAGGCACAGCTTTGTTTTTTTGTAACTGCTAAAATCAAAGAATTATTGGTGATTCAGTGCATTTTAACCTTTATTGTTGTAGTCAGTTAATCCTGTTATTACATGTACTTGAATTTTTAGCTGTCAGATGCACAAACTATTGTATTTATATTGAATGTTATGCCTTGCTCTATCAATGCAACATTATTTATCTTAGTAACAGTAGGTAACATATGTACATTCATATATCAGTGGACTGGACTACCCACCCCAATATTTAAAGTACTTCATTGTGCGATAGTTGGAGGGAGGGGGGGGGGGGATTCTGCACTTGGCTTGGTATGTATATTACATGTATATGAATATCAACTTCTTCTATTTGGGTTTAAGGTCAAAGGTGTAATGTATTTATGACCTTTGAGCCATGGCATTGAAAAAAAAAATGAAACACATCAATACGTAACTTTTCTATACTTATCAAGAAGTGAGAATTATTCTTTATCCGCCATGAAATCGAGGCTTAAAAACTGGAATTATTTAAGAAACTCTTTATGAACTGTTCTACTCTTATAAATTTATTGTTATTTTATTATTTTATTAATTTTTGTCGAGCCACCAAGGTGGAGCGAGACTAAGGGATCGATGGCGGTGTCCCTCCGTTGTCTGTCTGTGATGCTTATGAAACTTGAATAACTTTGTTTGTAACCAAGTTTGCAACCAAGATTGGATGGTAGATGCTCTGTAGGGACCTCATTGTTATTTGGAGTCAAAGGTCAAATGAGGTCAAATGTTAAAATTTACCTGCAAGTTTCTACCGGGGTTATTAACTTTTGAACCACTCGCTCATTTGCAACCAAACTTGGATGGTAGATGCCTTTCAGGGACCTCAATGGGCTCAAAGGTCACGTATGTAGGTCAAAGGTCAAGTGAGGTCAAATGTTACAATTTACCTGCAACAGTGATAACACACGAACATGGCGAGACACATTTTGGCTATTGCCTTGTTCATGACTTCTTTTACTTGTACGTTGTCTTGCCTTGTAAGACTGTTTTCGAGGAATTAGATCATTTTATATTGATTTTGCATTACTTTTTATAAGAACTGTGCTTAAGCTTGTTCGTGTAAGTTGCTATTTTCATTGTTTTAACTACTTGAAGCTTGACTCTGGTTTTGGTAAATGTTTAGTTTAAATGTCAACCAGTGTTTTAACTTGAATTTATTTATTTTTTTAATTCTTTTTTTTTTTGGGGGGGGGGGGGGGGGTCATATTTTCATGACGTACATGAAAAAAAAAGCAGTGCCCTCAACTCAACCTTTTAAACTCCTTGAAGCTTTCCCTGGTTTTTTAACTTCTACTATGAAATTATTAGCTCATTTTCTAAGATTAACGTATACATTACATGTATTTTAACTATTTACAAACAATACTGTATGGAAAAATAGACAGATATGTTGGTTAACTCGTTTGTAAAATACACTGCAAGAAAAAGAAAAAAAAACATGCTTGCTATTAGTCTGAGTAATTTCTGATGCTAGTCTTTTGTCTGATATTAGGGGGAGAACAAAAGGGAGTGAATATTATTGAGAGAGTGGGAGGGAGGGCGAGAGAGAGAGAGAGAGAGAGAGAGAGAGAGAGAGAGAGAGGAAGGGGCCGGGGGGGGGGGAAGAAAACATGGCAGGCAATGGCAAAGACCTTATGGTTGCAAAGAAAGAAATTTAGAAGACAACTTTTAGAGAAGAGGGAGAATGGGAGGCGGGCTGTGTTATCATTGTAAATATAAAAATTGGAAGTATAAAAGTAAAAGAAGGAATGAATGAATGAATTGATAATACTGTTGCACCCCATGTCCCCTTACACAGTCATCTCTGGCATGACATTGGCCATTTATGTTATCTTGTCCTCAAATGATGACGTAAAGGGTACCTTGGATTACCAAAGAGAAATCCGTGCTTTTGTTGATTTTTTTTTTTTTAAAGCCGTACCTTGGGTTACCAAAATGTGCCTATCTTTATCAAATGGCCAAGATAAACGTCATAAAATATATATTTTAACGAAAAATTACTGTCTGTCAGTTTTCACCGCGGATAAAGAATAACTGAGAACATGGGTATACAGGCTTCGTTCAAGTTGCATTGCTCTCTCTATTTTTTCCCCCCATAAATATTGAGCCTATGGGACCGACGTGTATTTATATTCTGAAAATACAAATCATTCATTTTTACTCATTTTCAAATTTTGTATATATAGGTATTAGTTTGTTTGCTTGCTTGATGCTTTTTTCACCCTTTCACATTTGTCATTTTCTTACCAGTCGAAAGTAGGGCACAGTTTTCTAATGAATTACGATAATATCTTCTGTATCAAGATTTTTTTTTAAGTTTTAGTTTTAGATTGTTCTGTTTTTAAATTCAAAATCAAGTGCATATCCCTTCCCTATTCCACAGAGAGCAAGACCGCTGAAAGACCATTGCAAATTGCTTGATCTTTCAATGGTCTTTCAATGAACTTTCAATGATCTTCGAGGTCATTCATGATTCCTGATTGATCTTGCAGTGGTCTTCGTGGTCTCCGTGGTCGCTAAAACTTTTTGAAACGGTATGCCAGATGATCTTCAGTGATCTCTCAATAGTCCTATTGGTCTCTCAGTAAACTTTCAGCTGTCTTCAAGGTCCTACGGGGATCTTGCTGGAAAAGTTGGTTTTTGGTCTTCAGTGGTCTTTTGGGGGTTTTCGGAGCCATTCCACAGAGACAGCAAATTTCACTAATCTTGGAGACTGCTGAAAGACCTTGCCAATTTTCGGTCTTTCAGTGGTCTTTCAAGGGTCTCCGTTCTGAGAAATGGGGGCCTCATACCGATTATCAGTAACATAATAATCAATTATAATGCCAGGCAATAATAGTATAATAGTAAATGCCATTGGAAATCCTCGTCGCCATAACTAACTGTAATGCCTGAAACCAAAGATGGCGCTAGACCATATATCTCATTCCGACAGTATTTAGCACGAAAACAAATGTACAATGTGTCTCGCTGTAATGCTTTAAACAAAAGATGGCGCTATACCTTTTATGGCGCTATTTGATTCGAGTTCGCACTTAACGTTCATTATCCACATGTATAACAATGATTATTTTGAAAATGAAAAATATGAAGTCTCTGAATAAATGTTATCAATGACATTATATCATTAATAATCTCTGGTTTTGTCTATAACCATTTTCTCCCCTAACAGAGGCCACGGAAGTGGGGGGGGGGGGGGGGGAGAGGGGGACTGCAGTTCCCCACAATTTCGGCTAAAAAAAAAAAAAAAAATAAATGTATTTATAATTATAAAACTTAAATCGCTCATTTCATAGGCTTGCAAAACCATTAAAACCATCGCCTTCAGGGGGCGGCCCCCTGAACCCCCTCAGGTGCCCTGCAGCCCCTGAAATCCGACTGTTTGCACCTCCCCCTCCTCCAAGAAACATTCCGCAACCTCTGCTTCATAATGCATTTTTGTTTTCCTTTATAAGTTGTTTGAATATGTGATTGTTTATAAAAAATAAAAGGGTCTTTATATTTATTATCGTTATAGGTTCATTTGCCCTCTATTTTTTGACAAAGACTAAGACCGTGTATCTATTTGTTCCACAATACCACTTTAAAAAAATACTCATTTTCTATGTTAATTTTATTTTAAGTTTTAGTGTTAGATTGTTTGCTTGATTGTTTCATGACACCTACACTTGCCTTCGCGGTTCACCTCTTCATTAGAACCATTCGGGCCTGGAATCTAGTTCCAACCAACATTATTGCTTGCTTGCTAGCAATACGGTGGAGACTTTCAAAACCAGACTCTGGGAAGAAATACAAAGGGGCAATATAAACAGTCCCTCCCTGTACCAGTAAAGTAATGGGACTCTACTCCAGAATGTACTAAGTACAAAAAACACACTCTTTCGAGGTTCAGGACCACGAACAGAACAGATGCAGATGCTATTTTCACCCCTTTTCATTTGTCATTTTCTTGTCAGTCGATACACAAAGAAGGATACAATTTTCTAATGAATTTACAATAATAAATTATCAAGCTTTTTATCGAAGTGGTAGTTTTATCTTCTTCTTTTTTTTTTCTAAATTCAAAATCAAGTGCATATCCTTTTATTCCGTATACGATTATCAGTAACATAACAATGAACAATGCCATGCAAAAATAGTACAAAAGCAAATGCCATTGAAACTCCTCATCGCCTATTACTCATTAATAAAATCATCGCCATAAACTGTAATGACCGAAACGAAAGATGGCGCCCGACCATATATCTCATCCGGACAGTACTTAGCACGTAAACAAGTATACAATGTGTCTGGCTGTAATGCTTTAAACAAAAGATGGCGCTATATATTTTATTTGGTACAGGTTGCGTTGATTATCCACATTTTATTATTTTGAAAATTACAAATAAGAAGTCTCTGAATATAAATGTTATCAATGACATAATTTTATGGAGAGTTCCTGGTCATGTCATCTTCTCTCTCCATAATGGATTTCTTTTCTCTTCGATCTGTTATAAGTTGTTTGGAAATGTTAAGAAAAGAGTCAGAAGATTTTAATTTCGTTTTTAGGTTTCTTTACCTTCTATTTTTCATAAAGACTGGGTATGTGTATCTATACGTTTCACAATGCCAATCAATTATTAACTACTTTGGGGTTTTTTAAATTAAAAAAAAATAGATACACAGTCCCAGTTTTTTTTTGTTTGTTTTGTGTTTGTGTGTGTGTTCGTTTGTTTGCTTGCTTGATGCTATTTTCACTACCTTGTGAAAATAAGCCATAAGTTTTTCCTTCTCTTTTTAGTTTAGTTATTAGTTTATTTCTAAATTCAAAATCAAGTGCATATTCCTTTATTACTTATATCGACTATTAGGAACATAATAATGAACAATGTAATGCGATAATAGTACAACAGCAAATGCCATTGAAACTCGTAATCGCCCATGTCGTATTACTCATTTATTAAACCACATCCATAACCAACTGTAATGCATGAAACGAAAGATGGCGCTAGACCATATATCTCATCCCTGTAGAGATCAGTGTCCCTACCACAGAAATAGAAGACGTCTTATAATTATTTCTGTGATCCTGATCCGACTGTACTTGGCACACAAACAATTAGTATGCAATGTGTCTCGCTGTAATGCTTTAAACAAGAAATGGCACTATACCTTTTTTATGATACAAGCCCAACGAACTGTGCACAAGCCGCTCTTGCGTTGATTATTCACATTGGATTATTTCGAAAATAAAAATAAGAAGTTTCTGTATATAAAGGTTAATAATAACATAATCTCTGGTGTATCTACATTTTCACAATACCAATAATTATATTATTTACTCATTCTTTATTTTTCATATTTTGGTGTTAGTTTGACTGCTTGTCTGATCTAAGTGGCTTTTCTGCCCTTTCACATTTGAGACTAATTTCAAGTCGATAAACAAAGTAAGGCAAATTTTCAAAGGAATTACAATAACAACTTCTTCTAGATCAAGAATTTTATGTGCTAGTAATGAGTACCTTTTCTAACTGACACCAAAATATCACAAGAGAAAATGAAGAATGAGCAAATAATTATTCATTGGTATTTCGAAATACACGGTCCCAATTTTTATGAAGAAATTAGAGAGAAAAGCAACCTGAAACAATGAATAAGCTATAGACTCTTTTCTAAACGATCAAACTTTGAAACACCTCATAAAAAGAAAAGAAAAGAAAAGAAAAGAAATGCATCATGGGGGTTGAGAAAGGTTAAAGATATAACCAGGCACTATCCATGAAATAGTGTCATTAACAACACTTACCTTCGGAGACGTAGTGTTTTTAATTTTCGAAATAATCCAATGTGAATAATCAACGCAAGAACGACTTGTATCAAATGAAAGGTATAGCGCCATCTTTTGTTTAAAGCATTACAACGAGACACATTGCATACTTGTTTGTGTGCTAAGTACAGCCGGGATGAGATATATGGTCTAGCTCCATCTTTCGTTTCATGCATTACAGTTGGTTATGGATGGGTAATACGACATGGTCGATTAGGAGTTTCAGTGGCGTTTACTATTACACTATTAATGCATGACATTGTTCATTATTATATTCCTTATAGTCTATATAAAGCAATAAAGATAATATGCACTAGATTTTCAATTTACACAAACAAGCAAAAACAAAAAACAAAAAAAAAAAAAAAAAAACAACAACCAAAAGTTACAAAGGTACTCATTACTTGCACATAAAATTCTTGATTTAAAAGAAGTTATTATTATAATTCCTTTGAAAATTTGCCCTAATTTGTTTATAGACTGGCAATGAATCTCAAATGTAAAAGGGTGGAAAAAGCATCAGGCAAGCAAACAAACTAATACCGAAATATAAAAAATATAGAATGAGTAAATGATATAATTATTGGTATTTTGAAAATGTAGATACATGGTCCTAGTTTTTAAGAAGAAGAAAAAAAAAAAAAAAAGAGAGCGAAGCAACCTAAACAAAAAATAACCTATAGACGACCTTTTCCTAAACAATCACATTTTCAAACAACTTATAAAAGAAGAGAAAAGAAATCTATTATGGAGGGAGGGGAAGGTTTAAGACATAGCCAGGCACTATACGTAAAATTATGTCATTATCAACATTTAGGTATATTCAGAGAACCGGTTCAGAGACTTCATATTTTCATTTTCAAAATAGTCCAATGTGGATAATCAACGCAAGTGAATTCAATAGTAGGTATAGCGCCATCTTTTGTTTAAAGCATTACAGTGAGACACATTGTATACTTGTTTGCGTGCTAAGTACTGTCGGGATGAGATATATGGTCTAGCGCCATCTATCGTATCATGCATTATAGTTATGGCTGTGATAAATAAAGTGCTGTTGTAATACATGTATTGCATTTGCAGACGACATCATCAGTATCGTGGAAGTGCAGTCAGCTGTATCTCTTTAAGCCATCATGAATATTTTGGGATTTAGCTTGCTGTCACTTTGCATTCTACTTACAGTTGTCTCAACATATTCTCTTCCTCTTCGTCCTATAATAGGTACGACATGTCCTGGAATTTTATTATTTTTATAAACGTTAGATTAAAGTTAGACCTACCAGCGCATTTCTGACCCCGCGCCATCCGGCTGCAGTGGTAGGCGCTGCCGTCGAGGGTCCGCTTTCCTGCATCGCTGAATTCCTGCGTTGCCTTGTAGTTTGTACTATTGTAGCTGTAGAAGACCCTTATTAATAGACCCTCTTTATGAACGATGATGTTGATTGTTATTGATGTGTTAGGTACATGGACTTAGGTCAAGAAAAATATTTTCAAATTTGAGAAGGAGGGTTCTATTGTAAAGGTAGGCCTAAAAAAAGTTAGATCTAAGTAACAGTTAGTTGATGTTTCTTCAAGTTGTATACACTAAGTAACATAACACCCCGGGGGGGTCACTTCCATTGAAGAGTGGACAGCATCCGCGAGAATCGTCCTTCAAAAAGCACCCTAAACGAGGATTCAAGGCCAGGCCGCTAGGACACCCTAAACACGGATTTTGCGCAGATGTCCCAGATTTGCACACCCCATACCCTAAACGAGGATATTCCTATTTTCATACCTTGAGAGTGATAGTGGGGTTCATTGAAAGTTTGGAGCCGTTTTTATCTCGATAATTCATTGTCTCATTATGTTTTACACAGGCGTTATAGGATTTTCCGTGGCACGGGTCTTGTTACAGTCGGTCCCGCAGTCGGTGTAAATTACATACCCTTTTTGCGTTTTAGATTATCGTGATTTAGGGGGCTTTTTTTCAATTTTTGGCATTTTTGACACTCTATTCGCGTTCCGCGCCTACCCCTGAAAAAATACCCTTTTTCCGCGTTTTTTTTCTCGCGGATGCTGTCCACTCTTCAATGGAAGTGACCCCCCCGGGCATAACACTAACTTTGTTAGGCAGTATTACTGTTTCTCAGTATCATTTTACTTAACTTAGAATCTTACTGAAATAAATGCGATATGTCTAACTGTTAGATCTATGGTTAATAATGTTAAGTTAGACCTAACGTTAGAGGTCCAGACCTTAGATGTCAGTTTTGACACAAATTTATTTCCTTTTTTCCAATTCCTTCCTTTGTATTTTAAGCACTTAATATTGGCTGAAAATCACTATGATCAAGCATGATATTAATATTTTTATTTCAGTTTGTCCAGATGTAGACCACCCAAGAACAAAAATTACCAAATAAGAAAAAATTTGAAGTTGGTCAAATGTAGGAAACGAGGAGGGGACAAAGAAACTATCAATAAATACATTTTTATTCGGCATAACTTAAACATGTTAGGAGTCTGACATACACTCATCTCACCCAGTAAAGTTGCATGTATCTGTTGATCTCTAGAAATATTAGTAGTGTGATATAGCAGTAGATCTATTGAACTGTAGTAGAATCAAGATCTAAGATGGTAGAATTTATCTAGCTTGTCAATTGCCTTTGATGTTATGACAATTTTCTCTCATTTAGAGCAAATGATAAATATAGTAGCTTGTATCATTGAACTTACCCTCTCATTTAGAAATCTGTTCCTCCTGTTACTCCTTGACTTTGTAATTGAAGAGTTCCACTGCAAATCTTGGGTTATATCGATTTATAATAAAATGAAGAAAAAAAGATTTTGAAAAATTATGAATATTTTCTAAAAAAAACCTTCAGTTATTGTTCCTTGTGTTATTACATCACAAAAAAATGGTAGTTTGTCACCTTTGGATTAAATCCAACTTTTCTAGCAACAGTAATAAATTGTATTGATTTATTTTCTTTTTTTGCATATTTCCACGACTTAGTTTTATTGAGAAAACGATTATAATCAAAATGAATGATTTTGAGCAAATTTCCATAGTTTTGAGAATATAATGTGCAGTGGCGGCACCAGGATTGTTAAAGTGGGAGGGGGGGGGCAAGTGGAGGGCAAAAGAAAATGTTGGGGGGGGCAGGGGCAGTCAAATTTACAAACGTTCCAATTTTTATTTTGTGAGCGAGCGAAACAAGCGAGCCAAAAATAATGACTTTTCTGGTTTTTTTAATCGCATTTTCAAGTAGATATTCTAACAAATGATGAACGAGCGAAGCAAGTGAGCCAAAAGTAACCACTTTTCTGGTTTTTAATCGCATTTTCAAATAGGAATTCCAAAATATGATGAGCGAGCAAAGCGAGCGAGCCAAAAAATAACCACTTTTCTGGTTTCTAATCGCGTTTTCAAATAGATATACACTAAGATAAGCGAGCGAAGCGAGCGAGCCAAAAAATAACCACTTCTGGTTTTCAATTGCATTTTCAAATAGAAATCTTAAAATATGGTTATTTATGACAGATTATTAAAAGTTTTACTAACTGATTAATTCGAATATCATTTCTTCCTTAAAAAGTGGGAGGGAGATGTTTGTACACACATCCTCCCTCTCGAAAAAGTATGGGGGGGGGATATATCCCCCCATCCCCCCCCCCCCCCCGGATTTATGCCATTGGGGCACACTTTGAGTATTTGTTCTCCCCCTCCCCCCCCCCCCAACACACACATTGCTGACGACAGAATACACGCCATGTACTGTAGTTTAACAATTACATTAGCTTGTGTATTACACATTGAAATGTCTGCCTTACTATAAGATATAAAAAGCAGTATAAACTTATTACAAACTTATAGAGTGAGAAGAAGCCAACAGTGACTGAGTGAGAAAATTTTCAAGTTTTGAAGAGCGGAAAATGGTATTTTAGAGCACTTCACAGCTTAAATATGATGCTTATGACAGCATCTACTTATTTATAAATTACTGTATAATTTTTCTTTTCAGTCCTCAAAATTTCTGGAGGGGGGGGGGCGCAACTGGGGGGGGGGCAAAGCTTCTGAGTGGGGGGGGGGGGGGGCAAATGCCCCCCATGCCCCCCCTTGGTGCCGCCACTGATAATGTGGTATATGGCCATTCTGTCCAGTGTCCAGACATGTACTGACAGAAAATCAATGCATGCAAACAAACATGCACACACAGACCTGCCCTTATGCAAACAGACGCAATACAAACAAACATACTTTTTACGTGTATGGTAGCTCTGCTACTCATCGACCACCTTTTTTTAAACCAACCACCTTCGTGCAATGCTTTTCTGCGCATGAAATCAAGAAGTACACATGGAACTTGGCGCAATACCCCACAGTAATCAAACAGGCTATCGTAACCAAAGTCATAAAACTTTGATAATGAAAATGATAAATACGTCCGTAATCAATACAGAGGACGGGCGGTCAGTTTAAATAATGAGCTCACACAGGTGCCGAGTGAAAAACATCACATGCGTTTGTCGCCGAGATTTCCGTGCGTATCGTACGAGTCAACAATCTGAACATGAGATATTAATCTGCTGCCTTTTCTGCACAAGTGAGACGAAATTAAGGGAAAACAAACGAATATTTTCTGAGATACGACGTAACCAATTAAAGGCGGTCGATGAGTAGTAGGTCCAACCATACTGATGAACCAGAGCCAAGACGGCATGTTACATAACACAATCATGTGCATTCACATGAAAATAATAATTACATAATTTGCAAACACATTCATGTTATCTTTGGGCATAAACAATATAGGCTATTTCTCTTCTTCCTCTTCTTGTTTTACTACTTCTTATCGTTTATTTGGTATTTGTACAAGAGAAATATAGCAGATCTTCAGCTTAGATAATGTGGTTTGGCAAGCAGCCTGTTTTGCGATTAAACAGTAAACATGAAGAGTTTTATTGCAAAACATGTTATATCCATAGGAAAAGTGGATAAAGCCAGCTTTGTGTAAAAGCATTGGAGAGGCACTTAATCCATTTTGATTTTAAAAAATGAAATAAAAAGGAATTGATGATTTAAAACTCAGGTTTTAAACCACTTTTTGAAAATCTGATATCAGACTGATATAAAGCTATCTTTCTTTTCTTTTATCTTCAACACTGAAAATGTTCTGGTGGATAATTCTTTAGTGGTCATACTCTCCATTTGTTGATTAAATTTTGAAAATCATATGCAGGTATCCTGGCGCAGGGCAGTTCCTCATCTCTCAGGAAGTATGGTTCGTCTTACATTGCTGCATCCTACGTCAAGTACATAGAGTCTGCTGGAGCTAGAGTGGTCCCTATCTTTGTCAATCAGACGAATGGTTACTACAAAACCATTTTCAAGTCAATCAATGGGTAAGACTTATATAAAAGTGGAAATTTTTGCGTGATTAAGTTTTCATGCGTAGCTGAGTTAAACACAATGGCACATTTTTGATTTTCATGGACAGTTAAATTAACCGTATTCACATGCAAAATAAACCATTTCGCATGGTTTTATTTCGCTCAAGTTTCGTGCTGCGCAAAATGCGCAAATATTTCCACACTGCGAAATATTCCACATTTACATACATATACAGTCAGTGCTGGAGTTGAAGACAGTGGTAAATTGAAAATACAGAATGGAATTTATGTTTGTTCTAGATTCTCTGTGGTCAAAAATCAAGTCAGATTTTGATAAGTGATGGCATTTGTTACACGACAGCACAGCAGTCTAATTTCCTGATAGATAAGATATTATTGTTATTGCTCACAGTGGTCTCATAGTACACTCATAGTGTAAATGTTTGCATGCCTGCACAATTAATCATTTTTTCCATTAGAACCTGTACAAGTCGGAAATGCTGTATTAAAATGCTGATGTGTTTGTAAAGGACTTGTAAACATGTCTTTGCTCTTTGTGAAAAAGTTGATGAAATACTGATATCCTTATTGCTCACAATGTTCCCATACTACAGAATAAAAAAAAATTACAGTGTAGTTTTTTTCTGTTTGAATGAGGATGGGCTGGTCATTTGTTATTCATGTCCTGGAACATACTAGCCTTCATCATTTGGAAAATGTGCTCTTAAGTTATTAACTCTTTAGTATTTTCCTGAATCATAGACATGTCCAAATACTCATTTCATGTGACAAATTATCACTTTTACATCATTTTTTTAAAATTCTGAAAAAGCAGTGTCCCAAACACTTTCTGCTGATGAGCATTGTATTTTGCATTGAAATGTTGACGTACTATTCAGTTCTGCAGCATCCAAAGCAATTTCATCTCAGTAATTTTATTTTTGAAATTCCTTTTCTCATCAGAATTTTGTTTCCAGGAGGAGGAGCAGATATTCTGGATCCCTCAACTTCAGGCTATGAAGGAGCAGCGCATATTCTCTACCATCTTGCAATTCAGGTGATTTTCAAATTCCGACTGGAGAAATATTTTAAACGTTTACTCAGAAGTTTAATTTCAGCAGCCATGTTTGCAATGCATCTGAATTTAATACATTAAACTTAGAGGCCCTTTTATTACTACTATTATTATTATTAGTAGTAGTAGTAGTATTGTTGTTGTTGTTATATTATTTTTTTATTATCATTTATTTGTTTTTTTTGGGGGGGGGTTGGGTTAGGTTGAAATGGGATAATATCACTCAAGTGCACTAAGTCAAAACGAGAGGCATTGAGGAATACGCTCATGAAAGCCTTCACAACTAGTGAAAGATGAAGAGCTCTGGGGCCTGTTGCTTGATACTGTCATAACTTTGTGGACATTCCAGTTCTAAGTTTGTGTCATGAGTTTCTGGACATCCTGTCTTATTTCTACAAGTATTCTTTTTGTCAAGTCCTATTTTATGGTATGTGGCATGCAGGCGCTACATTTTTTTTTTTTTTTTTGGGGGGGGGGGGTTACATGTTTTTTTCTGCTTTTAGGCAATGAAACAGTATGATGTTAGTCTAAAAATATGATAGGGTATGGCTATTTGTATTAGTGGTGTATCCAGGCGGGATTGTTCAGTCCCTCCCTAAGAAACTTGTCGTCTGCTCCCTCTATTTTCAAATTTGCCATTTGCACCCCCTCTATTTCCTAATTCTGGATCCACTGCTATTTATTGTCCTAAGCTTTTTTTTTCATGATTGAAATGGTCATCACAGCCAGTGAATGGTGTGTGAAAATGATGTGGGCTTTGCTGATACTTGGTTATCATACCAAGTGCCTGTCTCAAGATTATTATTCTTTTCTACTTGCCGAATGTCTTTTTTTGCCCTTAGGCTAACAAACAAGGAGACTACTTTCCACTTTGGGGAACATGTCTTGGATTTGAGGAGCTGATGATTCAGACAGCAGGGAAAGATGTCCTCAAGCAAGGCATCAGAGCACATAATATTAGTCTTCCAATCCAGTTAGAGCCAGGTATAGTGATGGCACCAATGCAACCTGAATTTGTTCATGTTTGCTAAAATGCTGTATATGGTACAGACTCTTATGCCGCATGATCATAACTTTTTAGGCCCAAACAAAATTAGAAGTGACTTTTGTGTGAGTGTATTCTGGTAGACAGAGCAGGTCACAAATGACTTCTGAAAATGACATGACAGGAAGTAAAAGAGAAAGTGTTTCAACTTTGTTATGATAATGTTTTGTGTTCTCTAGTCTGCAGGCACAGAACCAGACACTGTATTGAAACGCATTACATCTTGAGAGAAGCCTAGCAGGACTGCCTACTAGCGTAAATATTAACTCTTGAATGACAAGTGCCAAAAAACCAAACAACAACAACAATAGCTGTGTCAATATAGGGTCTGTCGAGCAGCTATAGTACACAATCCCCGTTGACCTCCTTTAGTCTCCAACTCAGACCTCTATAACATGTTTCAAAAGACAAGGGTTTGTGCCTGCAAACTATTTGTTCTCATGGTTATTGGTTTTTACCTGTTGAGTACAACTACAACATCCAAGATAATTCAGCCTGGAACCCGCTGAAAATAAATACATAATGTGAATGAAAATGTCTTTATATATAACTCTTCATCTGCTTACAGTACATGTGCCCACTTCATGTACAAGAAGGCTAATAACATTTTTTCCGATGTTTTGAAAAAGGGCATCGCCTTGCAGCAATATGCACTAATTTTGCATCAAAAGATGATAGAAATAATCCTTTGACTTTGATATTTAGATCATGTCCTACACATAACTTTAGCTTTAACATATTTTTTTTGTTTTTTAAAGCTAAAGTTTTAAAAATTATAGTCACTGTAAAGTATGTCCGTGAGTGAGGTTAACCCGTTAAGCGCAATTTGAATTCAGTATAACCCACATTTTCCATAGATCTCAGCGCAAGTTATACTCAGCCATTTATGAAAGGAAGTAGGAAGTTCCTGTTGGTCTTGTGATGTGGTTTATGTCATTGGGTATTGATCTCAGCTGTCTTGAACAATGAAATTTATGTGTACTTATGTTCCTATAAAGGATTCAAAACATAGAATCCATCATTGACAGTCTCAGTTGATGTGTTTGCATTAAAACTGAAAGTTTGCATAATGGTACATTGAATTCATAATCCTGATCGTGATTATAATCATTAGGCTTCATTATACATTATGATTAATTCATTATTTCTCTATCCAAATTCTCAAGAATACATGGAAATTTGGTTTGGTCACACATTGTAAAAATATTTGAAATATACATCTAAAAAGTTTATCTAAAGGTTACACCAAATAATACAAGCAATAAGAAATTAACACTGATCGATCATTTACAATAAATAAAAATAGCTTGCAGTAATATAAAACTGAGATGCACGGACATGATCGTGAATGGTTGGAGGGAATAGTGTGACACAACCTGTAGGGATAGTTGCTCTGTGGCCAATTTCTAACACTTACTGTAAACTTCAACAAAACAGTGTACTCGTCCCAAACACTAACTCTAAATCCCAGTAGTAAGCTTGACTCTGGAACTGTTGTTTTTGATGGAGCATGACATTGTGTATTTTGAGGAGAGAAATCATTCCTGCATTACTTTACTGCCCATTATGCCTTCTGGCACGTTGGGCAGCGGCGAAGAATCTCCAGTTCGTTCTGTTCAGGGCTTCTCGGCGTGTGGATCCCAAGGTGTATCCCAGGTGAGCCAGCTCGGCCTCCATGGTCCGCGCCTTGTAATTTTTGGTTGCCCTCTTTTTCTTCTCCCCTCTGGAGTCCATTGGAGTACTGTGTGAGGAATGTTCATACCTGGTGTTGTGGTGTTGTACTAACTCTCCTTTTTATGTGGTTTTCTTTTTAGGTTATGAAAAGAGTAAACTACTGAATGAGAGCACTACACCTCCTAGTATCATCAAGACTTTGACTACCATCAATTCAACTTACAACTCTCATAACATGGCTCTGACTCCAACAGTAAGTGTATCTTTGTGTTGGGAAACGGTGATTAATGGATATTGGTTCTATCTGTACAGAAATATTCTTTAGGAAGTATTGATTGTTTTTATTATATACCTTATTCTAAGATTCTAGGCCTCTGATTGGTCAAAAAGGCAGTCATAGAAACTGCTAGCTGACTGCCGGGCATATAGCGAAAAAACTATTGACTGGGCATGAGAGTTCAACCTCCGTGTACAATACATAAGTAAATGGTTTGTTACGTGCTAGCTTTAGAAAAGTAGGCCAGGTAAGATGTGAAAGATTGTGAAAATTCAATTTCTTTAATTTCTCTGACCGGTAGCACGACAACTTCATTCTGATGCCTTAATTTAGCATAAATTAAGTGGGATGTGGTATGTAAAACAAATATTGACTGCTTATTTTTCGGGTCACGGTTAAAATTTTGTAGCTCCTCGGTGATCTCGATCCCTAGACTTCCTCTCGGGAAATAGTACAGTTTCAAGATCACCTTGGGCTATAGTTCCAACCATGCCCCTTAAAGCAGTCAATATTTGTACATTAGTTACTTGTGGATTTGCCTATATATTTACTACCCTTTAAAATATCTCCTAGTGGGTTAATTGCATGTTAATTTCCTAAACAGGAAGAATAAAAAAAACCACCTCTTAAAACTAATATTCTATCTGCTTTGTCGCCTGCTTATGACCTCCATAAATGCACATCTAATGAATGCTCCACACATAGGCTAAAGGAACTGTCTACTCTGGCCTGACTGTTGTTTCAAAGTGAAATTTTAGGGGTTCTTGTTTATTGGACCTCTTTCATGTGTAGAGACCGGGGGGGGGGGATGTTTCAACCTCCCTTGGGTTGACTGAAATTGACTGAAATTACACTTAAGTATGGCAGGCTGTTGATGCCACTAGCTGCTCACACACAATCAGTCTCTCAAAGGATTGGATACTGATTATGATTGCAATTTTCAGTATTTTCTTGTTTTGGTTTTGTTTCCTTGAACAGAGAAAATGTATATTCTGTTGATTTGCATGATCCACAGTTTGCACTTCCATTGAGATATTAATGCTATACATTTCTAGGAATACAGTGGCATTAATAGCCTGCCATACTTAAGTGTGATATCAGTCAATTTTAGTCTTTGTGAAACTACCCCCTGAGGAACCTTTGTTTTTGCATAAATTACAAGATTGTAAAGAAAGCTAGTACCAGTGTGTGCATGTAGACGAGCTATTTGATAAATTTGGTGATTCGACTGATACCCATGATGACGATGATGAAAACAACATCTGGGAAATAGTCTATTTCATTTATTTAATTCTTTTTCAATTTTAACTAGAATTTTACCACATTTCCTGCCTTGGAGTCCTTCTTCCAAGTTCTTTCCACCAACCATGATTTGAATGGTGTCAAGTTCATCTCTACAGTGGAAGGTATTGGTCACTTTTTGTTTACTTTGTTTGTTGCAGCATTGGCAACAGTGGTGGGATGAGTTATGCATTACAGTTGTAGGCTTTGGCTAGACATAATCCGATAGCCTTTGTGAATAGCTCTTTCTCTGTAAAAGGTCTTTAAAATCTGCAACTGTTTTAACAGTTTTGAAAGTGAAAATTATACATTATAAGGTACATTTTCTATTTTTTTTCTGCCTCCGCCCACTGTAGGTGGTTGGCGGAGGCATTATGTTTTCGGGTCGTCCGTCCGTCCCGTTTTCATTCTCGCGATAACTTAAGAACCGTTTGACAGATCAACTTCATACTTGGCTCGTGTATGCATATGGGAGGGACAATGATCTGATTAGATTTTGATGTCTCAAGGTCATAGAGGTAATAATACACATAAAAATGGCTCGTTCTCGCGATAACTTAAGAACCACTTGACAGATTGGCTTCAAACTTGGCTCATGTATGCACATGGAAGAGACAATGATCTGATTAGATTTTGGGGTCACAAGGTCAAAGGTCAAAGGTCATAGAGGTCATTATGTACATAGAAATGGTTCGTTTTCACCATAACTCAACCATTTGACCGACCAACCTCAAACTTGGCACAGGTATGCATATGGGAGGGGCAATGATCTGATAAGATTTTGGTGTCTCAAGGTCAAAGGTCAAAGGTCATAGAGGTCATTATGTACATAGAAATGGTTCATTCTTGTGATAACTCAGTAACCATTTGACGGTTCAACAAACTTGATTCATGTATGCATATGGAAAGGGCAATGCTCTCATTAGATTTGGGGGTCACAAGGTCAAAGGTCAAGGTCAAAGGTGTCATTGTATAAATGAAAATAAATCAACATGACGTGCCATCTATTTCTGATTTGGTAATGGCGGAGGCATAGAGTTCGACCACGCGTGGTCGAAGATTCATCTAGTTTTACATGGTACATGTAAGTGTGAAAGTGCAATAATTTGAGACCCATTGAAGTGATTTAGGTACACTGCATATGAAAATTTGCTTAAATATTTATAATCTTGAGAAGGTGAGCTGATAAATTGTTTTTCTTTCATGCATGATTAGTATTTTTATTATTTTTTAAAATGTAAGTTGCCAAATAGATAATAAATAAGTTTATAAATAAACATGATTTTTGGTGAAGAGTTGCTCCTTAATGAACACGTTCAAGAATGTATGTACAAAGGAAAGCTCATGTTGTAGACCATATGTTGAGTACATAAAGATTGACAATTGTTTTAGGGCAGACTATTGAAATTATAATTTCATATAAATGTATTTACGGGTCTTTCCAGTGTCCTATTAACCATAAAGTATAGGTGTCATGTTGAGTGGTTTAAAGCACTGGACTGGAAACACAAAGATAGTGAGTTTGATCCTTGGAACAGCAAATATGCCCTTGAGCAAGGCATACAATCTACACTGCTCTTTCATCTTATGTGTAATAAATTATCATGCTATAGGTATATTTATACCAATGTTTCTATTTGTGTTTCTTAAGGAAGAAAAAATAACCCCATGAACCTTTTGTGTTTTCAGCATATGACTATCCATTCTATGGTGTCCAGTGGCATCCGGAGAAGAATGCTTTTGAGTGGAAGGTGGATGCTTGTCATACCAGAGAATGTGTGGAGCTCATGCAGTACATGGCAAACTTCTTTGTTCAGGAAGGTAGGAATAGCCCCCTCCACTTCTAACCAAGGAATGATTGTAAGATCTATGCAGGTTATTTTTAATACTCTTCCAATAGATGGACATATTCTTATTTTACTCCTTCTTATTCCCCCTTATTTAGTGCCAGTCAGACCTTATGTAACCATTTTGAATGTGTATTTTTTTCATATTCTCCTTTGTAGCAGGAAAAAATACTTTCATTGTCACAAGTTGAGGAATAATGTGTCCCTAGTGTCCCTAGCGTCCCTAGTGTCTGTTGTGTCCCTAGTGTCCCTTGTGTCCCTAGCGTCCCTAGTGTCCCTAGTGTCCCTAGTGTCCCATGTGTCCCTAGTGTCCCTTGTGTCCCTTGTGTCCCTAGTGTCCCTTGTGTCCCTAGTGTCCCTTGTGTCCCTAGTGTCCCTTGTGTCCCTAGGTCCCTAGCGTCCCTAGCGTCCCTAGTGTCCCTTATGTCCCTAGTGTCCCTTGTGTCCCTTGCGTCCCTAGTGTCCCTTGTGTCCCTAGTGTCCCTAGTGTCCCTAGTGTCCCTAGTGTCCCTAGTGTCCCTTGTGTCCCTAGTGTCCCTTGTGTCCCTAGTGTCCCTTGTGTCCCTAGGTCCCTAGCGTCCCTAGTGTCCCTTATGTCCCTAGTGTCCCTTGTGTCCCTAGTGTCCCATGTGTCCCTAGTGTCCCTTGTGTCCCTAGTGTCCCTTGTGTCCCTAGGTCCCTAGCGTCCCTAGTGTCCCTTGTGTCCCTAGTGTCCCTAGTGTCCCTAGTGTCCCTAGTGTCCCTAGTGTCCCTTGTGTCCCTAGTGTCCCTTGTGTCCCTAGTGTCCCTTGTGTCCCTAGTGTCCCTTGTGTCCCTAGGTCCCTAGCGTCCCTAGCGTCCCTAGTGTCCCTTATGTCCCTAGTGTCCCTTGCGTCCCTAGTGTCCCTTGGACTGTAGAAATTGGTCCTTGTTGAAACTGTCTGGAAGGTTTTGTGGAATTTTGTTGTCAAAGAGAATAAACTGCTGAGCATATCTTTCCATTGATTTGTCAAGTCTTCTGAATCAATTAAATGATTTGATTCACATTTTCAACTTGATACCTGTCAAAGATTTCATTAGAATTATGAAAAGTAATTATGATGTCATCTACATGTAATATTCTGCTTATTTTCAAATGCACATGTACTGGATTTAGAAGTTTTAGATTGTAATTACTGCTGTTGACACTGAAATGGAGGAGCATAATTTGTTTTTTCAGAACATTACCCTTAATTTTCTTCTCTTTCTTCTCTGTTGTTTTATCCAGCACGGAAGAGTAAGCATCACTTCATTTCTGCAGACGAGATGGCCAGCCACTTGATCTACAACTACCAGGCCATCAACCTCTCAAAGACATCAAGTTCCTTTGAACAGGCCTACTTCTTCCAATAAGGTCCCTCGTCCACTAAGGTTGTGAGTAATGACTTGTATTAACTCTTTGTGTGCTGGGCCGTGAACCACCATGTGCTGATTTATTTTCAATTTCACTTTCAATTTCCATTACAAAGCTGTGGAGTAAACGATTGCACACGAAAGCTGATCAAGTAAGGAATGTAAACAATGAAAAGTGAATACTTTTGCCTCCAGGGAAATCAGTATATTCTGTTTAGATATTATAGGTTCCATGATTGAGGTGAAATGCGAACTTTACATGCTGCTGATAGTGCAGGGGTGCGAGCTTTGCATACAAAGAGTTAAAAAGAGAGGATTGAATGACCACTAACACATTTTCTGATATTCTCAAAGGTGAAACACAGTGTTGGTGAACCCCTACCATGCCATCTATTCTGTTACTTGCCTGCTTGGCTGTCCGCCTAAAATGGCATAATAAGACTTGAATTCCAACACGTGTTTCACCCGTTTTTGTCTTACTGTCCCTTCATTCTACACAATGACTTTTGTTTGAAATATGTTCCGTCATCAAATGTGATTCACTCTTTTTTTGATACATGCAAAATAAGTGATAAAAGAACACTTTCTTTTTGGGGTGAAAACTTCTCAGCCACCAAATGCTGCCTATAGCCAGCTGCCAAGGAAAATGCCCATGCTTTAATATCCAACAGTGGAATGGTAGGGTTAACATTCATGTATGGATGCAATGTTGAATGGGAGGCAGCGTGTTTGTACTCTTGAAGTGCATAATATATTTGTGAAATTCTTTATAGTGTATCTTATAATCTTAAATGAACATGAAAATACACAGGAGTGTGGATCATTTTAGGGTGATGCTGTGCAAAGTTCCCCTTCCAACGTTCATCTTTTTTCCACCAACATGATAAAAACTTTCGAAAAATCAACTTAAGGCAACTTCAGTAGCCCTGTCTATCACCTTTAAAAATGTGTGGACTTTACATTGGCTTATTACATAATCCGATCATGATTTTTATGGGCAGTATAATAGGCTTTTGAAATTGCACTTGAGTTGATTTTTTTAAAAGTAGTTTTTATCGTGTTTACCTATTTCATCCAAAAATGAAGGATCTTGTGATATGACCGCTGAAAAATGTTTCTTTCTGGTGCATGTATTGCTACCATTATTGTATTGAGAGATTTTCATTTGTGGATGAGATGAACTGATAAATATAGTATGTCATATGAGACACTTTATGCAGAACAGCCTTTTAACTCTGGAAAACTGTAACTAACCTTTTAGCAATAATTTGCAATATACTGTACTGAAGAATTGTTGCACGAAAATCCTGATTTATCTTAACAGAAAATTAGGACAGCTCTTGTGTACAAAAATGTATTTTTATACTCTTATACTTCCATGTATCTATCTTTAATTCAAAGGTAAAGTTATATATATATTAAAACTGAAGTTCGTCCAAATGCAAGGATGTAGCAACCGTTGCGCAAATGACAACTCATTCCTAGGCCTTCAATTAATCACATGAATGTATTTATCAGTAGTTAGAATCCAACGATGAGGATCTACCTAAATATCATGGAATTTGGAAAAATAAAAATTTATTTGCATAATTGCACATCAAGAATGATATCAGTATGTACCATCAGTCTATAGGTTTAAGTGCAATATTTTATGTTTATTTATAGTAACATGTTTTTATTGAGCAGTTTTCTAGTCACACTCTCTCATTTAAAAATACCCACAGCAGGCATTGTTTAGAACCAGGATGAAAGAAAAATAAGATAAATTTTCATGATTTCACAATCAGATGAATCTCTTTACTGACATCAGGATGAAAAAAGTTTGTGATCATGATAAATATGGTTGGGAGTCCTAAAACTTTGTGGGTCCTGAAGCTACATGTATGCACCCTGCAAATATCTGTAATTCATCGCGCTCATTGCGCCAAACTTGCGACTTGACTGAGCAATGACAATTATCCTCAAGGTTTTCCATAAAGAATCAGTAATTTTCCTTTATTTCCTGTCATATTATCATTAGTAAAAAATCGGGCTGCAATTCACACCAATCAGTTTCAAAACCCAAGATTTGCATTATTACGTGTGCATAGCTTTAGGACCCCTTCATTTTGCCGTACAAAATTTGATACTGGCATTGACATCGACTTGAAAATATGCCTTTAAAATTACTGACATTCGTTTGTTGTACTTTTCTCTACAAATTAACTTTGTAGAACCACAAATTTGCTCAAACCAATGATTTTTGTGACTTTCAGATGCTGAAAACAAAGTGCGTAGCTTTAGGTCTTCCCATCATTTTGCACCATCTATGTCAAAACTACTATTTGGTAAACCAAATATTATTCTATACCAAACAACAACAACATCAGCAACAACAAACAGTATACTGGTAGATTGTAGAGTCTCTTCACCAGTAACTTTACTAAACTTAAAAAATGTAAGCTGGCTTCCTTCATTTATGAATGCAATGGTGTTAGACTGGACATCCTATTTATACAGATAAAGTAGGCCTACAGCTTGTCTAATTCCTAACAATTTTATGCTGCCTGTCAACCAACTACATTAATTGCTAAATTATGTCTTAATATTGATGATCCTTGTGATGATGATTCACAGCATTTGTATGGTGCCATATACGAAAGGATAATAATTCTTATCATTTTTAAGAGGATTTCTATGGAAGTAAGATGTAAATCACTGTCTTCCAACTAAATTGCTCATTTTAAGATCTGCATTTAGTCTGTACAACTCATTATAACATTTTTGGTGCCAAAATGGCATCTTTGATATTTGATGTAAGACTGCTTCCTACATAATTTTGCTTTTATACAGAAAATTGATTATTTGGCAAATAGGATGAATGTGAGCTTTGTGATTTAGAGGATATGTATTTTACATGGAAAATTCCTCTTGTACTACAACCTGAACCAACAATTTACTGCATATGTTTTTTGCTAAAGATTTTTTGTGCACATTTAAGTGACAGGTAGTGAAGATAAAAGCAACCAAACCTGCATTTTTGAAGTAAATGAGTCTTATTGGGGAAGTTGAAGTTCTGTAGAAAACAATGTAATTGAGTACAATTCCTTGATTAATCACTGAACAAATTTTATGTATGTTTATCAAACATAGCACAGTGTTTTGTCTTTCTAATACTTGTAAATAATCTTGGTTTATTATGCTATTAAATATATTTTCATATTTTAAATAACAGCTGCATGCGATTTGATACTTCTATTATTTCATGTCGCATTAATGTACATTTCATCTGGTTGACTACCGGTATACTGAGTAACTTTCATTCTCATAGACTTAGTACAGGGGTTAATGGTTCTTGTAGGCATTGGGTTTAAACATATAAAGGGAAAGAATTGTAATGAGTTCACAAACCCTATTGTTCTTTCCACCTGTACACATAGGCCCATATTCACAAAGGTGTACTAAAAAGTTAAACCATGGTCTAAATCTGTGGCTTAACTACATGTATGGTTAGCCAAATGTGACAACTCTGTCTACACTGTTATGTTCCTTATGTTTACTGGACATCTAGTCTCATGCTTTAATGGTCAAGAAAACTATTGTACTTATCATTCCCAGGCAGTTTTGAATACTTTAAGTACTGAAAATGCTGATAAAGTGAAAATCTACTGTTAAAGATTGTGTTACATTTGGTTACCCATAGTTAGACCATTGATTTAACCATGATTTAACTTAGTACAACTTTGTGAATACGGGTCATAGAACTTGGAGAATATATAGATCTGTATTATCAAGTTTTTGCAAACAAAATCACTTTTACCTGTGAAATATCATGATCCACATTTTACTTTCACCTATCTGAAGAAGAAATATTTTAGTCATATTGCAGAATTGTTAGACATGATAAAATTTCCAATGTATCAATTGGAAGACATAAAGCAAAGAGGATGAAATTGCATGAGAGAAGGAGAAGGAGAGAAGAGAGGGAGAGAGAGAGAGATGGAGAGGGGAGGAGTGGGCAGAGGTGGGGGAGGGGAGGAGAGAGGGAAGGAGGGAGAGAGGGAGAGAGGGAGAGAGTGATGGAGAGAGAGAGAGAAAGAGGGAGAGAGAGACAGAGAGAGAGGGAGAGGAAAAAAAGAGAGATGGAGCATATAACATGCCTCTAGAATCCTAATTAACTCACCTTGTCTCCAAATCAATTATTGTTTTCTGGCTGGCTAGATACTGCCACCATAACTATTGATCTTAGTCCTCATAATTCTAATAAACAATTTGTTATTGTATATTGCTATAGAAATGGCAATGGATCAAGAATTAATTAGAGGCATGTCTTTTAAAAAATATGATACAAGATTGATTTCCCCTCCAAGATAGATCAATGAACTTGTATGGTAGCTTGTCAGTTTATATATGAAACATTTTGATGATAGATGTATTCTGTTTGTGATGAGAAAAAGGAATGTTTAGCCAGTTTATTGGCATGATGGACATCCAATGGACTATATTCCTTATTGCTTTGGTAAGTACAACTTTTCATTGGATTGCATTCACAGTAAAGACAGTATCAAAAATTAAATGAAGGATCTGGGGGGTGTTTCACAAAAAGTTAAGATTGACGTAGAGTCGTGCTTAAGCGCCAATGCGCATCTGGTATTTAACGTGTAATCTCATTGATAGACTTGCAACAGTGCGCGTCCCCTGAGCACGACCTGACCAATGGGGTGATGCTTAATATACAGCACGCAAGTAGGAATTTAAGTGCGACTTTAGTCATACTTAAATCTTTGTGAAACAACCCCCTGTTCTTCAGTAATTGATTTGAATTTGTGCTAGTAATTTGTTAAAATGTATACATGTATTCAGGTAAAAGAACTTTGGCAAAATAGCTGTGTATTTATTAAAGAATAAAACATTCATATTTTGTTTCAAGTTTTGTTCTGTTAGTAGTGAGAAGATTTTCTTTAATCATATACACTTGTACATTTATTTAACAATAATCATCAACTGAGAAATTCTGTTTCAAGATCACTTTTAATCTTGTTCAGTTTTGAAAAAAAATATCATGAAGCTGGTAAGTTTTGATTATAGATTTGATGATTTTTTTTTTTCCCTATTTCAGATATCAGTTATTGCCTTGACAGAACAAGAAGCTGGTGAGTGGGTTTTTTGTATTAATTTTTTATTGTTATGGAGTTAATTTCGAATCATGAACAAAATCATAGTCAGATTTACAATTACATTTTTGTCATTATAATTTGTCTTACAATATGTTTTAAATATATTGCTTGATTGATTCACAATTAATCATCATTCTATGAAAGTTAATGCCTATGAAAGTTTATGTAATATGTAAACTATAAGATAATCATTAGATTTCACATAACTTTCTTGCATAAATTCATTGAACATGAATATTTTACTGTGTATTGTTTCATTTGTGCTGAAGATCAATTCATATTCAGTTGTTCAGGCAAATAGGCTTCAGTCCTAGATATTTTTGTTTATATTTTCTTCTTTATATTATGTTTCGTGCAGTTCTGCACCTTTAAACCCATTGACAATATCTTAGACGATTTGTCTTTTCTTACAGTTGGGTAATTTCTAGCTTAGAGCAATGCCTCTATGCACGTAGAGGAAGTGCCTATAGCAATGTAAATTTCATTCTCATTTTTGTATTTGCTTTGTAAGCTATTTTAAGTTTTCTAACAAGAGATCAGCATATTTAGAACTTAGATTTCAGGGTAAAAAATACCCGGGGGCAAGGGGCGATTTCAACCTCGACGAAGTGGAAATAGCCCCCTAAAAATTTTTAAAACCCAATTCTTTGGGGCTACCATTTTCTTCAGAGTTGCCCTCGCCTCAGCTCTGAAAATAAGCAAATAAATTTGTGAATCATGACCAGAATTAACATATAGGGAGAAAATGGGGATATCAGCAATTCAACATACTGTAGCTTCCTTGAGCCTAGCCCCGGGATGCTGCCATGGAGTGGCAGCGTCCTGAGTGGAACCACTGCTTCTCGGTGGAGCTCTCATCTGCCACAGTGAAAACTCCTACTAATAACATTTTCTTAAGTAAATAAGATTATGATAAAATATATATACAATGCTACCATCTTGAATATTCTGTTAGGAAATCATATTCACCTTAAATGTATTTAGAATCCATCGAATTTCCCTCTTTGCACGCCAAGTTGAAGCCATTCCGGCGATCGCCGTTTTGCATAGCAAAAACAAAACATGAACTTGTGCATGCGCATTTGCAAACTAACAACAGCCTGTGGGAAAGATTCATTGAAGATCTGGGAGGATAAAGACTCATTTTTTGGACCATCCTTTCCCCTAATGGAATCAAACACTGACCGTACTTTGTTGTAAGTATCTTAAATTTCTTCATATTTCTTTATAATTAGTATACTTGCGTAGTTCAAGCTGGAGAGCCCTGCAAAGGTAGGCACTTAAGCTTCCATTCGATGAAGGGCACAGCCCGAACACTACGCATTCCGGCTGCCGCAGTAACCTTGAGCCCAGAAATAGCTCCTGTAGAGTTGTCGACGGAAGCTATTTTTTTCAGAGAATAGCTCTCATAGGAAAAACAGTATTTTTTTAACCTAGCAGATTTGATTAAAATTGTTATAAATATTTCTATTCTTTTATTTTTCTTTTTAAAGCATTTTCTGGATGTTTTGATGATCCTGTCCCTGGCTTCAATGGCACCTGTCCAGTTCCTTATGTCAACCCTGGTGAATACAGCTGGAGGATGATAACCCCTGACCTGTGTTGCGCCCTCTGTGGGTCCAGGAATTACAGGTACTGTAGGGTTTTGTGATTCAAGTTCAAATGCAGATTTGCAGTTTAGCATTGCATTGTATGTAGAAAATCTTTTTTTTTTCTCATTTTATGTAAAATAGAGTGAGATAAAATTCTATATTGCGGAAATTTCAGAGTAAATAGCCAAGCATTTAATGAGAAACACTGTAAACAGTTTCTGTAGAATGCTGGATAGGTTATGAGAGAAGTTGGGAGGTGGGGGGTGGTGTGGATGTACAGGATGAAATGAAGAAGGTGAGGAGGAAGGAGAAGGTATAGGAAGAGGAAGAAGAGGAGCAGAAGGAGGATGTGTGTGAGAGAGAGAGAGAGACAGGGATAAAGATAAAGTGAGGGTATAGGGTGGCAAAATTCATAGTAGGTGAAAAGAAAGTTAAGTAATTATACAAAGGTAAAGTGGAAAGACTTAGATACCCTGTTGCCCTTGAACCGATAATGAATGGTATATCAGTAAAAATTTCCTCTCTCTGAGTCTCTGTTCTTTGTTCTCATCCAGTCATGCTGTCCTTAAGTCTGGGAATGCCTGCTTCTGTTTGACCTCATCAGTGGATGACCTGGGCTCCAGCTACAGCACCTCATCATGTGATCGGTCATGTGACTCGTCTCCATCTCAGTCATGCGGTGGAGAAAGACTTTTGTCAGTTTATGATGTGCCTTCATTGACCCTGGATGGAATCCAGATACAAGAACTGCAGAATCAGACAGGTAATGTGATTTTGTGTGCATTCACCTGATGTAAACCCTCTGTGCGTTGCATTATTTTGGCAGCGGGCACTTTTCTCTGGGTTTACAAGGATGCTGCAATTTCAAAAGGCTATAATTTTTACCTGAACATTGGGAAGATAAATGTTGTGTAGCAAAGTTACAAAGATTTTTACGAGCTCCCTTACCACATCTAACTTATTTGGTATATTAGTATTCTTTGTCTGTATGATACTCTTTTTCAAAACTTGTATTTTCATTATGTAAATATCTGTTCACTTCTGGTCTTTTCAACAAAACCTTGGCACTATTTTCTATTCCTGTATGTTAGTGGCGAGTATTTTATATTCAGAGATGTTTCAATAAGCTTTCCAGGATAGCAGAATTAAGGTATTCCAAACAGAAGAAAAGCCCCACAACAGGGAGAAAACAACGGGAGGGGATTTAGAGAAGGCCCCAGAGCTTTTGTGCAGTGAGCATTCTTTCACAAAGGTCACAATGGTTCTGTCAAATATAGACAACAGACAAAACTAGATTTTCAAGCAGTTAGTTTACTAGACATTTTCTTGTAAAATCAGTGGAAAAGAAAAATCATGAAGTTTACCAAGGAAACTAGGCATGAGTTTTTTTTATCAGCATATACATGTACCTTGGAGAAATGCCTTCTTTTCAGAAACAAATACAGCATTGATGGCATGCTATAACCTTTTTTTTGAAAACACTGATATTAAAAGCAATCCAATAGTTATTTATAAATGTGCTGATTAAATGGGTTATGTTTTCTTCTTCATTATGGCAAGACTTTCCTGCATTTGAACCTCTGACCTTCACCCTCACCACCCTGACCACTTTGAACCAAACCATCAACTTGACAGTAACGATCGACATCAGCTTCGATGACGACTATCCTTTTCACTACGAAGGGCCATGGGTGGAGGGAATGCAATTTGAACATACCTTTCGGTAGGTATGGCTCCCATCTCACCATAAAGGCAACAATGATGATCTGCGAAAATTTTGCAAAGCGTGGTAGAATTGCCCTCCAATTCCATTCTTCACCTGCATGGGCAATTGCAATGCTGTTGTGATGACGTAACAATACCAGCCAGGATGCGCGGATAAGATGTGCACAAACATAACTGAGGAAATATCGTCTTGGGAATGGGCCTGAAAGTAGGGGCAATAGGAGCCGCTTTCAGTGCACTTGAAGTGCGCTTTAGGTGTTGCTGATACGTTAGAGATATGTATTAGGTGCTATATAAATGCAGAATATTGTTATTATTATTACTATTTTAATAAGACGATTGTTGCGCTCTTGGCCAACTCATCGATCTCACTAAAGAAGTTTTGAACATGTTCAAAACTTCTTTAGTGAGAGCGATGAGTGGTGGCGACAAGGGCCATCATTGGCGCTTCAGAAAGGCTCAAGGTACGGTTGAGAAGACTGAAAAAGCTTAAGCTTTGTCAATTTTTGAGGATCGCAGCAGAATTGCTTTCTAGTGAGATGAGGGTATAAGGTGAAAGTATGTTTGGTCAAGAAGAAATGGAGAAAGGTTTCATGCTACCATTTTAGTATATGCAGCAGAATCTTACGTTCATCAATATCTGTAAAAATTACTGGTCTATATAAAATGAATACAATGAACTGATAAAGCGAGACATTTAATAGGAATGCACCTATTTAGTATTCTTTTTGTATGTTTGCTGTTAATTGAACTGTATACACTTGTGGATAAAATTGTCATAAACTCAATGATCTTTATGTGATTTGTTAAAGGGGGTACCCAATGCTGAAACAATGTTAGCTCATTTAAAAGAGCATGATTTTATTAGCAGAAAATCATCCGCCTAAAGTTTTTTAAAAAGTCGTGTTGCCAAGGAAACCCCCAAATGTGGTAAGATTTCAGGATATTTTTGACCCCTCAGCTGTGACCGGTACCCACTTTGACGTCAAAATGACGTCAAAGTGGGTACCTTGTGGCGCACTTCTAGCAAAATGCGCGCAAGGTATAATACATGTACAGTCTAGCGCGTAGCACAACTGCAATGCGCGAAGCTGGGTACCCACTTTTACGTCATACCTCATACTCAATTTTTTTTGGTCAGCTCATAACTTTTCATGAGAAAATTAGCCAAAATGCATTGATTTCGATTGAAAATCATCATATTTTTAATGTCATTCTTCTTAGAATTCTATTCTCGATCATATATCAAAATTTTGTTTACCATTGTGTAATCACTTTAATACCTTTTTCTGTTCCAATTGTTTTTCATTCCACTATCTTTATAAATGAATATCTTGTGCATTGTTACATAGATTTTCTTTCTAGAATTAGGGCTATCTGGGCTATTTGTTTGTATCCTTTTAAATTACTTGTGTATGTAATACTAGAATTACTTTCTAATTTTAGATGATATAAATTTTTAGGTAGGCCTACATACAGTATGGAATGTTTCAATGCTAGGATTGTATTTGCGTTTAAATTTACATGTGTAATGTTCTTTTCTAGGGAGCCCGGTCAACATGCTATACACCTCAGACTAGTCCAAGCAGGCCCAGAAATTGGCTGGACCCAACCGGTATCCGTGCACATCCCCATCAGCGACATCTCCATCAGCTGTCCCAACCGTAACCCAGGGATCCGGAGCTATGACTGTGACATCACCGTTGCCATGGGTACCAGCATGCAGTTATCGGCTTTCTTTCAGGAGGATGCTGTGTTGGATAGCTTCAACGTGTCAGGTGATGAGAAAATAACAGTTGCAAAATTGATTTGCTGTGAATGCATGTCTGAACACTTAAGGTCAATGACAATCAACTGCATGTTATTGGTTATTGGTTTGTTTTTACCTGACTGGTTAGAAAGCATGTATGCTTGTAAGTAAGCAACCAGAGGACCAATGGATTTAAGTCCTCTCTGTGGGACCTGGTAATGAGCATCAATGCCTTAGAGCAATTCCACATGGGAAGAATGATAAACTCACTTCAGATTTATATTTAAAACAATCACGTTGATATTCCTGAATAGCCAAATCCTTGGATTAAAAGAAGCTTAAACAAAAATGTATTCCGCTATGATAGTCAGTATTGGTATAATGCATGTTTGATTTTACAAGACATTTTTGTTCTTTAAAAATGGCACCATTTTCTGGTAATTCCATTACCAAGGTTGTATACCACAATATCATGGATGTAAGCAGGAAATTGTTTGAATGAAAGAGTTCAGGTGAAAGAATGAGCATGAAATTTTTTTAAAGGAAAATAAGCATTAAAATCCTTAAATTGGCAATGCGATGAAAAAGTTAAAAATTACCGTTTTTCCCTGCAAATTGGCAACTTTATGACTCTCATCATACATTCTGTGGTTGTGTGTCAATTTATATTTATTTCAGATACATGATGTTTTATAGGAAAATGTAGCAATAAAAGAAAAATGTTGGTGTTGCAAATTTGAAGAATAAAAGCTGATCAAATTAGGCTTCAAATAATTCCTGTCACGAATGAGTTAAGCAACATTGTAAATAACCACTGCTAAGAGCTAGAAGGGCATATCAATTAACACGGGTAAATCCCATATTGATATTAACATTGAATATTCACTCACATGATAATAAATGTCTGGGATTTTAAATTACTGGTACTTTTAGAAATGAATTTATAAACCTCCATAACAGAAAGGAAAGTATTCCTTTTTTACATCAGGTAAAATTTGATAGAAATTATTATTTCGCTTGAAACTTTGATTGCGTTTTCACATCTGTTTACTTCACACACATTATGCACTGTATGATGCTTAAAATTTGGAGCATATAAGTGCATTACTAGTTATTACTAGACAACTAATAATTGGCAAAGGACCTACTTTTCTATGTGGCATAAATTGACTTTATTGATACTTGCTACAAAGGTAGAACTTATTAATTGGATGTTTATGGATTAATGGTCCTTGGCCCAATGATGCTTGACAAACCATCTTTCTTGAGGCTGTGGGTTAGTGTTACATTGTATCTTACAGTGGCTACCATAAACAAAGCTTATACTATGTGCCCTTCATGAATCAACCTTTATTATTATGATACGTTTTTGTCAAAATTCAAATTTTACTTTCTCAGCTGTGATTTTTCCTCATTGAAAAGTATAGATTTTGTCATTGAATAAAACTGTCTCTTCAATTAGTTCACGGTATGGAATATATTTATGACTTCGTTCTACAGTGCGTCCCCCAAAAAACTTTACACTTTTGAAATGGCTGCCAAATGAAAAAATACATGATTCTGGAAGAAAAGGTTTATATGTACAGATAGCTCATGGACTCAATTTTCATATGAGACCAAAAAGGCCGAAAATAATTCATGCTTGGGTGAGCACTGCTCACTTTTGTAAAGGGTATGAAAATTAGGTTGCGCAGGAATTGCACCTTTTCAATTTGTGAGAAATGAGTCCTTTGGAGGTTACAGAATTGAGGGTGATATGATAACTTCATGATCAGTTGCAATCAGTTTAAGTTTGCTGAGTGAATTTTATGGTTTATTACATCCAAATTTTATGCATGAGTGAACAGGAATTCCATTCATTACTGTAGCATTGTACCTTTCCCTGGTAGACTCAGTGGTGTGTTCACGGGAGTCATCAGGATTGGGTGATGGTACATGGTGCAGGGGAGGTGAGATGTAAGGTAGGACTTTGTTGGGTAGATGGGATAAGGGTTAAGAGGACATGCATGCCCCCCCCCCTCTCCCTCTCTCTCTGTTACTGGGTGTGCTTGTGCATATCTTGATAATTCACATCCGTTGGTCTCCAAAATATCCCGACCACATTCCTTATCTCGAATTCTACCTGCATTTTCAAAATTGGACTGGGACTGGTATCACCGATTGACACCTGAAGTCAATTGCATTCTATCGGTCAATCAATCAATACCGAAGTTAGACGATCAACATTTAGGTATCAGTCAATCAATTAATCAATCAAGCATTCAATCACCATTCAGCTGTTTCAATCAATGAATTATTCAATAAATCAATCATAATTAATTAATAACTCAGTCAATCCCTCAATCAATGTTTATCCAACCAACCAGTCATTTTAGCAGTTGAGTTCCGGACAAGAAAAACGGTACAGTGTAACACAAATTGGTAAAATGAACATGTCAGTCTTTGTGTTCAGTTGATTTTCATTCATTTCAATTTTACAACTGCTTCATCCATCTTGTAAAAGAAAAGACGGGAAAATAAATGATGATGGAAACTAAAAATCAGAATCTCAATGGTTCAATGGTCAGAGTTCAATGGTCCACATGTCCACCTCCTCCCTCCCAGGACCTCCTCCTCTGATGTGCAATCTTGCTCTCTTCATAAGGGATAAGGGAAGGTGGTTTGGATATTTTGGAATGGAGACCAACGGATGTGAATTATCAAGATATGCACAAGCACACCCAGGAACAGAGAGAGAGAGAGAGGGGGGGGGGGGGGGCATGCATGTCCTCTTAACCCTTATCCCATCTACCCAACAAAGTCCTACCTTACATCTCACCTCCCCTGCACCATGTACCATCACCCAATCCTGATGACTCCCGTGAACACACCACTGAGTCTACCAGGGAAAGGTACAATGCTACAGTAATGAATGGAATTCCCGTTCACTCATGCATAAAATTTGGATGTAATAAACCATAAAATTCACTCAGCAAACTTAAACTGATTGCAACTGATCATGAAGTTATCATATCACCCTCAATTCTGTAACCTCCAAAGGACTCATTTCTCACAAATTGAAAAGGTGCAATTCCTGCGCAACCTAATTTTCATACCCTTTACAAAAGTGAGCAGTGCTCACCCAAGCATGAATTATTTTCGGCCTTTTTGGTCTCATATGAAAGTTGAGTCCATGAGCTATCCGTTCATATAAACCTTTTCTTCCAGAATCAGGTATTTTTTCATTTGGCAGCCATTTTGAAAGTGTAAAGTTTTTTTTGGGACGCACTGTATAGGCCTCTTATATTAATGTCGTGGTGTGAAAGAATACGTCCAGAACACAGATGAAAAATTGTTGAAAATCATATTCTTTAAACAATGATTGATAATATCATGGGAAGCATACTAGCATGTAGAATTTGTAAATTGATATACGACCTCCTTGTGGCATGATCTTTGCTAAAATTTTGTTCCAATATGTCACATTAGACATTTTGATTTTTGCATTTTTGCATTTTTGCATTCCGGACGCGTGCTGTCTGCACCACAATATTAATACAATTAATGGCTGTGCCTATGCTATGCTAAAGGACATCACATCGTACCGAGAATGTCTTCATTCAAAGTTCTCTTGTACATTTTTTAAAGGAGTATTTTAGATCAGTAGGCAGGAATAAAATTTGTCTTCCAGTATATTTATAATTATTCCTTTAGGTGAGGTTTCCTTTTAATTCAAAAGAAAAATGAATGAGCACAAAGCAGTATTAAATCAATTATCACACAAAAATGACAAAAATACATTTAAAGATGATCCTAAATATGACAAATATGTACTGAAAGTTAGGCATGTACCTCTGATGTTTAATTTCTATTTTATTGATATCATCAAAACTGCATTCCTTTTTTCCATGAGTAATATGAATGTTATTGACTTAAATACTATAGATTCTCAGGTAGAATATGTTGGAGTAGATGACATGAGTCCTGAAGGAGAGAAGTTGACACCTGAACCTTCAAGTCAACGTTATATTAAAGCCAAGGATCCAGTCCTTCAAGATGGCTTGCTGGTTGGAATCGATCTGGATGTAGAAGTTACAGGATATGTCCTCTTAGAGGTATTGCATTGAATTGAAATTTTCACCACTTTATTAGTGAAGGACATGCAGAGTCAAAGAAAGAAATGAAAAGCTTGTTACAAAAATATTAACCCATTCGTGACAGGATTTATTTAAAGCCTAATTTGATCAGCTTTTATTCTTCAAATTGGCAACACCAACATTTTTCTTTTATTGCTACATTTTTCTTATAAAACATCATGTATCTGAAATAAATATAAATTGACAGAATGTATGATGAGAAGTCATAGAGTTGCCAATTTGCAGGGAAAAACAGTAATTTTAACATTTTCATTGCATTGCCAATCAAAGGATTTTAATGTTTATTTTCCTTTAAAAAAATTTCAGCATCAAACAACAAATTGATGCAACAAAAATGGGCACAGTAAGTGTAGAATTTTTTTCTCTTTCTGCTCATGTATTTGGTATGATTTTAGAGCTCTGCATCAAAGGTATTAGACCTAACCACATAATGTGGACCCTCTGTCACGAATGGGTTAAAGTACTAAGATATAAAAGCCAAATGGATAGCTAGCAAATCCAAAGCATCATTCTTTGTCCCATACATAACAAGTATTATGATACTATGAACATAAATTGACATCAAATTGATTATTTTACCTCATTTTTCATGGAATGCCTTGTTAAAGTAGGCCTAATTTTGGGTAATACAGTCACCAGAAATACTAAAGTTTTCATCATTTTCGGAAGTAAATAAAATAATATTAACTGAATAGACTTCTTATTTGTGTCAGTGGTAATAGGTGCAAAATAAATTTGACGTTACTGTAAACCCCTACAGGTTTTTCGCCCACTGGTGAATGACAGCGGGAAATGTGAAAACAATACCAAACCAGCTGAAGCAGTGCTGCCGGTATCAACAAGCTACAGCTGTCAGAATCAAGGTGGTTTCAGCTTTACCAAGAGAAGATGTATAGATCCCACCCCTGACACCACTTTGCCAACACTCGTTAGCACCTATCAGGCTGTGGCCAGGTTGAGGGTGACCCTTCCTTCTATAGGAAGATATTTTGCTCCTCTAAGTGAGAAGTACAGGATGGAAGTCCGCAGAGGTGACCTTTTGGCATTGTTCCCCATGTCTGCAGTCATCGTCAGACGATCAGCAGCAGTGGAACGGGAGTTGAACCCTTATAATGGCGGGCTGACAGGGGATGGCATATTGGAGTATGAAGGTGTTGGGTCTATTACTGGGGTACATCAGTGGAGGGCTGTGGTGGTACTGCCCTCTCGTATCTGGGTCAGGAACACCAATGTTGGAATGTGGGATAATTCCTGGGTGAATGTGTCCTTGACCAACCCTCTAGGAGAGAAGACGCTCTCCACCCTGGCTCCTGCACCATACCAAGGGATAGAAATTGTTACACCACCATATGGTAAGCTCTAACTCTACAAAAATTTCATCTTTAGTAAGATCTTTTCTAGATATAGGTGATAGGCCTATTAGGTGACATGCTTTTACATAAAACTGGAATATTATGAGCCCTTGTTTTGATTTCCTTTTAAATTAATAGGAAGTAAAATGGCAGATTTTTCTTGAAGGCATTGTCAATATCATGGCATGCAAAGTGTTAATGAATTACTTTCTTTGGCAGGCTTCCTATTATTATGAATATAACAGAGCTTCAGTACTTCTCATTATGATCCATTGAAAATATGATTGCATTTCATATGTTTGCAATAAAAAGTTGTAAATATTGTGAAATAAAGGGATATGACTTATATAACTCATTACTATGATATTGATGATGGTGTATGTGGATACTGACTAAAAAATACGATGGTATCCATTACGAGAATCTCTCGTTTAAAATATACCCCACCACTATAACACAGTATTTCAGGTGGGGTATACCAACTCCAATTTCAATTTTCTGTTACAAGTCTTATCAGTGCCTTGCATTTTCGCACAAGAGGTGGTGGTTTTGGATTACACCTGCACTCATCATCTTACGTAATAGTGTTAACAAACTCTTACTTCCGCACTGCCTGAAAGGAAATCTGAAGTAGGAAATATATATTTCAGCTGTTTTAAAGACGCTAGGTCGTGGGCTTTCATGGGGAATTTGACACCATGGGTGCTTACCCAGTAACAGGTGTTGTCCATCACTGTGAGTTTTATGACCAACATACCTTTTGTAATGCTCTGTATACTTCACCATTATCTCACTTTCCCTGGCCCGAGAATGCCCAAAGCAGGCCGAAGAATGTTTGTGGTGGGACAGCTTGTTTTGCTGTGCTCCAGAAATGTAGCTCTATTACAGGTATTTTTTCACAAAGTCTGGTGTCAGCAATTCTTCGAAAGAAGCAAAATGACCCGGAATTGGCGATTATAGCAACATTTTTAACTCCATAAGCTAGGCCGTCGCGCCGCGATGTAGCACTGGTTCTGTTGCCCCAACGTGTTTCCCTTGCTCCCTTCCTCTCTATCTCTCTCTCTCTCTCTCTCTATCAACCAGTCAAGGTCACTTCTCCGGCAGGGGATTACGCTGCTCAGCGCTTTTGTTTATTTGGGCTTACTGCAATCTCAGGTGTCTAGAAGTTGCGAAAGTCAAATCGGGGTTTCAGTTTTAAACGACGGGTTTTTGTCATGAAATAAAATGTTCTTTATCTTAGGCTTGGTTGCTGAGAACATCCTCCTGGAAGCCATATTTGACCGCCATTTCGACAAGTTTTATTGGAGCTTTGGAGATGGTGAAGAGGCCCAGATGAACATGTGCAACATGGTGTATCACACATGGACTGAGCCTGGACTGTACAATATTTCTGCAGAGGGGAAGACCCTCCCAAGTTCTGGAATATTGATGGTATTTTAAGGCTTGTTCAGATATGAAGTGACATGTCCTCGCAACAAATCCCTACAACATTTTTAGTGTACAAGTCAATGGGATATGAGGCGACAAAAAAAATGTTGCCGAGGCAGGAGACATTTTTTTGTCCCCTGGCGGCAAAAAGCTGTGGACCAATCAAATTCTTAAAAAGTTAGCGCAAAATATGTTGTCATGAGTATGATTGCACAACATTTGACAAAAGTCTCTTATTTTAGAGTCGGCGCGTTAATCACATTCATTAACATAAGTGCCACAATGTCGCGCCATATCTGAACAATAAAAATGTTACAGGGACATGTCGCCTCATATCTGAACAAGCCTTTAGTGGACAGGAAATAACCCAAATAAAACCAAAACAAAACAGAACTAAATGACTGATGTACGAAATGTGTTGTGGGGGTGTTTGTTTAGTCCTTGTTGGAACAAATCTTGCTTTAAGGCTGGTATGAAGTGTATTTCATTTCATTTCATTTATCATGGTTAAAAGAAACACACTTCATCCAAAATGGCTGTTCTTCACCAAGTCTGTGACAGATTACAAAAATCAAATTACAGAAAAGTACCATGAAAAATATTACAGTAATAAAATCATAACAATAAAAAAAACCATAAGGATTTATGCAATTCAACATGCAGGAAGAATAGATTATAGCAAGCCTTACTTTAAGTATGCAATATGTGTACATGATGCAAAATAAAATTAAAATACATGTATAGTCAGTGTTCACACTTATGATGCATCCCAATTCAAATTTTCATGTAGTGAATGAAAGCATGTAAGAATAGCCAAACTGCATTGCCCATTAGGAGGACAAGGTTAGTCTCAGTGTAAGAAAACAAAGTCTTTATCTATAGTATCAGTGATTTACATGTACTGTAACAAAATAAATGTGTTGTTAACTGTTATCTGCGAAACAAGATTTTTGTGACTTGACACTAATTAGTACCGGAATTATCAGGATAAAAAATACCTGGGCGATTTTGCCCTAAGCGGAGCTCAAATAACTCCCTAAAATCCTTAAAACCCAATTCTTTGGGGCGACCATTTTCTTCAGAGTGGCCCTCGCCTCAGCTCCAAAATTAAGCAATAAATTCGCAAATCGTGATTTAGGAGCAGCAGGATTAACATTCTTTTAAACAACACACACATAAACGCATCATACTGATACTTGGTTACTAAACTCTCCTGCAAAGTTGTCCATGGGAGCTATTTATTTTCAGAGAATAGCTCTCATGGGGAAAAAAAGTATTTTTTACCCTGTAGTCTGGAAGGTAGATGACAAACCATATCACTTCTCTGTTTTATCTTTCAACTTTCAGACATCACTCCTTATAACTCACAATCCTCCATTACCTAACATCACTCTCAATGACACGGGATCTTCTGAAGGATATGATGGTATTCCGCTGAGGGTATCAGGAGAGATGTCTCTATCATGGCATGTTTACTATGAAGGTAATACTCCCATCCAATGACAAGAGGAAGCTACTCTGATTTTTTTTCAAAATGGACTTTTTCTTGATTTGGGGTAGTTTTTTTTGTAATTGGGTAATGCCATAAATTAGGGGTCCAATTTGTGACATGAAATGTGTTATGAAACCCCCATATTTTCATGACTTTTGCTGGAGATGCAGATAGTGGAGCGAGATTTTAAAGTCATTCTATGCATGAGGATGCAATATCATGCTTAGAATTACGTTAGAATCTTACTCCACCATTGGCGTCTTTGCTCAGAGCCACAACAAACGTGTGGGTTTCTTATGTAACAGGGACACCAAAAATGTCACAGAGTGGACCCCTAATTTATGGAATTTAAGGTCACATGACCTCCAATTTCCAAAATATAGATATATCAGAAGGAAGCAGCTCCATAGATCTCCACATAAAACAGTGACATATTTTGTTCCTTTACTAAGAAACTCATTCTACAGAGTTGCTGTCCTTGGATGGCAGAATAGACCTGTTGCTAATGTATTCAAGTTTATGCATGTTAATCTAAAAAACCCTTGGTTACCAGTGTATTCAATTCACCTGTTCTGCATAATGGCATCTGAATAAACGGAATCCAGTTTGCAGACATTAGTTCTTGCTAAATCTGGCCATCCTCTGGCAAGCTTGTTAGTTGCTAAGCATAAAATTAGTAAACATGTCTATTGTAGTAATCTACCAAAGAAAGAAGGGCAGAGGCATGCACCATGTAAAGGGAATTCCTCTTCAAATGCTTGTTCACATATGCTTTGGGAAACCATGGCTGTGTCCTGTGGCATTACTTTCGTGAAATTAGTTGCTGCACATAAAGAAGGGTCCCTACATGTCTGAGGGTTAGTAATAAGATGCAGAAATGTAAAGTGCAATATGTTTTTAACCCCCCCCCCCCCCACCGTAACCCACAGTGGTTTGCTGAGGCATATGTGAACTAGGCCTTACCGACCCTCAGGGATATTTCCTCTTGCAACTACTGTCAATCAGCCCTAGTTATGCTCTCCTCGGTAATTATTTGTCACAAACTGTCCATAATTTTGTGGTTGGTGTGGATTTTTGCTTCCCCAAAAAGAAGGGGGTATGGGATATGATTTGCTCTACTCAAAGTTTTTCCTCTATTGATCATAGCACTTCAGTGCACAACAATTGCTGATATGCATTGTTTCTTGCTTGAATCATTTGCATTTTAGTATTAAAAATTAACATATAGATCTTCACATCCATACAAATTTTTATTGTCAAATTTCTTGAACTGAAATTCACAATTTTTGTAAGACTAATACAATATTCTATTTTTGTCTGTAAGATGATATTAATTCTCTTATATTGATTCTAAAGTGTTAATGTTTTGATGTGTATCCATACCCTACAGTATGATTGTTTAATGTAGGTTTGGATCTTCAACGTATACCAGCATCTTTCCTTTCATTCCTTTACAGCACCCAATGTTACTTATGAAGTTCAACTTGGGAATGATTCTCAGGTTTCCATAACTGTTTGGGAAGGGTCATCAGAGGTCACTGTTGCATCTGCTACTGCGGGAACCTGTGATCTTGCTAACATCACACTCAAACATGAAGGTAAGTTCACCTGTAATTATCAAGTTCTATTCATAATACTCTCCCTCTCTTCTCCCTTCCTCTCTCCCCTCTCTCTTTCTCACAGTAGCATGGTCAAATTATATGTGTCATTAGACCAAGAGATCTTAATTGATGAAGCAGTGATATTTTTAATGAAATTAATACATGAAGGTTCCAATTTTTAAATAAGGTTAGTAATACCTTTTGTCATATATAATCTCACAATGTAAATATAGGTGAAAATGAGATTATGGTATTCTATTATGTTGGCTTAACGTTGACCAATACATGTATTTCTGTGAATATGGCATTTATCTAACTATAACAATTTGTTTTTCTCAATAATTTGCTCTCCAGATTGGGGTGCTACATTGAGTCTCTTTTCATTATCATCGTGCTTTCTACCACTTACTGTGCAGTCTCAGAATGCCTTTGGCAATGACACTCTCCTGCTTGATTTGAACCTCATTGAGGCTATCACAGAAGACCCTGTCATCAACATCACTGCCAATTTCACTGAAGCAGGGGAAGATCGTTTTGTAGCACATGATGAAGAAATAATCATAGACATTGAGATTGCAGATGGGGCTGAAATCATTGTGGATATCTTTCTCAATAATACAAACATCACAAGCAGTTGCCTGGATTGGATGACCCTTGATCGCAGAGCCAGGTGTGTTCTTGAGATGTCAGGTCTGGAGCTTGATACGCACATCCTCAGAGTGGAAGTGAGCAATGAATTCTCTCCAGTCTATATGTCAGCGCTGAATTTCACTGTCCAGATGAAGATTACAAACTTGAGAGTCCAAGTGGACAATCTGGTAAGAAGCGACCTAGATGTGCCTTTCTGTATCTACGCAGACCAAGGAAGTCCCGTGATGTATGTCATCCAGGTTTCCGATGGAACAAACCTGACAGGGTCTGCTGATCGTTTGTCCTTGAATTCGTCATGCACAACAGTAGTACATCATTTCAGTGCCGTAGGGGAGAAGTCTGTTGTTGTGACAGCCAGTAATGAGATCAGCCAGGATAGTGTCTTTAAGACCTTTGTTACAATGGCTCCAGTCTCTACCCTGATCATCAATGTTCAAGAACAGGTCAACCTCAATGCTTCTCGGATGGGGATTGCTGTGATACAGATAGATTATGATGGCCTCCCCACTGGGCGACCCATGGAAGTGGAATTGAATGTCACTCTGATAGATACAGCTGATAATTTGACAAATATTCTTGACTTTGTAGTGTCAGATGAAAGCTCTTTCCCGGCAAGTTTCCACATTCCACTCTTTTCAAGTGGAATCTATTCGTACGAGTACTTCCTCTTCAACAATGTCAGCTATGTTACGTCAAGTGGGGAAATCTCAGCTGGTTCACCAATTCAAAATGCAACATTTCATGTCAGTAATTTAACAGTTTGGTCTGGTGAAACGGTGAATTTTACCATTACTCTGGTAGCCGGAACAGATTTGATCTACTCCGCCAATTTTGGAGATGGTTCTGCATTATTGTCTAGCAACATCACTGATGAACTTCAAATGGAGTTCACCCATGTATTTTCAGCATGCTGGACGCAGGATTTTGAGGTCACCCTCAATGTGAAGAACAACTTGAGTATGGCTGAAGAAACTATCATCCTCACTGTTATTCCATCAATGTTTTCCGTTGTCAATGAAGGCCCCTTTGCAATTTTAGCCCCTCCATATCAGATTGTCCAGGTACCATTTCTTCTCTTCCATGCAAGGAACTTCTCTGTACCTGATGATATTGCTTACCGTGCTGACTTTGATGATGGCATTGGAGAAAGAGAACTTCAGCTGACCTTGGAAAACATGCCATCTTTGGACACCAGTACGGCCACTCACCTTGTTACCGTATGGAAGTCTTTCACTGCCTCCGGAACATTTAATGTCACCTTTTTCTTTAACTCTTCTGAAGTCTTTCAGCAATGTTATGTTCCTGTTGAAATATATGAGGAGGTGTCGAACCCAAGGGTGGACATTTTCTTCAACCAAGGAGATGCAAGTGACGAGGCTTTTGATGAGTCTGCTAAGGGAGATGATGCTAATCATGTCCCTCTTGATGCTGCTGTTGTCATCCATGTTCTTACATCAGGTGGTACAAGCCTTATTTATGAATGGTCCTTTGGAAGTGACAGTGACTCCACTCTCTTTGCACTCCAACCGAGTTACTGGAAAGGAGATTCCTTCCGCAACTTCTGGAAGTTCAAGGTGCCAGACTCATACATGGTATCAGTAAATGTTTCAAATCCAGTCAGTTGGGTTGAGAAAACATTTACAGTAGTTGCTCAGTCCAGAGTGTCTGGTCTTTCTATTGAAGGACCTGGAGTTGAAGTGGCAAATAAATCACTGTTGTTCATGCTGTATTTCTCAAGTTTGCCAACTGAAGCTTGTATCTTGGTGGACTTCGAAGATTTATCATCAAGGCCATCCTATATGGCAGTAGCTGGAGATTCTAGCTGTGCCAATATGGATATCCGCTTGGCAAACACCCTCGGTGACAGGCCACTTCAGTTACTCAATCTGACACAAATGTGGAGTGAAGACCAGACATCCATCGCTGTGTACAATGAATTTGGTTCCACAGGGGTATTTACTGTGAGAGCCATTGTTCAAAATGTAGTGTCCCAAGAAAAAGTGTCAGTTGACCAGGTCATCAGGAGTCCTGGTTGCTATCCTCCAGCCATCACATTTGGACATACTGGTGAACTTGCTGTGCTAGTCTCTCAAAGACTCAGTATTCAGACAACAATATCCATCAACTGTACATCATCCAACCTGGTTTACTACATATGGCAAGTTTTCTTCCTTTGGGACAATGGCACCTTAGAGGAAGTGGTCCTTCCTTCGTCTGTTGCCACAGAAGGTGCTACTCAGTCAAAAATAGTAATCCCTGCTCGGACACTCTCTCCAGGAAACTATGTTATATTAGTCAATGTATCCATTCAGAATGAGCCTGGCTTAGCGACCATTGCCACCGCAAATGCTTCAATATCAGCAAGTGATCTTGTGGTGAAGATCAATGGCGGTGATCGTCGGATTGTCTCCTACAGGGTAGATGATCCTGCCAGCCAGAGCTTGACAACCCAGAGCTTCTTTGTGGATGGTTTCTCCTCATATGACCCTGACAAAGATCCACAAGATTACTCTGGTTGGACGTTCATCTGGCAGTGCAGGAGGAAGAGGTATGTCCAAGCTAATGGCACCATCGACGATCTAGAGACCTTTCAGCAGTGGAACGAGGATTTCTCTGTGCTCTTGTATGACAGTGTGGTCAATGATGACTTTGTGAAGGAAGCTTTGGATGCTGGAGGTTGCTTTGGACGTCATGGAGGACCTTCTAATCTATCGTTGCCAGGAGGTGAGTCGATGTTCATTGCTTTTTATGTACTATTGAATGATAAATATTTCACCTTTTCTTTTAGATGAATACATGTATGTTTGAATATTGGCTTTATGGATCGTGATTTGCCCTGTCTAGATAAGAGGAGCAATATGTAAAGGAATAGAAATGAGAGTTTAGATAAATTTTCATAGGAGGTTGCTTTTATTGACCAGCCTAGTAGTGCACAAGAGAAGTGAATGAGAACTTCTCTAATGAGAATTAGAAATGCATTGCTTGGAAGAGAGGATAATCTGTATTCTCTCTGACCATTTTCCAAATTTAGGTCTACTGTCAGTGAATACAGGAATCTTCACTGTGAATACTTATTACCTATACCCTAACATGGAATACGAATTCAAGCTTCATGTGTCTGATGGTTACAGGAATGCCACTGCTCTTCAAACCATCTATGTCATAGATGGCTTTATACCTGATGTGTACTTGAAGTAAGTGCATTTTCTTGGAGCAGTTCGGTGTACTATATTTTCATTATACTACATGCAAAATATGGGTATATTGAATTTACAGATAGTGTGACTTCAGATATACCCTCTTTTGACATAGAAGTGACTAGTGGGGTAGACTAATATAGACACGTGGGCATGAATCGAACAGCCATTTGTTTCTGTAAATGCCCTAACTGTGTGGTCTTATGTTATCCTTTATTTTCCTCAAACTTTTCAGAACCTAGAATGCCAGGTAAAGTTTGATTGGTGCATTTTAATTTCCATTTTTCACACAAAATTTCACCGGTCTCTAATTGTTCTTCTTTCCATAAGCAATTAGTTTTCATGTAGCATTGCCTTTTTACCCCTTTGAATGCTATTCTATACTTTTTCCATAGACCCTACCCTGAGCTATTTCAGGCTTAGTGTTCAACAGATTAAAGAGAGTTTTACATTAGCCTTGTTCTCTTTATATGACTTGCTATCATAGTTTGATTACCTGTCAAATATTAAAGCAAGTGTGTTTTATTCATGCAACAGATGCAAAGCAAACTGCAGAGAGAAGATTAATCCTCAGAATCGATGGGTAATTGGAGCAGTCCTCTCGACCTCTGCAGACGTTGAGATCAACCAAACAGTTTACTACAAGTATGTATTTTCAAGCACTGAAAAAAAATTACAACATGAAATTTGGGGATAATGGACAAAGTTTGTATCTCCACTCCATAGGAACTTTGTGTTGCTTGATAATGTGAAAGCTAAAGTTAAGAATTTAGAAATAAAAAGAAAATGAGAATGTACTTTGTAATTTTAATTACTACATATGCTCCCCACAAAAAAAAGAAAGAAAAAAGATAGAATGGATAAACATGTAGTTTTCATCCAATATGTGAAAAATACAACTCTATGAAATATCTTCCATTTGTGTTGGTAATTACCTGTTTTGTATATTTTCTCTTATTTCGGTCCAGATTGTTTTGACTCAGTCTGTACTGCTAGAAATTACAAAATGCTTTTGTATGCCTGGCATGAGAGACAAAGATACTTTCATTTAGCTCCAACAAAATTTTTAAGATGCAGTCACCAGAAAGACTGCATCATCTAACACCATGGATATGAATGCTGTTTCCTAACGGTTTGATATATTGTTTTAAAGACCACAAAGCTTTAAGTCATTTTTTTTTTTCAATACCAGATGGGACCTGTCTGTATACCAGAACAATGCAAAGCAGACATTGTCCCCAGATGCATGGCTGCCCTATTCTTCGCTGACCAACCAGATCACAACTTCATCTAATCATCTATTGGCCGTTGAGAGTGGATTCTTTGAAGAGGGCAGGCAGTATGAGATAGATCTCATGGCATCCTACTCACTCACTTTCAATACAAGAGGTAAAACCTTTCATGCCTAGCATGCCTATTTTGCATCTCTGTGGAGCTATATTCACATAGTTTTGTCTATGAGAATGAATGATTAAGCACTTACCACAATGAATAGCAATTAACAATTGTATGTTACTCATTGGTATGTGAAGAATGGAGGCTTGCCATGTTTACCCTTCATTTGTTTTCAACCACCATGCCTCTTTTGTCTTTCCTCTTAACTTGTATGATAAGGATACTTATTGGCTGCATGTGTTTAAAAAAAAAGTTGCATGAAGAAATAGACCCTATGTGTATTTGTGTATGTTTGTGAACCACCAACTAGTAAGGAGAATCTTTCAGTAGGGACTTGTGTCCTTTTTTAGACATCCTCAAGCACTAGTCGGTGGTATTTCTCGTTTGTTTCCTTTGTAAATAATTTTTTTCCCTTTTCTTTGCCTGGAAATTAAATAAATAAAAAGAAATAAAAATAGATAAATATCATTTTTATCATAAAAAATTCATGCATTTTAAAATCATGAATTGAAATTTTATTGGATATAAATGGTTGATTGATTTTATTCATGCCTCAATAATCTCTAAATTTATGCCCTATTGTAGTCTTTTTAAAAATTAAACCACTGCGTGTAGGAGTAGTTTTCTGACTGTGTATTGACACATTAACATTTGATTTACAATCTCTTAGTTGACTTGTTAACATTTGATTTACAATCTCTTAGTTGACTTGTTAACATTTGATTTACAATCTCTTAGTTGACTTGTTAACATTTGATTTACAATCTCTTAGTTGACTTGTTAACATTTGATTTACAATCTCTTAGTTGACTTGTTAACATTTGAGTTACAATCTCTTAGTTGACTTGTTAACATTTGATTTACAATCTCTTAGTTGACTTGTCATTGACCCTTGACATCGATGCCCCTCCTTCTGGTGGTACCTGCTCCATGTCTCCTCTGGAAGGCACAGTGGCAGTCACCAAGTTCTCATTTGCCTGTCAGAATTGGATGGTGATAGATGCAGTCTGTTTACCCCTGCTCTATGCTGTCAGGGCCAAGGCCAGGGGTGCCGTAGAGACTGTGTCCCTTAGCACTCAGGATACCAGTGACGTGTGGCCTCTGGTCTACTCGGGTGAGTGATGCTTGTAGGATGGTAAAGGGTTCGGTGATAATGATGGTGGTGATGGTGGTTGTGATGGTGGTGGTGATGGTGGCGGTGATGATGATGATGATGGTTGTGGTGGTGGTGGTAATGTTGTTGATGGTGGTGGTGGTGATAGTGGTGGTGATGATGGTGATGATGGTGGTGATGGTGATAGTAATGATGATGATGATGATGGGTGGTGGTGATGGTGATAGTAATGATGATATTGATGATGATGATGATGATGATGATGATGAGATGGAGGTAGGACTAGATGGAGGTTGAGGAGGAAGAAAAAGATGACGATAATTGTGATAATGATAATGACGAAATTGTAGATAGAATCAGTACATTCACTATTACTTTTCCCCACACAGGTACCACCCCTGCCTCTTCAGAGCTGTTCTTCCCCACTGGATTATCTGACTATGACTACATTGTTGATGTCAAAATACAAATAAGCAACGTCTTTGGAACCTATGCGGTGGATTCCAACATGGAAATCAAAGTGAGAATTTAGTTCACGGATAAGGAAACAATTTGAGTTACTGGGGCTAATTTCAAGTGAGGGCAACTAAAGCCATTCCAGATGCAAACAAGATGGTCCCTGTCTAAGTCTATGAGAATGAAAGAATTATGTAGTCATCAGGTTAACTGGAAATTTCTATCACTATCATTTTCGTAGTTATGAGGTATGAGATTATAAATTTATAACTGTAGTTCTTCCTAAGACAAGGTGCAGGTGAACATTACAAGTAATAATAAGTATGAGGCACTTGTTTAGTATGTTTCATAACTGACAGCAGTATGTTTCATAACTGACAGTAATACGAGGTTAGGTAGAAGAGAATTTCCTCATTCCCTAACAATAAAATGATTGATCTTATATTCTAGGTGCATCCGTTCAATGCCACGTCATCTGGTGATCTGACCAACACTCTTACAGACCTAACAAACAGCATGGTTTCTGAAGCTTCTACGGGATACTCTGAATCTGCTACCAGTTATGCAAGGGTCATCTCGGACATCATTAATACAGGTATGGGTTTAGAGGTGCAGAAAGATTAACATTGAATTAACGACTGTAGAACATCCAGCTAAAAAGCAACCCCCAAGCACCAAGTTGCAATGCTGAAATTGAGAGCTTAGATAGAAAAACAGCTGGACTCATATACATGAAACGTTCATAGGCCTAGTTGTCACCTAAATGTGTACTAAATTAGTTGACAACTAGCCTAGTAAGGTTTCAAGAATATGGGTCCTGCTCTATTCACTTCCATCAGAAATCAGTGATTAAAAGCAATATTCATAGAGAAAATGTTTGTGTGTATTTTTGGAGTACCAGAAAAGAAATAGGAAGACATAACTGCAATTGTTTGTCAGATAGCTATAAGTTAATCTTGCCATGGAGCTCTACCCTAAGAAAATTGATCAGAGTATCTTTCATGGAAATTGGGGTGTTTGTGGTGATGGTGGTGATGTTGGTGATGGTGCAAGTTTCAGTTATGATGAGTTCATGGTAAGAAAGACAATGATGCAGCAATTTTAGTCACTTAATGATGAGGCTTCTATGCTTGGTTGGTATTGGTCTTGCATGATATTTGAAATATTGCAAGTATGGTAAATCTCATGGTCGTTGTATTATTAACTACAAAAAAAAATTGTCCAGCATATATTTTTTCATACTCCACAAACAGTTCTTTTTTCTTGATTGATATAGATTCAGCATCTGCATCAACCCAGCCTAATGGGACTTCATCGTATACTGCCCTGAATTCAGAAATCAAAATGGGGGTGAGAAATGTTGCAAGAATGAAACTATTATTTCTTGTGTTTTAATACAGTCATAATAATTCTTTTAGTTCATTTTTTATTGAGATGGGGGAGTATTTGGAGGACAATGACAAAATAATAATAGGACTTACGTGGCAAGGCCTTTTATGGCTTTTTAAAAGTTTCTCTCTTTTTTTTTCTTCTAATTTTCACTACAGTTATCTTGGTTTTGAATGAATGATGTCATATTTGCTTATCCATTGTCCTTTAACTTTTTGATGTTTAAGAAATGATTAATTTATTGGTCTTAATTTATGTTGTGCTTTGTAAGTTTTTTTATGAAATAAAAGAAACAAATGCATTAATGAATGGAAAAAGTAAACAAGGAGAATAAGATGAAAATGGGAGATGGAAATTGGGAAAAACACTGAATGATATGAAGAAGAAAATAGGTAGGAGAAGGAGGTGGGAACAGGAAGGAAGATCAAGGAGAAGGTTAGATGTTGGGAAATTGCAGGAAAAGCTGCGCAGTTGATAGACCCTTTCAGAGAGAAAATCAACTATGTATATATGTAATACATGAAAACAGACATTTTTGACATGTTATCAGACAATGATAGAGAAATAGTTTGTACCCACTCTCGTCTTATTTGTTATGAGCACGGGGCTAGTTCTTAAAAATAGGTGGGTTAAAAATGAAGAAGCTTCTCTTCATAATGCTTCATATGACTCTTAACTCGTTAAGTATTATTCACCCTGAGATAACTCAGGCTGGAGTCTATGGGAAATGTGTGTTATACCAAAATCAAATCATGTTCAGTGGGTTAATACATATTGTTAAAGGAGAATGAAACCCAGACATCAGTGTGCTTCCAGTGAATGAAGAAGAACAAGGAGACTAAACAGTGAAAGTTTGAGGAAAATCGGACTATCTGTTCAAGGGTTATGAACTTTGAAAGTTTAAGTAAATCCTTATTATGGGGATCCTTGAATTGGCAACTTTGCCAGTATCTGTGATGTCATTGTGGACAACTCTCCATTCATTTTGTACACAGAATTTAACATTTTGTTTACTCTTAAGAAAAATGAAAATTCTTTTGATTTATTGTTTGAGTATGACATTGCTATATCCATTCTGCAAGCATTTTGGGAAGAATTATGTTGATTCCTGACTTGAAATTTCATATAAGTCAATTTTTTTGAAAAATTATGTACAAAATGAATTGAGAGTTGTCCACGATGACATCGCAGAAGCTGGCAAAGTTGCCAACTCAAGGATCCCATAATAGGGATTTACTGAAATTTTCAAAATTCATAACTCTTGAACAGATTGTCTGATTTTGCTCAAACTTTCACTGTTTACTCTTCTTGGTCATCTTTATTCACTATTAAATAAAGAGCACATTGATGACTGGGTTGCATTCCCCTTTCACTGACTTGTACTTGTTCAGATAAGGGAAAGGATGGTGACCATTCTGGAACCTGCAGCTTCTTCCTCTATCTCAGTGGATGATGTCGACCAGATCTCATCTGTACTGAACTTAGCAACTGCTGTGCCAAGTGAGGTCTCTAGTAGATCACAGGTAATTGATTGCAATCATGATGGTGGATGGTAGACGGAAAGTTTGATGAAGAGGAGAGGAGGAGAAGAAACTTCGAAGAAAAAGGAAGGGAAATGGGGAAGATGAAAGAGGAAAAAGATGGACAGATGGAAACTAATGTGAGATATCTTGTTTTGTAATGATGATCATGATGATGACAGCGACAATTATGATGATGATGATGGTGATGATGATGATAGTGATGATGAATTGATGATGATAATGATGGTGGTAATCATGATGATGATAGTGATGATGATGCTGGTGGTGGTAATGATAATGATGATTGTAATGATGATGATGATGATGATGATGAGGAGGAGGAGGAGGAGGAGGAGGATGGTGAAGATGAGGATAAGGATGGATGATGATCTTCTTGCTTGTGGTCGTTCCTGATCATCTATCAGGGGAAATCCGCGTCTCTCAGCCAAGTCCTGGCGTCAGGTGTAAGGCTGCGTAGAGCAGTCCATCTGCCTTCCAGGCGGTGGGTAGTGCATTGTTCTACAAGGTAGTCGGCCATCTGCACCTCACCACAGTTGCATCTGTTTGTGTCCGAGAGGTTCCACAGATGTATGCAGGCTTGAAAACGTCCAACACTGGTACAGAATCGGTTCAGGGGGCACCATTCTTTATGTGGGAGGTCACAGCCAGGAGGGTGGTCTGTCAGTGTCGGCATGCTAGTGAGTCTTCCTACAGGTTGTTGCTCCTTCCTCTCGTTGGAGAGCCGAACTTTCCTGCCCAGATTCTCGCTCTCTGTGGAGAAGACTTGGGCAAGCCTGGTGAAGGGTTTCCTGTTTTTAAGGCGTTGTCTAGGGAGGGCAGCATGGATTTTGGTGTGGAGGGGGTGTGATTCTTCCATGGCAGCCTTGAGGGCTGCCTGTCTTGTGGCAGCTTCTCTTCTGAGGATGATGATGATGATGTTGATGGTGTTCTTGATAAATGGTTAGGGTAAAATGACATTTTGGAGAGGTCCTTTCAGTAGTGTAATCAATAGGATCAAATTGTTTTAGAAGAACAAGACAAAAATAAATCCATTTCATCCTAACTGATTGTGCTTGTGATCCAGGAGGGAGCCCTAGGAGCTACAGAAAGACTTACAAGTACTCTAGTTGGTATTCAGGAGGAAGAGCAGACAGCTGTAGAGAGACTTCAAATATCTGCTTCATTGCTTCTCAAAGTCTGTGGTAAGAAATATATTCATTCATTAACAGTATTAGGGAATAGGGAGTATTAAGAGAGATGAAAACAGCAGTGGTAAGACAGAGGAGAGAGGGTGAGAGATAGAGAGATAGATAGAGAGACAGACAGACAGAGACACAGACAGACAGACAGAGAGAGAGAGAGAGAGAGAGAGAGAATGTGAATGAGTTGGATAATATGACGACTAAGAGCGATGTCAAACTACTTGCACTAGCATAATAGGATTACAGTATTCGTCATGTCGTTACTACTGAAAAGGACTGTTGGTTTGAAAGAGACAGAAAATAGATAAAGTGTGTGTTGTACTTGTATAATGATAAACATAAAGGGAAGACAGTTGTAGGTATGAAAAGAGAGAGAGAGAGAAAAAAAAATTGTATTGGAGAGGTGTAGTCTTGGCAACAATGAATACTTTTGTTGACTCATTTTAAGGTAAACATGTATTTAATGCATTTATGGCTGAATTTTTTTTTTTCCCTTTTCTAATTTGTGTATATTTTCATCTTTGTCATTGAAGATAATGTGGTTGATGCAGCTATAGATTCACTGGATGATGATGAAGAAAGTGAGATGCAGGATTCTGTTACAGCATTCAGGGTGAGTCAAGGGCACTCTAAAAGCCGGTTGAATATGGGGGGGGGGGGCGTGGGGTTTTTGTGAGGGTTTTTTTTTAGGCGCATTTTACAACACGCAAGTGAACGAGTGCAAGACATTTTAAGTGCAGTCCTTTGTTGTGTCACTGCTATTCATTTTGTACCCCCAAAATGTGTTTAAACCCCCTCCCCTCTGCAATTTCCTCCCTCATATCTGAACAAGCCTTTAGAATACATTTACTCTTTAACCCATACATGTAGCAGTACAGAGCTTTCTTGAGATGTAAATTAATCATCAATCCTCAAATTGGCAACAAAAATATTTTTTTTCCATGCTTACATAGCTTGAAAAAAATGAATATGGATATAACATGAACCAAAATGAATTATAATTGTAAAATTTAATCAGAAATTGCCAATTTGAACACAAAAATAGTGATTATGTATTATTTACTGCATTGCCAATTTAAAGAGTTTAATGATTAGTTACAATTAAATTGCTCTAATTCGAGAACCCCATATCATACGGTGTTTGGAATGGGCTCATATTGTTCAGTGCATTTTTCTCTTTCTGCTCATGTATGATATGTACTGCCAAACATTCTGGACCAACATATACTGCAAAAGCTGTACCTCTATGGGTTAAAATCGCTTAGTAACCTCTCTGTGCTCATAACTAGAATTCATGATTATTTTGTATATCAAAATCAAGGAAAAAGTAGTTGCAAATGAAACTGTACCACATCTTCATATTTGCAAGAATTTAATTGTTGATGGAATTGCTGTAAATTTCTAAATAATTCTAATGAATTTTAGTGTAGTTTATTGACTGTGATGCAGACTGTTGATGCTCGGACGCATTTCAGAAAACATGTCCGGGGGGGGGGGGGGGGGGGGGGGAGCGAAGTTACAGAATGCCATCATGGAAATTACATTTATATCTTATCTTTAATTATACAGCTGTAGGGAATAATCTATGATTTGCTCTGACAACTATTTGCTCTAGGCCTGGGTTTGACGTCAGGGTTGTAATTAGATTTTAGGGTAGGTCTAGCGTTCGGGTTAGGCATGCAGTGTTTAATTCATGTTTGAATTTGAGAATCTACATGTATAGGAAATTGACCATATGGCAGTTACAGCTAGAGCTTATTTCACTCACCAGGTGACTGTTTTTCAAAACTGTCATAGTTCTAAGTTCGTGGACATCCCATTGAAGAGCATGTCAATTATTTAACATGTGTCCCAATGGGTGGTCCATGGACTTAGACTTATGATGATTCTGAGAAACAGGCTCCCTGTTATCATTGACCTTGTGATGGTACATTATTCTCTTTTTGTGACGTTTTAACCAGAACTCTGCTGTTGAGAACACCCTGGTGAGGTCTGTGTCTGTTGTGGACAAGGTATCAGAGGTCCTCGGCAACAACGTCATCACAGGAGAAGGTCCCATCACCGTGAATGCAGGCAACATCAGGGTCAAAGTACAGAAGACAGATACACAGGATGTGGAAGGTAATAGAGGAACAATTCGTTGGGATTTGTACGAACCGGCGAATCCGTGCGCGGTGCGTAGAAACGTGAATTGGAGGAAAATGCAATTATAGATTTAGGTGTTCTTAGATAATGGAATTTGCTTTTTTTGCATAATTTTATGTATCGATATATATATTAGAAGAAAGCTTATGACTTTAATTTCAAAATGGTGTATATTACCATGTACATTAATACAAAATGAGGAAGCACTGGCCATTCAAATACGATTTGATGGTTCATAAAAACATTTTCTCCAACGTGCATATATGTGCACGTGTGTGGATTCATCAGTTCATAAAAACGTTGTTGCAGTGAAAATCATGTTGAATTCTATATTTCGCCATTTCTCAGGATACTTTAAGACACACAGACGAATAATGAGGGCCTTGAATCCACTCATATTTGCCTTAAGGTGCTGCAGCCTAGGAATTTCCCTTATCTCTTCATTCGCATTGGGTCATATAAGATTTCTTATGCTTCTACCGCTAGATGTTGAGTCATGTTTTGTCTGTTAGCACATCATTTTCATTAGCATCTTGTGTTTTCTTATTCATATGTGTAATAATGTGACTTGATTGTAACATTCAGTGTCATAGTAAAAATGAAATACTTTTTGAAATACGTGTTAACCTATATTGATTCTTGAAACTTTTTTTTTCAGGAAATTTTGAAGTGGAACCTGGCTGTAATCTTGATTTTCCACCAGCTGAAAACATGTTTGATGTTGGTGCAAGATCAGGAGGGATTCAATTTAAGGTAAGTATGCTCATTGGAGTATTGGTTAAGAATTGGCCACGACTGTGAATCCTTTATACTGTCATAATGGAGCTAAAGGGAAATAACGTGGATGGCAAATTCCTTAAACTTCTTGCCACAGATGAACTTTCAAAACCACTACTTCAGGTGTATCTAAGTTTCAGCTAATATGTTGGAAGTGCTGCCTGGTAGGATGTTTATTTTTGGAAAAAAAGTTTGGAGGATAGGATAAAGAGAAAGAAGCCAGAAAATGATGTGCACATCTTTGCTTCTTGTAAAAGCTGGGTTTATTTATTTATTTTTTTGGTTAGTTTTGCTTGTACCAATTGCATAGTGCTTCATTTTGATCATGAAAATTGTCTCTTCTATAACTAATGTGCACATTATACTCTCCATAGTTCACCTCCATACATAGATTTGCTAAGCAGCATCACGAATCAGCCTTCTGTTTGAATTATTCCACTTTTAGGCAGTGATGTACCAGCCTAACATGAGACCTTTCGCTGAAGGAGCATCCGATATTAACAGCAAGACAGTGTCCTTTCAGTTCATTGACACCTCCAACAATGGAGTCATTGAGGTGAAGAATACTCTCAAACCGATTACCATCACCATCCCCCGTATCAATCCACCATCTGTCACCTTGGATAACGAGACCTTGACATCGTTCAGTCAGACGTATGGTGTAGGAGGTCCTATTGCTGTCCATACTATTGGTGAGATCTGTTTATTCATATTTTCGAGTTATTTTCAAAAGACCAAGTACAGTAATTGTCACAGATGTCACATTATAAATTGATATCTCTACCATTTATTTATCATTGAATGCCAAGAAATCTGAATTTGGCCCTGGACTACTGGGATTTTTAGTTGAATACCTTTTTTGTTTTTTGGACGTCACTTTGAGGTTCAAGCATTGCGTAGAATTTATGAAAGGAATGTAATACAAGACTTGATAACACATGTGATAAGAAACTGTTTTTTTTTAATTGTTTTTTTGTGTGCTCATTTCTTCACTTCAAAAAGTTAAATGTTGTATAGAAGTGCACTTAGTTTGTGCAATTTCTGCTGTCCTTATTTCAGATGGGGGTGGATGGATTCCAAATGTATGTTAAACCATGCAATTGAAATTACTTTGAACACTGTCAAATTATTGTTACATAATTGATTTTTCATGCTCTTTCATTTCTTTCACAATTAGATATACCTGATTCCAATGGAGCTGAGTTTGAGGTGAAGTGTATGGGTTTCAATGGGATGGAGACCAATTACACTTACAACTGTACTCTCATTGTCATGATAACAACCACAGGTCTACCAGAAATAGGTATGAATACAAATCATTACTTATTCAGAAAAAAAAGAAGATAGTTGTCCTCCAAAATTTTGTTCAAGTACCTGGGTATAGCTTTCCAAGTTAGGCAGAATTATACATAATGTGTTCTTGTATACACACCATTCATATTTATTTATTTGCACTTTTATTTACACAGGGTAGCATCCTCAGTTACCGAACTGCTTTCCACAATGGCCCTGTTTGCATACAATGAGTAAATAATCAAATGGAAAATTACTGAAATTAGTCTATGCTATATAATCAATAGCACAAAATTAATCTATTTACGTATATACAGAATAATCTATCAGAATAAGAGGTTGAAAAATTTTTTTACATTTTTACATAGCAATGTGTATTGTGATTGTGAACTTCCGTTTTGCCATCATATTCTTTCAGTGCATGGCCGTACGCAGCGGGGGGGGGGGGGGGGGGGGGGGGGGGGGGGGGCAGTTCCCCAGAAATTTTGAAAACTTACATTTTTTTACTGAAAATTTTCACAAAATTCACCAAAAGTGTGCACCAAATCCTTCAATTTCACTTTAGAAAATGTAAAAGCACCCTCATGACCAGCTCGGTCACTTCGCTCCCTCGCTTTCAGGTTTCTTTGAAAATTTTTACGCGTCTTGCCCCCCCCCCCCCCCCCCCCAGGAAAAAAGTTCTGCTTACGGCCCTGTTTCAGTGCAGTTTGTCATGTGACATAAACAAACAGTTTTTGAAAATTCCATGTATCTATATTCGTGTATATTTTTTGATTTCCAATATTGTTCTTCCACTTATTTCTGTATGCAATAAATACATTACAGTGCAAGTAGTCTTATTAACCCACTGAGCACTATTTAATTTTGGTATAACACATATTTTCCATAGATTTCCACCCAAATTATCTCAGGCATAGTATTCAACAAGTTAAAGAAATGTTTTTCAATCCAGGTATTTTCTTCTTATAAGCATAACATTTACTTTTATAATGCTAAGCACTTTTAGATTCTCTAAAGAAGACAAATATTAATCCACATCATGCAGTTGATCTGAGTCACTGTGATAATTTACACTTTAAATCTAAATACTTTCCTCATTTCCATAGGTAGTAATGCCTGGAACTGTACCCTCGACCAGAGGGTCACTTTGCTGGACTATCCATTATATAATAGCACCCTGGTAGATCCCTGGAATAAAAGTGACTATATATCATTGGAAGGAAACACAAGATGCTTTATAGATAATGCTGTCATGAACAAGTAAGTCAAGATTATTAACCTGAAACACAAGATGCTTTATAGATGTTGTCATGAACAAGTAAGTCTCATTAACCTGATAGCAAGTTAGTATGGGTGTAAAGTTTTATCTACATGTATGTTGCAACATTGAGAATCACATTAGGTACATGTACAACTGCTTCCTCTATCACATTTTTTTTCTGTCACTTTGTTTATATTACAAAATGCTTATTTCTGTTGTAGAGAATCTATAACATTTTGAAATATATTTATATGTTTACTTTTTAGTTATTGGTATACATGTATAAGAATTGACCAGCAGCACAGGCTGAAAGAATCAATTTGATACAAGTGAAATATAGTGAGTATATAAAATTGTATTACAATAAAAAATACAAATATTTAATTTTCCTATAATTCATGATATACATTTCATAACAATACATTTTTTATCATTGAGATGATCTACATTCCGTGTCCTTCTTGATTGTTGTGTACTTAGTAAAGGGTGAGATTATTGCGAGGTTTGAAAGGTTTCAGCCAGAGAACCTTACATGATTCTAGTCAAAGTGTTAAGAGATCTCGTTGATCGGTAGTTTCAGTGAACATTACTTTGATTTTTTCTGTGAACAATTTCTTTTCATTATTGCATCATGTCAAATGACTATCAAAGCTGCCTGGACTTAATCTGTAGATGGTGCTTCAGGATGCAAAAATCCCACTGGGCAGTGCTATGACAGTTCAATTCGAGTTATGTACGTTTACCTCTGTGTCATTGAGATCGAGCATCACGTACGAACCAGTCTAGTTGCGAATATGCAGACTTATGCCAAAGTCAGTATCCTGGTGCATCTCATAAAACCAAACAGCCAAGTGGATAAAAATTGAAATTATTGTCTTTCATGCATATTTTTTCATGTGTTTTACTTTTTTTTGGAATAAAAGCTTGCTGATCAACGGGACCTACACATCAGTAAAGGTTGGAGTAAGGGAGCTAGCCAATGAGGCAGAATGGAACGAGATGTATGCCAGAACACCCAATGCTACATTTGAATTCAAGCATTATTCCTTCAGCCCTACGCTGCACAGTTGTTCCTATATCAAGGAAAGAGACAGCGATGCTCCCTGGAAAAAAGATGGATGTCTGGTCAGTACCAAAATGGATTTTTTGTTTGCTTTGTACATTGACTTGACTTGTCTGATAAATCTGGTGATTTAACAATACCACACAATAGTTTGAAATTTATTATGGATAGGATTACTTGATCAGGTAAAAGATTCATACATTCCTTCATCCACACTATAGAAACTGGACAAGTGTAAATTCAGAGAGAGAAAACTAAAGCTTTTCAGAAGAAATATTAATGTCTGATCCATATTGTCAATGATTGATTGATCTAAAGATTGATTTTATTGATTGATTTGTTGGTTGATTAACATTGTTAGTGATTGGTTGGTTATTTTGTCACTTAATTTATTGGTTGATGCAGTGGTTGATTGATAAACTGATTAATAATGATGTGAATTTTCAAAGATTGTTTATGGACTGATGGTTATTATTGCTCTTATTCTATCAATCTTGAGTGAAATACTTGAAAAATATGAATACCACTGTCTGACATCTTATTCATCTGGTTACGTAGGTTAGTCCATCCATACAGGCTTCCAAATACCTTTGAATCTTATCTACATCTCTTATTCATCTTTCACCAAGCTTCATGAGATTATAAGGCAAATGTTTGAAGAATATGAAAGACGGGGTGTTTTTGAAAAATTATTTATGTTTTATTTATAATTGTAGGTGAGTCCATCCAGCAATGCTTCACACACAACCTGCCTATGCAACCATCTCACCATGTTTGGCGCAGGCTTCCAGATACCTATGAATCGTATCGACCTCTCTCAGTCTGCCTTCACCAAGCTGCATGAGAACCCTGTGGTCTTTGCCTTCATGACCTGCTGCCTCTGCATATACTTTGTGATCCTTCTGTGGGCCAGGAAAGCTGATAAGAGGGACCTTATCAAGGTACATCTATGACCATATCTCAAAGTGAACATCAAAATTCAAATATGTTCAATCATAGATATATCCAGTGTTTTTTTATTTTTAAAAAAAATTGTTTTTCTTAAACCTATATTGCTGTAAAAACAGTCATCATGTAGGTACAGGTATTTCAACATTTTGCAATATTTACTGTCTTAATGATTGTCATTCCATGTTATCTCATGTATGGTCTGATCCCCCTTGTCTGCGCAGTGCCCAAGTCTGCGCATATGTGTAACTGCGCGATTCTAACATCACAAAAGACGCAACGAACACAATCATCTTTAAATCAATTTTAGCGATATGTATCACTGAAAAAAATGACCAAAAACGGGCGAAAGGCGTCTATTTTATGTATTTTTTACTCACATGCCTTGAAAATGCCACTTTCATGCAAAAAATCCTGCATTGCGTGTAAAATGAATGAGTGCGCAGACAAGGGCACCTTCTACTTTTTAGCGTCAAATTTACACGATTGCCTTTCTTGTGAAAATCACATTGTTCTTGTTCAGATTTCGATGAGATTTTTGGCACAGTTACTCCCTAGGATATGAGGATTAAAATGAGGTCAGCCATTAGAGGAATACAAAAAGGAAAGTTTGTCAATTTTAAGTGAAATATTAGGTGCGCAGACAAGGGTCCCCCCATCATACTTTTATTCTTTCACTCACTTCCTCTTCTCCCTCTGTGGGTTCTCCCTCTCTCCTTCCCCTTTCCTCCTCTTTCCCTTTTTTTTTATATTCATGATTTTGCCTGATTTTTTTTTCATTGCTTAGTTTCAGTTGCCACTTTTAATTCTTTTAATGTGATTTTGATAATTTGATATATATTTATTGATTCCCATTTTATATGTTTTCTTTGTATATATGTATTTCAGTATTGTTGTTAAAATGTTGAAGATTGTAAACTCAGATTTTGAGTCTTCGGACTTTTGATGGGATATGTGTAAATAAACCAAACTGAATTTGAATTTGAATTTGAATTTATTATGATTCATGATACTTGTATCGTATTATAATTGTAATTTCAAGAAAAATATTGGAGAAACAAATGCTTATTTCTAAGTCCTTTTGAATAGTTCGGATGAAACACAGATCAGCTGGACTTTGATATTGTAAAAGGATATTCCTGATCTTGTAAATAAAGAATTAAAAAGATAACTTCAATAAATCTATCAAAAACAGGACAGAAATGAATCATTTTGCTAGTAAAGTACACATAGTCTATGATTTCTCACTGATTGTGTGTTTTTTTTATCATTCATTTTTTAAAAATTTCATTTTCACGCTGGATTCACACTAAAGATAAAAGATATAAACTTAAATAATAAACTATTTGAAATAGGATAAAAATAGATTTTTTAGCTGTTTTAAAGTTGTCTGAGATTAATTTTGATCATCCTTCTCCATTTTCAATGTCAGGCTGGAGTGACACCGATGCTAGGCAACAATCCACATGATAGATGTCACTATGAGGTCACTGTCTTTACAGGAGTCAAGTCAGATGCAGGTTTGTCTTTTGGGGGCAAGATTCTAGAGTATGGCTTTCTAGGCCTATTAGGGAACGGATCTGGCCATGTACTTCACCCATGAAAATCTGCTCGGTCTTTTGGGAATATGCATTTCTATGTGGTTTCATTGTGATTTACTGCAGGCTCTGTATTTCATGGGTTACAACAATTTAACAAAGGATTTTCAAACATAGTCTTGGTAGATGATAGAGTATCAGAGTTTCTAGGATCATCCTGTTTAAGTTTTCCCTGAGAATACTGAGACTATTTAGGTTCTTGAATTCATTTCTTCTTTGATATTATGTAGTTCTTGAAATTACAAGAGAGGGAATCTCCTTGAAAATCTGTGAAAATACTTCAGTCTGTAAATGATGTAAGTGTTGTTCTCAGCTTCTTTTCTTCATGATATATCTCAGGCACTACCGCACGTGTCCACATCATCATCACCGGTGACCACAGTGACAGCGGCGTCCGCACCCTCCACGACCCCAAGCGCAAGGTCCTCCAGAGTGGTGGCATTGACTCTTTCCTGCTGACATCCCCCAGATCATTCGGAGACCTCATGCACGTGAGGATCTGGCATGATAACGGTGGGAAGAGCCCCAGCTGGTTCCTGTCTCACCTCTGTATCAAAGATCTGAACACCAACAAGATGTTCTACTTCATGGCCAACAAGTGGTGGGCTGTGGAGGAGGAGGATGGGGTGGTCAGTGCTTTCAATCTTTTCGATCTGCATTTTTGTTTTTGAAAATTTCATGAAGATTGATCATTGTAATGCTACAGCTGTCAGTATTCTTTCCAAATTTGAATCTTGTTTATTTGTATTTCAAAGTATTTGTACAAAGAAGAGAGGGTTTTTAATCCCTGGCATTCAGAACTAGAACACACATTGTGAGTGTATCTTGAGGAGCATTTTGCTTGCTGAGATGAATAATGAATAGGGCAAATGTAATGTAGATTTATCGTATGGAATTGCATATATAAATCATAATTTACATACATTTGTTAACTGGATAGCACTGTGTGGGAACATTTACATCGCCTTATATATTTTTATATTTCATTGTAAGCTTTCTTTAGTCTTCTTTAATTCTTCCTTTTGCCCTTCTTAGAAAAAGGTCATTACATTTATTTGTGATATTCTCAGGTAATGTAACTCAGATAAAATTGACGGAGGTTCCATGGAGGCATGGTATTTTTCACTAAATATGTGTTTTAACAGATTGACCGTGTGATACCAGTGGCCGGCCGCAGCGAGCTGACCAGCTTCAGCCATCTCTTCTCCACCAAGACCCGAAAGAATCTCAGTGATGGTCATCTCTGGTTCTCGGTGTTCTCCAGGCCTGCCAAGAGTCGTTTCACCAGGGTCCAGCGGGTGTCCTGTTGTCTGTCTCTACTCTTCTCAGCCATGATGGCCAATATCTTCTTCTATAACGTAAGAAAATATCTGGGCCCCATTTCATAAAACTTTTTATCAATATAAAGTTGCAAAAACTGTAACAGTTATAAGCTACTGGAAATCTTGCATCAGATTGGCTGAGAGTAAATTTGTCGTGGAAATGTGGCAGTTGTTACTGATAACAAGTTTTATGAAACTGATGTTACATCTTTAGAATTTGAAGATTGGCTGAGTGTCAGTCGTAGAGGATTTATATTGGGACAATAGATATGAATAATGAGTATAAAAGCTCTGCTGAATACATATGAATATACTTTCAGGCAAGTTTGCTCTAGTGACCATCTGAACAAAAAGATCACCTGTTTGTTGAAAAACCCAACAGACTAATTAAACCCACATTATTATGTTTTCTGTGAAAATCGTGAAGCCTGTGTTTGAAAGGAATCTCTGCATAGAGACAACCTGCACAAGGTTTCACTGTAATGTATTATCATTCTTACGCCCCCCATGTTTACAGGTTGATTTTACTGGCAGTGGCAACCAGACAGTGTATAGCCTCGGTCCTATCAGTTTCACAATGGGTGAGGTGGTCATAGGAGTCATCAGTAGTCTCATGGTGTTCCCTGCTAACATTCTGGTGGTACAGATCTTCAGGCTATCACGACCACCACCAAAGCATGTAAGGGTAAGATAAAAATGAGAGCAGTAGGTTGACTTGGCATTGGATATGAGATAGATAAGGTGAAGGGGGCATCAACATTTGGAAGGATTTGTCAGTGGTCTCCTGGTGTTTCCACGAATATCTCCTGGTGGTACAGATCTTTACGCTGTCACGACCACCACCAAAGCATGTAAGGGTAAGACAAAAATGAGAGCCGTAGGTTGACTTGACATTGGATATGAGATAGATAAGGTGAAGAGGGCATCAACATTTAGAAGGATTTGTCAGTGATCTCCTGGTGTTCCCACTAATATCTCCTGGTGGTACAGATCTTTACGCTGTCACGACCACCACCAAAGCATGTAAGGGTAAGACATAAATGAGAGCTGTAGGTTGACTTGACATTGGATATGAGATAGATAAGGTGAAGAGGGCTTCAGCATTGTAGCAGTTGTCGTCAATAGGCACATGGTGCTCCCACTAATATCTCCTGGTGGTACAGATCTTCAGGCTGTGACACCCTCCACCAAAACATACAAGGTTAGAAACAGAATTATTATACAGATATTGCTGTAGGTTCGGATTATGAAAATAATGTTAGCATAAAATGGGTGGGAAGGAGAGATATTGGGAGAGAAGAAAAGGGAACTAAACTAGAAAGAGCAACCAGTGGCGAGGAAAAAAAGGAAGGTGGTTATGGCTGGGGAGGGGGTGGGAACTAAAATGACTGAAGTGGCAAAGTTTGTCATGAAAATGAACACTGAAAAGAGAAATTTGCTAATTAAGAGGCAAGATTGAATTTTCTCTGAGATATCACTATTAGTAAAGTAAAGGAAGGAACAATTATTTTAATGTCTCATTGAAAAAAATAGAACTTAGAAAGTGTCATTGTGTTTTCATTCAATACATAAATATGAAACAGGTTTGTTGCATGAAGAAGAATCAGGCAAGGGTGTCATCAGCAGGCAGGAGTGGGGATGTAGCATCGCGCCTCTCGTTTGCCTCCAGTATGGGATCCAGAGAGCTTCGGCAGCAGCTGGATCTGTTAGAGAGGGGTCAGTCGATGCCCCCTCCACCAACCATCTCATCCCAGGTCCAGGGTACGGACATCACCCGAGTCAGTTCTCCATCTCAGATCAAGCTGGACCCGTCTGAGTTCCAGAATCATCGGTCCGATTCCTTAGATTCCTCCAGCTTTGATGGTCACAGTGCATCTACTCCCGTTCATCACATCCCTGCGCTCACAACAGAGGCAGGATACAAGAAGCTGCAGCCCACGCCACCGAGGAAGAAAAAGAAGAAGTTTGAGTTGCCATGGCAGTGCCTTTATTTTGGATGGGTCTTGCTGATATCTTCTGTAGCTGTGGCCTTCTGGTTGACCATTGAGGTGGCTGGACAGTTCGGCAAGACCAAGGCTACAGAGTGGCTGATATCAATGTGTATATCCCTTGTACAGGACATCTTCTTCACTCAACCTATTAAAGTGAGTAGTTGCATGTACTCAAAAGAGGGCAAGATTTTTTTCATAGCCATTTATAGATACCACCGAAGTAGTGATATCATGGATTTGGTTGTAATGTGGATCACCTTCACACTTTATAGCAGATGTAACTTATGACCTAATTGCTTCAAAATGATTTCCTTTTTGACACCCACTGTGTGATATGAATTAAGGAAATTGCCAACCCCCCTCCCCCCCCAAAAAAAAAGGAGGAGGATAGATCATACAATCTAAGGGTCATTTTGCAATGTAGGAGATGGCAGTCCTCTACTTGTAGAGGCTTAACACATTGAATACTGAATTCCCTATTTGCCAGAGGATTAATATAAGAGCCACCTGGTTCTAGTAGACTAAACATCTAAAGAGCTGTAGAAGAGCAAGAAAATATTTGGGTCTCACATTTCCTCTGTTGTTTTTACACCCCCTTCAAACTTCCTTTGGCGGAGGTATATTGGAATCAGCGTACGGTCGGTCGGTCGGTTGGAAATCTTGCGTATCAAACTACTTACTGAGTTTTTGAGCAATGCTCTGAAATTTGGCACACACATTGGTCTCATGGTAAAGATATGTAATATATATATTTTCTAATGTGTCAGAAACTGCATTGCCATGGTAATGGCATATTATGGCAATAAATCAGGTGGAAATATTATGGATCAAACCTCTTCCTCATTTTTCGAGCAGTGCTCAGAAAATTTAGCACACACATCGGGTGGGGGTATCACTCACCTTCAGTGATATTTCTAGTTTTCATACTTTTCTCCCAGGTCCTTCTTCTGGCATTCTTCTTCTCACTCCTCTTCAAGAAGCCCGAGAAAGAGGAGGATGACATCCCTCCACTTGGAGATGATGAGGAATGGTTGCATGAGAGGGGTGGAACAGGTGACCCCTCTCAAGGTATCCCTCCAGGCATTTCTCCTAACGCTGATGAACTAGCTGCAGCAAGGGAATTGAGGTAATTGATTGAAATAAATTTGATTGGATAATGTTGTCTCTCCTCTAGGAGATGATAAGGAATGGTGTTGCATGAGAAGAGTAGAACAGGTGGCCCATCTCAGGGTACCCCTCCAGGGGTTTTTCCTTCCACTGCCGATGAACTAGCTGCAGCAAGGGAATTGAAGTAATTTAGTTTGATATAAATAGATTTGATAGAAGAGTGAAGTCTCTCTTCTAGGAGATGAAGAGGAATCGTTACACAAGAGGGGTGGAACAGTTGACCCCTCTCAAGGTATCGCTCGAGGGATTTCTCCTTCTAATGCTGATGAACTAGCTGCAGCAAGGGAGTTGAGGTAGTAGATCAGTGTCCTGTCTTCTATAGAGTTGTGATTAATTTAAATCGATCGCAACTTTGAGATTGATCTCGACTCCTATCTCTTAATTTCACAGTTGAGATCAGTCTCAAATTTGCGATCGATTTGAATCAATCACAACTCTTTATGAGAAGGGGTTCAGAACTACATCAGTAATAAACATTAAAACTGCATGTAAACTTAGACTACTGTCAAGAGTAGTGCATGGCCTAAAGTAGCAGTGTAGTTTAGATGATTATATTGTGGTACAATAGAGTATAGTAATTGCAAAATAACAGTATGTTATAGTAAAGTTACTTTTATATAGTATAGTAATATATTAATGTAATTTAGTTTAGTGTTGTGCTGAATAATTGTAGTATTGCCTGTTTCACCTACTTAAGAAATTTCCTTATTATTGGCTCGATTTTTCCATAGATATCTTTCTTTTTCTATGTTTAGCGACCTATGCAATCACTTGATGGTTAACAACAAACAAAATTCATCTTGATTTTTCACTATATGATTTTGATTTTATGATTAGATTCAAAGAGATCAAGATGAAGAGCATCATTCGGGAGATCATCTTCTACATCATCTTCCTCAATATCGTGATGCTGATAGCCTTTGGTGACAGAGATCCTCAGGCATACTATGTCAACAAGTCGATGAAGGATGCCTTCGTTGAAGCCCAGTACCATGGCCTTATGAAATTCACTAGTGTAAGTGCTACCTCTTCACCTCGATACCATATTCACTGGTCTAGGTTTAGTTACCATAGAGGTTGTGGTAGAATAAAACCTTACCACAGAATAGGATGTTTATTTTCAAAGATATTCATAATGAGACATTCTGATGATGCCTCTGAATAGAGCTTTCCAGTCGTACTCCATTTTGAACTTTTATATACACATTTGTTTATATTTATCTGTTTGTTTTGTATGTTTATATCCTATAACTTTTTAATATGGAAAATAAAAGCAAACCAAATTGAATTATACATTAACAGTTCATAGATAGTTGTAAATGTATAACCTATTTGCATGACAAGAAATGGTTTAGTTCTTTACAGCTGCATAATCTAATTTCTCTAAATCAAGGGCATGTCTTGTCACCAACGTTTATGTACTAAGACGTAAATCTTGTGCATTTATTCGCTTTTCAAGATAGCAGAAAACAACCAGTTCATTTATGACAGAGACTTTAGAGAACACTAATAATAAACTAACAAAATCAGCTGTAATTTATAGTAGTTTATGCTTTAACAACAGATTCAAACTCGGGACCACTTCTGGAACTACACAGAGAATGTGTTTATCCCGTCCCTGTTCTCTGAGACGTGGTATAATGGGCGGGAAGACAATCAGGGTATCAAGCAGAGGCTTGTGTCTGGAAAGCAGATGACCTTGGTCGGAATTGCCCGTTTGAGGCAAGTTAGGGTCGTGCAAGGTGAGCAAGGATGAGGATGATAGTGATGATGGTGATAGTGGTGGTGGTGGTGGTGATGATGATGATGATGATGATGATGGTGATGGGGATGATGGTGATGATGATGATGGGGATGATGATGGTGATGATGATAGTGATGGGGATTGTGATGATGGTGATGATGATGGTGATGATGTTGATGATGGTGATGATGATGATGGTGATGATGATGGGGATGGTGATGATGGTGATGATGATGGTGATGGGGATGATGGTGGTGATGTTAATGATGTTAATGATGGTGATGATGATGATGATGATGGTGATGATGATGATGATGGTGGTGGGGATGATGGTGATGATGATGGTGATGATGATGATGATGATGGTGATGGGGATGATGATGATGGTGATGATGATTGTGATGGTGATGATGTTGATGATAGTGATGATGATGATGATGATGGTGATGATGATGGGGATGATGGTGATGATGTTCATGATGGTGATGATGATGGTGATGGGGATGATGGTGATGATGATGATGATAAAAATGTCTTTACTCAGGATGGTCTTTTCAGTACTATGTACTGTTCTCCCATCCCATAGGGCCCTGCAATCATATCATTACCCTGGCTTTTGCATGACAGCCGTAGTGCTCAGTGCGTTCAAAGAGCAAAATCCTACCAGATACCCAGTCACTACATCTGAGTTGAGTGTGGAAAAATAATGTAAATTAATGTCTTCTGCAGGACATTTGTGCTGCGATAGGGATTTGAACCCTGAAGCTTGTGATTCACAGTCTCAGTCTGTGTTTGACACCATTGCTAGACCACCTCACCTCCCCATGATTTTGTGATAGTGATGATAATGGTGGTGATATTGATGTTTGGGATGATGATGACCTTGGTGACGATGATATTGAAGGCAGTGGTGATAATGATGATGATGATGATGGTGGTGGTGGTGGTGATGGTGGTGGTACATGGCGTAAAAAATCTCAATCTGTGTTTGACACCATTGCTTGAATGTAGATAAGATATGCTATGTAAAGCACTGACTTTATGAGTACTGAGCTTTTGTAATAACTCTAGTTATGAAATACTTGTAATGTTCTGTCTGTTTTCAGAACCATGTATCCTGCCAACAGAGATTGAGAGTACCAACATTCAGTGTAAACGCACGTATTCGTTCTCTGATGATGAAGATCAAGACTTTGCTCCCAGATGGATGCCAGTCAATGAATCAGGTTTGTAAGATAGACTAACACATCAATAGATTTGTAGAAAATAGATGAATGGATGAACTGATGGAAAGAGAAAGAGAGAGAAAGAGAGATACAAGGGCCCTGTTGAAACGATTGATTTGAATCAGTCACAATTGATATCAGTCGCAACTGAGATAGAAGATTGTAAATCTGCGATTGACTGGATGATTTGTGATTGACTTTGACCAATCACAGCTGACATAGTCAGAAAGGTGGAAAAACTCACTTTTTTATTATCTTCATGAAGAAGATGAAATCTTCTTTCATTGATGGATGCTAGTAAATGAATCATGTCCTTAGTTATGTAATGGAAGTTTGATGATAGGCTTCCCACCTGACCAGAGACATAGGTTGGTCGTTTGGCAAAGGGCGCAAAACTCATACTAGTTGCTATGGTTTATTTATATTAATTAATATAAACCATGGTCTAGAGTGAATTAAGTGCTCTTTGCCAAATGCATGTTCATTATTGGACCTTTCTAAGTGTCTAAATCTAAACCACCTTTGTGAATTCTGGCCATTCTGTTTCATTTGTGATATGTAGATCCCCCAGACTACACAACCAGCGAGGGTTCTGTCTGGAAGCATTATGACTGGACTGAGATCGATTCATTCCCTTATCTTGGAAAACATGCTACCTACAAGGGCGGAGGCTATCTTGCTGACATCGCCACCAATCCTGCAGATGCCATGGGTACTTCACATTCACTTCTTTCATATCTACTTAAGATCAATCACAGTTTCAGACAGTTTCAACCACCCAATCACCTTTTAAGCCATTGTGTACAGGAAATAGATGGTTACTGTTTTAACTGTGAATAAAATAATTTTGTATTCAAGTGATGTCATGGTCCAGTGGTTGGGTTACTAGACTGTGGATCCTACAGATTCCATCTGTGGTGCAAATGTTGCCACTCTACACCTAAATGTTCAAATAAGTGGGAGGAAGTTATTCCGATAATGCTCACAGCACCTCAAAACCTCTAAGGCAAAGCAAGGCTGTAATACAAGGAGAAGTTTGAATGCTCCTTTAGCATCTTGTTGGATAAATTTGTAGTAGTATCAGACTTTATTGGATATATGTGTAACAATAGGGCCATCCTTATGTAAAACTCAGCAAATTTTCATAAACTATTTCCAATGTGGAGAGAAAAATCACATGCAAACTGGCAAGTAAACACTTGCAAGTAAACTAGGGAATTTTCTTTCTTCAGTTGAATTGCTGAAAGTTTTGCAATGTGACTTCAAATTCTTTGAAGTTAGGGATTGTAATTTAGTGAAAAAATATATTACTCTGCAGAGTTTGGAAGTCACTGTGTATTTCGTCTTGATGTTTCAAGTGGGAATGGCCCTTACACAAATAAAGCTATTTTGTTTATTATAATTAATAAATGCTGTTGACTTTATGTGCAGTCTTGGTATATGTTGACAAAGTTAAGCCTATCAAACTCTAAATGGTAAAGTTTCCTTCATTTTCCATTAACCACACTCCAATGTTTTTAAAATTAAACTTGATGTTCTGTTCTGCAGCTCAGATGGAGTACCTACGAGATTCGTTTTGGGTGGACCAGTACACCAGGGCCATATTCTTTGAGTTTGTGACATACAATCCCATCAACAATATGTACTGCATATCTTTCCTGCTGGTTGAATTCCCATCACAAGGGGGTAAGTGAGAAGACCTTCACTATAAAGTTACAATCCTTTTTAAGGTGATGAGCTTAGTATTCCCAAAAACAAATATACTTGGGTTCAAAGTGTTATTTTTGCTGTTTGAGGTGTTTTGAAAAATAGTTTGAAAATATTGCTGTTTTGTTTCTTTGAATGCTTTTATGAAATAAAGATGTGTTTGAAGAATGTTGTTCAAGGGGAATTTTTTCAAGGGTTCTCCTTTTTGGCAGTACCCAGTGTCAAACATGAAATGCTTAATGTATTTGAAATGGATGATGTTGACAAAATTATTCAGCGTATGTGCTGACTTTGACAGTTGATGTGTTTGAACAACTAATGTTTCAGGTGCGTTCCCATACGTCCATTTCCGCACCATCCGTCTGGACCGCTACCAGGGCAACTTTGCCTACTTTGTGCTTGCTGGTGAGGTCGCCTACGTCCTCTACCTCCTGTACTTCACCTACAAGGAGATCAGGCATTTCATCAAGAAGAAGAAGGAGTACTTCAGGAGCTTCTGGAACATGTTGGAGGTGGCGACGCTGGTGATGGCGTATTGCGCTATCACATTCTACCTCTACAGGCTGTTTGTAGGTCGACAGCTGATGACGCAGTATCGGACTAATCCTGACAGCTTCTTGAATTTCCAGTATGTCTCGCACTGGGACTTGGTAGGTATCACCTCTACCTCTGTATCACCTGTGGTGTGGGTTATTACAGGGTTCCCAGCTATGCGGGTCTGGAAATATGAGAAAAATGACTATAATGAAAGGAAAGCAGAGAGGTTTTGCTTTCATGACATACTGGGAACCCTAAATTGGATGAAAGAGCAATACTCCCTTTATTAACATTCATATATTACTGTCTCTTAACTGCCTACACTTTTTCTCTCCAGTGCTGTTAACCTGTTAACTTCTGAATCCTTTCATTCCCATTGACTTAATATAAGGACTTCATGGTTCCAGTAGGCTACAGGTTTAATAAAAGAACCTCTTCACGTTAAAACATTTTCCTTCTTCTCTCTTTGAGTTTTGTCACAAAGCAGGATAAAAAATACCCGGGGTGATGGACAAGTTTGCCCTCGGCAGAGCTCAAAGAGCTCTCTGAAATCCTTAAAACCCTATTTTGGGGGGCGACCATTTTTTTCAGAGTCGCCCTCGCCTCAGCTCTGAAAATAAGCAATAAATTTGCAAATTGTGATCTGGGAGCAGCAGAATTAATATTTCTTGAAACGACACCCACATTAAAGCATCATACTGATACTCAGTTACGCACACTCTCAAGGAGAAAATTGGTATATCAGCAATTAATATTCAACATAGCTCTCTTGGGCCTGGAAATAGCTCCTGTATAGTTGTCCACGGGAACTTTTTTTTTTCAGAAAATAGCTCTTGTGGGAAAAAAAATTATTTTTTACCCTGTTAGAGTACTTGCTTAACCCACTACTAGTTTTTCATTTGTTTGATGAAAGGAAATCAATTCATCCTGTTTATTCCTGTACACTTCCAATTTGCCAAATTATGACGGTGGATGCAGTAAGTTTTGTTTGGAATCTAACACATGTAGGGGTTTTATCATATTAACAACTTGATGGGTGTTTATACTTCTCAGCGGCGGATCTAGGATTTCTGAAGGGGGGGGGGGGCAAAGTCTGTGCATGAACGGAGGCCCATTAGGGATAAGCAGGGAAAAAAGGTTGAATAGGGGGAGGGGGTATTCTGTTGTGTGTTGTTTATATACTACATTCACACAATACACTTTTGGGTAGAAATCGGCAATGGTTATTCAGTGTACTGGCTGAAGAATGAGTTCATGCAGCTGCAAAACTCAAGATCAGTTTATGACACATGCTTGCTGCTCCTTTCAGCTTTATCGCTACATTACGGCCATCGTTGTCTTCATCGCCAACGTCAAGTTCATGAAGCTGCTGAGGTTCAACCGTCGCCTGCTGATCCTGTCCCTGACCCTGAAGAACGCTGGACAGGAGATCCTCTACTACCTGATTGTGTTTGGCATTGTCTTCATGGCTTTCAGCACCATGGCGTTCAACATGTACCATCCCTATCTCCTCGGCTTCAGCACCTTTGGGTCCACCATCGTCACCCTCTTCTCAACAATGCTTGGTAAGATAAATCTTAGTATACATTAACTCATTCATGACAGAGGGTCCACTTTGTGTGGTTTGGCCCAATAACTTTTAATGCAGTGCCCTAAAAATCATACCAAGTACATAAGTAGAAAGAGTTAAAAAATCTACACATACTGTGCCCATTTTGGTTTTGCCAGTAGTTGTCGTTAGATGATGAAATTTTTTGGATAAGACGGAAACTACGTTGCCATGGTAATGGCATATTATGGCAATAAAATTGGTGAAATATTGCGGATCAAACTACTTCCTAATTTTTCGAGCAATGCTCATGAAATTTGGTATACACATTGGTCTTGTGGTGAAGATGTGCAAGACATCTTTTTTGAATGTTTCAGAAACTGTGTTGCCATGGTAATGGCATATTATGCCAATAAATTAGGGGGAAATATTGTGCATCGAACTACTTCCTCACTTTTCATCCAGTGCTCTTGAAATTTGGCACACACATTGGTCTTGTGGTGAAGATGTGCAAAACATCTTTTTGGAATGTGTCAGAAACTGCGTTGCCATGGTAACGGCATATTATGGCAATAAGTCAGGGAAATATTGTGGATCGAACTACTTCCTCATTTTTCGAGCAGTGCTCAGGAAATTAGCACACACGTTGGGGACAGGGGTATTAATCACCTTAGTGATATATTCTTGTTTTATTTTGAAGACAGCCTTCAAAGTGAATTTGTTGTGATATTTACAGAAGGTATTATGAATTAAGAAAGGTATTACCTTTTCGAGTTGCCATTGTATGTGTATGAAATGTAGTAAGCATGTATACAAATTTGTCACTGACAACTCTTCTACCTTTTCTTTTCTCATACATAGTCGTCAAATTGTTTTGATTATATCTCGACAGGGAAATTTAGATTTGCAGAGATGGTGCAGACAAGCCGTCACCTTGGTCCATTGTTCTTCTTCTGCTACGTGATCATCGTCATCTTCATCTGCCTCAACATGTTCCTGTCCATCATCAACGAGGCTTTCGCCAGGGTCAGGCAGGAGAACTCCAAAATGGACAATGAGCTGGAGATTGTCGACTTCATGATGGGCCGCTTCAAGAAGTTTGTTGGGCTCACGCGACAGCAGAACACGAAACAGAAGAGCAAGAAGGAGGAAGAGGAGGAGAAGCACTGCATTGATGGTAAGTGATGCAGTTGATACGGTAAGTCTGATGGGATATGGAGTGGAATATGGGTGTATGCTTACTGCTTGTCCTGTGTAACCAATAGCAGGTGGTGTGGGGGTGGGGGAGGGGAGTAGAAGTCACCTTGATTAATTTTTAATTATAAAAAAAGTACATGCTTATGCAGGGACCTCAATTTTATTTGTAGGTTAAAGGTCGAATGGGGTCATAGGTTAAAATTTACCTTCAAGTTTCTAAATTGGGTCAGTAACTAACTTAAGTTCTTTATATTTCACTAATGATCAGAATTAATTTACTAGAATAATTGCACGCAAATAGAGTGAGACACATTATTGCCATCGCCTTGTTTTGATGAATCCATATGACCCTTACCCACTTTCATGATTTACCACCTGCATGGTGACTATAGGGAGTAGGCTTTATTCCTATTAAACCTATTTGACCTCTTCTCATTTATTATCACCCTTCTACCAGACGATGACCCTGTGGAGGCTGGTTGCGCTGAGATTGAGAAGAAGACGGAGGAGATGTTGCTCCGACTAGATACCTTTCTGAAGGAACACCTGTCACCTGATGATATCAAGCTCACCAAGAGAAAGATTGTTGTCTCACAGTAGATTTTTTGCATGATTCATCTTCGTTTTGGTAAACATCTAAGATGTTACAACAAAGGTACGCAGATCCTTTGTCAGAAGGTGAGGAAAATTTCCTCGTAACTGACTGGAGGCAGGGTTACAAAATAGAGTTATTAGTACAAAAATATATACAAAGTATTAATGAAAACAAAAAGAAAATAGTAACAAAACCATCTACAAAAATGTAGATGATGTATAGGATTATTCAGTATCCTATACATCATTTCATTTCATCTCATAATCATTTGGCAATGAATTAAAGTAGTGAAAGATACTTTTCTGTGATTTACCAAAACTAGAGACCACATTTAACTGATTTAACATTTAATATGAAAAGAAAAAAATATAATTTTTTGTTGTTGATCAATCAGCAATCTATCAAAGCTCATCAAAATAGAAATCAGTTTACATTCAAAATAGTTAATTTTGCATACATGTGGTAATGATGTTGTTAGGTTAAGTAATAATTTTTTAGTGTCAACCTCAAATAGACTTCAGGAGAAAAACTTCTATAAATTTGTTTTAGTAATTTTTTTTTTTTCATTTGGTTAACTGTCAATCTTTGATATCAAACTCATAGAGAAAGATTGTGTTTTCAGAATAGTTGATGCATGAAACAAATGTTGATATTTTTTTTTTTTTTTTTTTTTTTTACATCAGTCTTTCACACAAAGCTCACAAAAAGAATACTGTTTCAGTATATGTGTATATGTATGGATAATAATAATAATAATAATAATAACATTTCTGTAGCGCTCTTACGAACTACAAGTTGTTTCACAGCGCTTTACATAGGCGTAAGAGTAAGAATAAAGATAAGCATTGATTTAGTTACTGTTTGAAGAGTAGAGTTTTTTGAGATGTTTCTTGAAAACCTCCAAGGAAGGGGATAAACGAATAAATCTTGGAAGATCATTCCGAAGTCTAGGAGCGCATGTCTGGAAAGCATTGTCGCCAGCTGAGGTGTATGTCCGTGGAATATGGAGTCGGGTACTGTCTGTACTAGAGCGAAGACCAGGACGTACAGACTGATGTGTTAGGATATGGATATAACGTAAGCTAATATATAAGATTATTTGTTTATCTACATATAATATCCAAACATGAAATGAATATGTAAATATACAGATGGAAATAGGTTGTGATGAAATGAAACCATCATACACTAGAAAAGAAGATTAAATAAAACCAGAGCGAAATTCTTAAGATAGCTGAACAGAACTGTTTATTTTCAGATGTTTGACCTGCGAATGAAGACTATATAAGATCATTATGAGGTGCCGAGTTTGCTTTTAAACAAACCATCAGTTGCTGAATTCAACTCAATGAAAAGAAAGCTTTTGTGAAATATGAATCAAATCAATGTTGTGATAGGGTGTCACTTTTGCTGTAGACTTTCACGGAGAATGTAATCAAATGCATGTAGGTAAAAACCGCCATGAATATTTTCATTCATGATATTCTCCAACATCAACTTTAAAAGACTTAAAAAAATAATATCCAGATGCACAACAAGTTACGTGTACCATTGATTTCATGTGTAGAAGCTGTAGAAAGTATGATGACACTTGATTTGGTCATGAATAAAAGAGGTAGCATTAACAAAAGAGATGAAGTAACTTGAATATCATAGAAAGGGTTTACGGTTCACCATGTGGTAAGTCCTAAAGGACTATAGATAAAGTGGATAGAGATGGAGGTGAAATAGAGAGGCGAGAAAGCATGAAAGTTGGAGGGTAGAGTATCTTTCTGAAAACTGTGTGAAGTCCTAAAAAGGACTGTAAACCAGAAGAGGTGGGAGGATTGAGTTGGTGAAGAGATGAGGAGGCTTGAGTCGGCGAGAGGTAATAAGGCTTGAGGCGGGCTGAGAAGGAGAGAAGACTCGACGTTCTGGGCAGCTTGACTGTCCGTCTTCAGGAGTGAGTGTTCGCTAGGCATGCTGGGGTACTTGTGGCAGATATGCGGATGTAGAGGAATGAGACGGCCGGCGGGGTCGGCGGCGTGGTGAACGGCTGTCGGTGGAGGCGCTCTGTGTGGGCGGGTCGGCGGTGGCGGAATCGAGCTTTAACTTGAATTTGTGTAGAAGAGTGAACTGAGAAGTACTGAATTATGATTCCAGAGTTTATATTGTAGTTTGATACCCTGTGAGTAAGATGAGTGGAAACAGTTGCTTGGTCAAATATTGCTGAAATGAAATTGTTATCATAGCATGAATATAGTGAGGACTCCACAAAATTAGTTTTGTTTGCTATTGTTTGTTTACAGGGGTCCATCTTCCAAAATTCTAGAGGTGTATTTAAATTTTAGAGGCCACTAAATAGCTATGTTTGAATTTTTGAAATTTGGGGTAAGGAGTTCATTTTTCGGGGTCCTGGTGTACTGGTAGTCAACATTCTTATTTTAACTAATATATAATACGAGAGCAGAAATCCGTCAAAGTGATAGAAACTTCTATTCCATAGACATTATCTGTAACATCAGGACATGATTCTAAAGAGGCTCCTCCAGCAGTGTGGACAAGTACAAGTAAATCCAGGGAAGGTAGAATAGCGACTTGTTTTTTAACATCCAAATTTAAAGGTATAGTTTCAGCACCAGGTATATGTTGGGAAGACCAAAACTGTGCATCTGAAATATCAGAGTTTCAACTTGCAGCCTAGATGATAATAATAATGATCATGGTGACGATAATAGTGATAATGATGGTGATGATAATGGTGATGATGATGATGATAATGGTGATGATGATGGTGGTGATGATGATGATAATGATGATGGTGATGATGATGGTGATGATGATGGTGATGGTGATGGTGATGATGATGGTGATGATGATGGTGATGATGATGATGATGATTATTTTGAAATTTTGAAAACTTACATTTTTTTACTGAAAATTTTCACAAAATTCACCTCGAAATTTTTTACGCGTCTTGCCCCCCCCCCCCCCCCCGGAAAAAAATTCTGTGTATGGATGGCCCTGGATGATGGTGATGATGATGATGATAAGATATCAAAGTTTCAACCTGCAGCCTAGATGATGATAATGATGATGATGGTAGTAATGATGATGAAGGACGATGATGAGGATGAAAATGATGGTGATGATGATTTGATTATGATGACGAGAATGATGACGAGATCGATGATGATGATGTCGGTGATGGTGATAAAATGATGGTGATGAAATGTTCGTGGCCATGAATCCAGTTGTTTTCTGCCTCTGGTTTCTTGCATTTACGTACTAATCTTTGATACAACAATTGGTGTAAAAAGTGGAATTTTGAAAACAAAATATAAATATCTCCTTGGCAAAGTAGTGGTGAGCTGAATCAGTTTCAATATTAGTGCCTATTCAAGTTTAATCTTACTGTGTAGGCCTAAAGTAAATTTATTCTTGTTTTTTCCCTACAAATGATGACCTTGTAAGGAAATATTTTAGAAAATAATGGTTATAAATTCATTAATTGATTTAGAAATTTGCTCACAAGCCAATCGATCCTGCCCTACTTTTCTACTTTTCTGAACTAGAATTGTGATCGATTATAATAACAGCTGTATCAAAAGAAGAATAGAAAATCGTGAAACAACATGGAAATTCGTTTTGACAACAAAAGGGCCCTGGTTACCGGAGCCGGGAAAGGTGAGTAAATCTGCTGGCTCTGTATGATTTGTATCGAACTGTTTGGCCCAATCGTTTTGTTTTTAATTGCATTTTTATTTGTAACTTAAAATTATGCTTTTAATTTTATTATAATTCAGTCCCATACCATTTTATTTGTGTTGGTTCTTCCTGTTTTCCTAATTTAATAAATGAGAGTTGAAGTGATATGCATCCAAATCCCTCACCTTTAACTTGTCCCCAGGATGTCGGACCTAAATATTGTAACCCGCAATGAATACAAGTAAAAAGGGCAAAATGATTTAGGAAAGACTAACGTTAGTCTATCTTGGGCTGGAATCAAGGAAAGGACCCAGGGGCGGTGCCACAGTATTTTGATGGGGGGGGGGGGGGGGGGGGGGGGGGGGGGGGGGGAAGATGATCCATAGGTAAACTTATTTACGTTTTAAATGAAAAAGAAGGGCCTTATATGCATGACCCAGGCCTCTCTTTTCCTGTAGTCTTCTTTATTTCTTCTCCTTTTCTTCTTTTTCTCTTTTTTTTTTTTTTTTTTTTTTTTTTTTTTTTGATCGCTTGAAAAATCATGGGGGTATGGTCACCGCCCACCCCGTAGTGCCGACACTACTTGGAATCAAGAATCAGTCAAGAAAATTGTGTTGGTGACGGTGTTCGAATTTGCACCACAATGAACAGTAGAGGTGGATTCCAGAGTTACAGGTTATGCAAGAAGCTATCATCGTCTTTTCATTTTATCTGCAGGACTTGGAAGAGGAATCGCAGTGGCCCTATCAAAATGTGGAGCCTCAGTGACTGCTGTTACTAGATCACAAGCCGATTTAGATACATTGAAACAAGAGGTGACTATAATGTTTTAATCAAGACTCTGTGTCATCCTAGACTGAAGAATAAATTTTGTTGCTTTCCATGGCTTGTAGAGGTGTCATTAAACTTGAGTGCAATGCAACAGCCTACTTTTGTCAAATTCAGACAGGTTCCTTATTGCGTTTATATTTATACCATGAAACTCAAATGGCTTTTGTTTTAAGTCTCATTTATTTGTTTGAATTATATATATTTTAATTTGTTTTTCTTTATTTACTTATTATTGAATAATTAATTAATTTCATTTATTCATTCCTTTTTTCATTCCTTACTTTCTTCATTCATATACAGTACTTCTGTAATGACTGATTGATTTTTTTTTCAAGTTAAAATTTCAGCCTTAGATACTATTTTGATACCAATTTTGATGTCCTTCCACTGCAAGTTCGTGATGTTTCGCTGTACTCTACCTTACTGTTTGTCCAGGTTCCTGGCATTGAGACGATATGTTTGGATGTGCATGACTGGGACAAAACAAACGATGCCATATCGGCTTTACCTCCATTCGATCTCCTTGTGAACTGTGCTGGAGTATCCAGTGGAGAATCCTGCCTAGATGTCTCTGCCGAAGCCTATGAAAAGTGAGGCTCCTTTATCTGGGCCCCGTTTCGTAAAACTTGTTATCAGTAACAACTGCCACATTTCTATGACAAATTTGCTCTCAGCCATTCGGATGCAAGGATTTCAGTAGCTTATAACAGTTATTGCAACTTGTTATTAATAACAACTTTTATGAAACGGGCCCCTAATCTGTTGAGAGCTAGAAGGATGCCTTTTTTGTGGTAAATGACAGAAAAATGCTCTGATGGCTCCAGTCAGCAGATGATGCATAATGGACCAACCAAACTTCCCACACATTTCAATTTTCTGAGGAATGCAACACAATATTTATTCCATGATTTCTCAAATTCTACCAAAAATTATTTTGATCCATTGTAATCCATTTGTACCAAAGGGAAAGCAAAATTTGTAAAACTAAATAGGTGCTTATACTAGAAAAAAAAAGTTATTGACAAGGAGTTCCAAAGATATTGCAATCCCCAAATTCGATGTTATATCATGACTTGCTAAAACTGAAGATGGGTTACAAAATCAAGCCCAAACTTAGCACATGCCAGTTTAACGTTAATCATGATTTATGCAAAATAGATCTCCATGAGAGGTAAGATAATGGGATCACTCGCAAGGCAAAATACCATACCATCATTTGGATTTACAGGGTTGGCGATTTCCCGGGAAATACAGGTATTTCCTGGCCAGGTGGGAAATACTGGAAAATACCAGGAAATACTGGGAAATACCGGGAAATACCAGGAAATACTGGGAAAAATTGGGAAATGCTAGGAAATACTGGGAAATACCGGGAAATACTGGGAAATACTGGGAAATACTAGGAAATTCATGGTCAGTATGTGGGCCATATACTCCATTGTGTTGTATACCCCCATGTTGTGTGGCTTCTTAAGTTCTTGGGTTGTGTACCCGACAGATGACTGCAAATGCTAATTGGAATAACTTCATATTCAATATGTCATAAATCTTTTAAAAGTTACTAGCTGGCGCGTAGCGCCGGGTACAGCTAGCGGGTTTGGGTCCCGCGAATCAATGTTCCCATGCATTTAGGGTTCCAAAAATAAAATTTTGTAACTGAGCTTAGGTTTATGATCTGCTGAATACATGAATACTGATCATAATGATCAGCATAATCTTCTTCCGCTTCTTCTTCTTCTTCTTCTTCTTCTTCTTCTTCTTCTTCTTCTTCTTCTTCTTCTTCTTCTTCTTCTTCTTCTTCTTCTTCTTCTTCTTCTTCTTCTTCTTCTTCTTCTTCTTCTTCTTCTTCTTCTTCTTCTCCTCCTTCTTCTTCTTCTTCTTCTTCTTCTTCTTCTTCTACTTCTTCTTCTCCTCCTTCTTTTTCTTCTTCTTTTTCTTCTTCTCCTCCTTCTTCTTCTTCTTCTTTTTCTTCTTCTTCTTCTTCTTCTTCTTCTTCTTCTTCTTCTTCTTTTAGCAGCAAGGACCCGTGAAAAATTTCACGCGTGCTTGACATTCTTTTGCGAAAGATGTATTTGTTTGAAAATGTATCACTGCATGTTACTTTTAATTATAATATTACTTGAAAAAATAATGATGAGCATGTGTATTTGGATAGGGACGATAACTCGCATTGTCCCTTCCCTTTTGGCTAGGTGCGTCCAGTAACAGCTTGGCATAGATTTTGCTACTATTATTCATTTTCCACCGGTGCTAGCCGGGGGGGGGGGGGGGGGGGGGGCATTCTCAAGTTCGGACACATTGGAAGGATGTAAGTGTAAGTGTAAGTGAAATGATTAGTAGTTGAAAGCTGCTTATTCTTTCATGCCCCCCCCCAATTTCTTTTAGGGGTAAACATCTCATTATTTAACGGGATATTGCACATAAATTTACCACATCACATGCCCTTGTTGAGTTGCGCCGAGTTACCTAAGCTTGTATGGCCTTTTATTAAACGAAAGATGAAAAATTAAATATGAATTCTTTGCCACATCATAGTGTCGTACTCGTTCCATAATATTTTATTGGTCTATTTTTCTTTTCTGTGTCTTAATTTCCTCACATTATTCCTTCTTATCGCTTCCTTTCTGTCACCCTTTATCTTTACGTTTTATTCTTTGATATCACCTTTCAATCTGATATTGTTCTTTCCTAATGTTTCCTTTATTTTTCACTTATACCACCAGTTTTTTTTTGTCTTTCCCCTATGTATATAGACCTATTTCTTTTTTCTTAATTCTTTGTCTTTCCTCATTTCATTCTTTGTCTCCTTTTCCTTTCTTTCTTCCTTTATCTTTCTTCTTTCTTCCATATGGAGGGTAATATTGTTTTTCTGTCTTTTCTGTCTTTCCTTTATGTTTTTCTTTGTTTTTATCTTCCTCTCTGTCTTCCTTAATTTTCTTTCACCTTTTCTTCCATCCTTCCTATGTAGACCTATTTCTTATTTCAATTCTGTTCTTCTTTTTAATTGTTTTTATCTGTCTTCCTTTCCATTTTCATTTTTATTCATCTTTTCTTGTATCCTTCCTATGTATTTCTTAATTTTTCTATCCCCATGAACCTTGATTTATCTCGTCTTCAGTCCAAGTTCTCTTGTACTATAAGGGTAGGGGGCCTACTTCTTATTTTTTTTCTTCCATGATGTCTTCCCTTGTTTCTTTATCTATTTAGCTTTATCGTTCCATTTCTCTTTCATTTTCCTTTTTACCTTTTTTGAAACCATTCTTCCATGTTCATCTTTTAAACGTGATTGAAATCCCGCTGCTTTCAAGCGATGATTATGGCAAAATGAACTTTCCTGTTCAGTTTGGCGATCTTACTCGTAATTAAATCTTACGGCCGGCGAATGATTGCATGAACGTACTCGCGTTTTAAACCGTTTTTAAACGTGTTAAAAAGAAGAAGAAGAAGAAAAAAAAACCCCTGGCCTCCACGCGGGTTCGAACCCGCCAATCTGACAACATGCATTGACGTGGTTTACTGTATCTTGCACTACATGCACGAGCCACAACACATTGAACGAAGTCACAAGGCCTATCACCATTTCTATAAAAATACAGACCTCAATGATACATTAACCTACAACCTCTCCAACCGTATCGTATTCAAAAAACTGTTTACAGTCCTTTTTATAGTGTGTTCAAATTCCAGAGATTTAATCGTAATTACAATCATACTCACCACGATTGGAGTTATAAGTTACTTAGACCCTATAATCCTATTTAGTATAAGAAAGTATGTCAACTCGTAAGAGCATGGCATGGATAAACTATGTAAACAAAGATAACAGAGCGTCGTATTTAGGAGATACCTCACGCGGGTCGGCCAGTGTGGGTTGCACATACAAGTTGCTACTCGCCCTACTGAAGTTGTTGATCTCTTGATTATATGTCTATGGGGAGGGACCACGACAGAGGGCACAGCTGTTTTCGCCGTCAGCAGTAAGGGGTCTCCACGGAAAGCGTCCGTTCCTTCGGCCGATCGCTCCCCCAAATCTCCCCAATCGGGTTTAGTGACATCGACGACGATGACGGGGTTGGTGTGGCACGCGGTCTAAGGAAGACATGTGCTGTGGAATTACATTGTATGTCAAGGTTTCCCCGCAACGGCAAGGGCGGACGCGGTCGAGGAAAAATATCTATAGCCGTTAAAAGAATTGGCCGGGGTCTGGCTTATCATTTTAATATATAGATGTTAGACAATATATATAATTGTTAGGGCTATTTGATGTACTTTTTGTCATAAAATCAAATGCCAAACTTGACAGCTTTAATCTTATGAAGTGTCTGGACACATGACCCCTCTCCTAACACTAGACATGAATTAGCAGTCATACCAATACTGTGAATGTGACTAAATCTAAATCTCCTCATTACACTTCAAATGTTCAAAGTTGATGGTTGCCATGACTCATTGGTTTTTAAGACATGAATTGTTTGTTGTATATACAGTACACCAGTTTCTTCTATTGATCAACCATCACTTGGTGGTTGATCTTGCCCTTTTTTCAACCTTTTGCTGAATTTACAGATTATTTTTCAGCAATCCCCAGTATTTCCCATAAATTACTTTAACACAGCACAAAATCCATTTATCATTTGAAGCATTTACATGTATATGACCCTGAACATTCATGAAAAAAATTAATATTTTTATTCCCGTTTGTTTAAGCTTGCCATTTTCTTATTAATGTGTCCATTTTGGCCCAACTTAGTGGTGAAAAATATTCTCTATGAGGTATTTCCAAGTCTTTTACAGTCATTGCTTTAGCACAGGTCCAAAACCATAAGTGTATATAGTGTACCTATACGCATGTACATTGTATATGCAAAGCTGTTGTATGATCCCCTACCATAAAGAAGTCAGCTTTTCTTGGCTGTAGGTGTTTAATCTTGCCTTTTTCTCTATAATGTGTACATTTTAATGCAATTTACGGATGGAAAATATTATTTTTGGAGTATTTCCCAGCGTTTTTGTCCAAATTTGCTAGGCGGTATTTACCGGTAAATATCGGTATTTCCCGCCCAGTATTTCCCGCCCAGGTATTTACAGGCCAACCCTTATTTGGAATCATTTTTTTACCTACAGATGTGATAACATTTTCTCTCATAAAGATTTATAGACCCTTTTTGGTAACTTAACATATTGTTTTTGGAACAAATGCAAAATGTATCTTTTTTTCAATATTTCCATAATTTCTTCCCCAATTTTAAAGAAAAATTTTATCCTAAGCTAATTGTAGGATCCTCTATCCATTGGATAGTATTTGAGATATTGCCATGTGAGTGAAATATGGATATCGGCAAAGTTAATGCACATCACCATACATGTTTTATTCAAAAATTCATTACTGTCTTCATCTCATCAATTATTTCCCTAGGGTTGATGGCCATTTATTGTTTCTTCACCTTTACCCTAAATGTAACTCGGTCTTGGGTTTTGTCTCTTAGTTAACCCATTCATGACAGGAATTATTTAAAGCCTAATTTGATCAGCTTTTATTCTTCAAATTGGCAACACCAACATTTTTATTTTATTGCTACATTTTTCTTATAAAACGTCATGTATCTGAAATGAATATGAATTGACAGAAATCATGATGAGAAGTCAAAAAGTTGCCAATTTGCAGGGGAAAACGGTGATTTTAAACTTTCTATCACATTGCCAATTTAAGGATTTTAATGCTTATTTTTCTTTGAAAAATTTTCAGCATCAAACAACAAATATTGACGTAACTAAAATGGGCACAGTTTGTGTAGAATTTTTTGTTCTTTCTGCTCATGTATTTGGTATGATTTTTAGGGCTTTGCATCAAAAGATATTAGGCCAAACCACAAAATGTGGACCTCTGTCACGAATGGGTTAACGTCTATTTGTTTCGATTCTATGTAGTTTGCTAATTGCTATACAGAGTAAAGACAGTTTCAGATTTGGTTTGGTGTAAGAAAGGGACTAATAATGTTTTCCACTGTTTTTCTAACGCTAAAGACTATTATATCTATCTGTTTTCAGTGTCATGATGATAAATCATCGAGCAATTCTTCAAATCACAAAGGTAAGGTTGACTTGTATATAAAAAACAATTATGCATTTTTAAAATTCATGAGTGAATTCAAATGAAATGTCAAAAAGAATGAATGCACACTTCTACCTTTACCTTGTCAGAAACTCACAGTTGGGATAGTAGGACTCCCATTTTAACCTGTTGACTGCTGAATTGTCAAATTCCTGTAGGTTTAATACAGGGGCCACCAAGTTCCAACAGCCATAGGGTTAAAGGGGGTACCCAATGCTGAAACAATGTTAGTTCATTTAAAAGAGCATGATTTTATTAGCAGAAATCATCTGCCAAAAGTTTTTTAAAAAGTCGTATTGCCAAGGAAACCCCCAAATGTGGTAAGATTTCGGGATATTTTTGACCCCTCAGCTGTGACCCAGTTTCAACTGGGTACCCACTTTGACATCAAAATGACGTCAAAGTGGGTACCTTGTCGCGCACTTCTAGCAAAATGTGCGCAAGGTGTAATACATAATGTACAGTCTAGCGTGCAGCACAACTGCAATGCGCGAAGCTGGGTACCCACTTTTATGTCATACCTCATACTCAAATTTTTTGGTCAACTCATGACTTTTTATGAGAAAATTAGCCAAAATGCATTGATTTTGATTGAAAAATCATCAAATTTTTAATGTTATTCTTCTTAGAATTCTATTCTCAATCATATATCAAAATTTTTTTTTACCATTGTGTAATCACTTTAAGTAAACTCTATACTCTGACCTTGTCTTGTGTGTAATTCCCTCTGAAATATTTGATTTTTCCAATGCCTAGTTCTACTCTTCTTCTCTCTCTCTCTCTCTCCTCTCTCTCTCTCTCTCTCTCTTTCTCTCAGATTGTAGCTAAAGGAATGATAACAAAAGGCGAAGGCGGTTCCATAGTGAACCTTTCCAGCATTGCCAGTTTACAGGGACTTACAAACCATGCTGTTTATGGTGAGATATAATTGCAGAAGGTTCATTGTGGACTTCATTTGGAATATGCAAATTTTAAAAGATGTATCGCAACCTATTCTCTGTATTATATCCCCCCCCCCCCCAAAAAAAAAAAAAAAAAAAGAGGGAGGCTGTATATTACTTACACATTTAAGTGTAGATTATTATATAGTAGAATTGGTCAAAAGTGAGAAGGTCCAATTTAACCACTGCTATTGTAGCTAATTTTTTCCCCAGAAATAGCATAGGACAGATGTATGCACATATTTTGTTTAGATCAATGCCTTTTAGTTGGATTTCTATCATTTCATATATTTATTAATATTTTTTGTTTGTGTGTGTAGTGCTTTCTTAACTGCTTATGAGTAGTAATGATTTGTCTTTTTGTTTTTACTCTTGTGTCTTTTTTTTCTGTCTGTAATGACCAATATACCTATTTCTGTATCTCTTGTTTCTGCAGCATCAACAAAAGGGGCTTTGGATTCATACACAAAGGTTGCTGCCTTAGAATTTGCAAAGCACAAGGTAAACTTTAAAAAAAAATATTTTGTTTAATGGAAGACTTGTTTTGGCCAGGAGAGAAGAGACAGGGGATTTCGCACCCATATGAAAATTTCAAGCGTATTTCTTTGAAAGTGTAAAATTGCCCAGTACCCCTGTAAACCAGAATTCCTTGTTTTAATTGTAAATTTGTAAATGTACATTTCTCTCTTTTTTCCCCTTGATTTTGTGGTTTTGTTGGCTGGCTGAATTAGATAATGGTTTTTTCAGGACGAACAATGTGTTACAATATCCTTAATAATGTATTTCCTGTTGTAATTTTGTTTTATATATCTCTTTTACATTACAATACATTAACATGTATATATGACAGATTCTCTGTTCTTGAAAATTTTAAGGTATGGTATTTAAAGCAAACATTGTATTAGAATGCACCCTTTGAGTGAAACTCATGAATGACAACATTTTCATCCTTTAAATCAGGGGTGGTGTGGGGGCAAGATGACCAACAGGTGAGTTTATTTATGTTTTACATGAACAAACGTCTATTTGTAGTGACATGACCCTGCCCTTTCTCTTCTTCCTTCTTCTTCTTTCTCTTCTTTTTTTTTTTTTTTTTTTGATCACTTGAAAAATAATAGGGGGGCTGGTTGCACCCCCCACCCCTGCTGTAAATTCAACCAGATGAAATTTTGTTTGTGATTTTCCTCTCTACAAAAAAAAAATTAGATACGAGTAAATTGTGTGAACCCTACCGTTGTACTCACTCCCATGGCTCGAAAGTTCTGGGACCAAGGAGAGATGAGAGATGCAATGCTGAACAGAATACCACTTCGAAGATTCTGTGGTGAGTTACCCCCCCCCCTTCTCACCCCTCCTCTCCCCCTCTTTCCCTATCTTACCAGTAAAGGCTTGTTCAGATATTGTGCGACAAACCCCCACAGTTTTTTATGTAGTAAGTGAATAGGATATGAGGGGGCAAAAAAAAAAAAAAAAACCTGGCAAGGCAAAGAGGCATATCTTTTGCTTCTAGGTAGCAAAATGCTGTGGACCAATCAAATTCTAAAAAGTTAGTGTAAAATATGATGTCATAAGTTTGTCCGTGCAACTTTTGACAAAAATCTCTTTTATTTGAGCGTTGACACGTTAATGAGCATCATTAACATAAGAGGCGTGTTTTACCGCGGCATATCTGAACACTAAAAATAACGCGTGCGTTTGTCACAAGGGTTGTCACATCATATCTCATTAGATTGAAAATATTAATTTCATCTACTGTAATTCAGTTGTCCCCTTCTTTTGATACTTCTAAATAATATGACTGTGGATGTAATTTGGAAGGATTCCATTTCCTTTTTCTCTCTTGCAGAGGTTGAGGATGTTGTCAACCCGGTTCTTTTCCTACTCAGTGACAAGAGTGCCATGATAAATGGTATTACGCTGCCCATCGATGGAGGTGCCGTGGCAGCATTAGTCTAGAGCGAGCCTGTATCCACCATGCTCTCTGCTTCTAGCTGTGGCAGCATCATGCAACTCTGCAACCAATATTCTACCTCAAAATTCTGTTTCATGAAAGGAGAAATTTTGTTAAGGGTAAACTTTTGTTAAGAGTAATTCACAATGGAATGCTGTAGAATAGATTCTGTCTGGGATTACATTGTCTGTTCAGAGCCACAAGGGCGTTAACTCATATCATTTGATACAGACTTAACGCCCTTCTGGCTCCAAACAGACAGTGTCATCCTTTGTAACATTTCAGTGTACTTAGGGAATGTCATGGTATATGTCAACTAGTTTTGATTATTTGACTGCCAAGGACAATTCCAAGAAGCAATATTCACCATGGAAAAACCTCCGTTATCAGTTGTCAGTCCTTTGAATTTTGGGAATTCTAAAGGCATGGATGATCATGATTAGGATCTTAGATTTTAATTCATTTTGCTTCCTAAAAATCCCAAATTTTAAGGAAGATAAAGAAGTGGGACTGGTCAAACCAAATCTTTCAGTGCACATTAAACAGGAGAGTACTCTACAGATATTCATACCCAGCCAAACGAAGTTTGAAGGGGAATTAGTCGGATGGGCGGTCGGTTTGTAGCGATATTGCCGATTGGACCACTTCCTCATTTTTCAGGCAATGCTCATGAAATTCGGCCCACGCATTGGTCTTGTGGAAAAGATGTACAGACATATATTTTTTGTTGTTGTCAGAAACTGCCATGGTAAAAGCATATTATGGTACTAAATAAAGGGGAAATATTGCGAATTGGATTGCTTCCTCATTTTTCAACCAGTGCTCATGAAATTTGGCACATGCATTGGTCTTGTGGTGTAGATGTGCAAAAAAGACATATTTTTTTAATGTGTCAGAAACTGTGTTGCCATGGTAACAGCACATTATGGCAATAAATCGAGCAAATGTTGTGGATCAAACTGCTTCCTCATTTTTTGAGCAATGCTCAGGAAATTTAGCACACACATTGGGGCGGTGTATTATTCACTTTCAGTGATATTTCTAGTTTATAATTATCATACATGTATAACAGACATTGCTTAATACCAAACTGATTTGATTTAAAGATGTGTCTGCTTGAAAAAGCCAAAGATTTAATGCAATGTTGTCATGTTCTGGACTTTCTATGCCATATAATTTTTCTATAGATATTATGTAATGTATTGCTATCATGTCAAACATGATTTTATAATTTGTTGTAACTTGTGAATGTCATTGTTAGGATTCTATTAATTTGAACTTTCATTTTAAATGTCATCTTACTGATGCTTCATGTATTAGCAAGAATGTAGAAAAGTGACATAAAATATTTTTATACACATTTTTATACTCTTGTAGTACTTAGTTATGATAATGTATGCTTTTGATAAGTTGTAGAAAAGTGTAGATAAGTTGTAGAAAACTTTAGAATCGCAGGACAGGGTACATAATAAAATTGATTATTATGTACCTGTATTTTTGTTCAGAACTGAATAAATGAAATGAAAATGAAATGAAATGAAATGAATATGACTGGAAGAGACTCAGCAAAAAAAAAAAAAAAAAGGAGAAAATAAACAAAGAAAAATAGAATGGACACTCTTTATTATTATTCAGAATTGTCATATAACTGCTAATAAATACAACATTTATATGAAATTGAAGAAAAAAAAATACTTAACCAACATCACTGAAGATCAAGTTTTGAACTTTCATGGTTGAAAGAGCAAATTCATTTAACTGTTAGAAGGTACGATGAAGAAAATTGCAAAAATCGAGCAAGAAGACACTCCAATTATAATGAACATGTGCATCCAAGATGGACTTTGTGAATGAAACAAAGCTGGACAATGGACATTCCCCTAGTTTTCAGAAAAATGGTTAGAGTTGTTACTTTTGAAAATAAAAAGTTTCAGGATATTCCCAGTAAACTATGAATTTGACTGTTCTCATAAGTATTATTTTTACATTGTTTCAATTTGATTCAGACTACAGGTGGAAATGTTCTTCAACATTTGAATGCCCAGATGCCCCACTCTTGCAATTTTCTTTCAGACACTCATTTATTGTTCAAAGGCTATGCTCAGTCATGCGTGAATGGTGTGATTCCAATTTATTTGAGAATCTTTAATACAAATAGTGTCTACTTTCTTTTTCTTTTCTTTTTTTTTTGCTGAGTGTATACCGGTAAATCAAGTATGAATATGCACTACCCATAATGAGGCAGAGAATGAATGAATATTCCATTTCCAGGCTACAAATAAAAGTAATTTTATGCACTAAAAGTAATTATGTTGCTTTTAATGAGAGTGAAAATAAATCTAAAGATGTTTGATCACATTTGTGGGAAGGTTTAAGAACTGTATTTGATTAAATTGTTGATCAACATTTTACAGAAGTTATATCTCGTATACAGTGAAATGAAGGAAAGGTAATGACATTCAGCATGCTTGTTTCATATGTCATTTTCACTTTTTTTTCTGCTGTTAATTTTGAATGCCTGAACCACTATTGGGGAAACAGTAATTGAAAATATTTAGAAACACGACATATATTATGTGTGTGATGTATAGTATGTAATGAATATAAGAATTGACATGTTTTAACTCCTTAATTTCCACAAATTATCTCTTATGGATAATGTCAGTTCTTATTTCTTAATTGGCACACATAATTACAGACAATAATTATCATGCTCTTATGTCTGAAGAGATTAAATGTACTGAAGATGTGACCTAAAAAGCAAATAAACATATATTTCATTTGAAGTAATAAATGAGAGACGAGTAAAGTCAGAGGTCTAAAAGGATATAAACTTCATTTCTCTATGCTTGGCCTTGGATATTAAATCAGAAAATGATGTAGAAACGAAAATGTTCACGAGCTGTGGAAAGAGGAGGAGGAGGAATAATTAAGGAGGGGGGGGGGGGGGGGTGGTATACGAGTGATCAATGAGGTATGATCTAAAGATATGGAAGAAAGACCCCCACCCCATCTCTGAAAAAAGAAAAAAGAAGAAAGGGAGAAAGATGGGAAGGAGGCAGAGAGAGAGAGAGAGAGAGAGAGAGGGGGGGAAAGGACAGAGTAAGGGGGGGGGGGGGACATATATAGGAAGAGAGAGAGAGAGAGAGATAGGCATGAATGTAAGGGAAAATGAACCGAGTAAGAAGGGGGATAACAGAGAAAGAGAGAGAGAGAGAGAGAAAAAAAAAGAAAGTGAAAGAGGAATATTCATGAAATCCTTGAATACGATTATACGGACATCAATATGGAAGGTTCATAATTCTTTTGCTTCTATATTGTGTTGTCATCTTCAAGATATGAAAATCCATAAAAATCACATTCAATCAAGCTTTTTGCTAACCTTTATGCCTCATTGCGATATACCTGCTGGCCTTTTTCATGGCCTGACTTCCCCCTAAACGGATCTTGTCCCGCGACAAAATAGCTAGGCTAGGCCTACATGTACTAATATCTTGACAGAGAGCAAGAAAATACGAAAACAGATATTTGTTTCCCGGTTGAATATCTAAAAGACTAAAAGATCCTCGCCTATAGACAAACTTCTTAATCCTTTCGGGACAGGCACTGGCTTCCTGATGGGGGGGGGGGGGGGGGAGGGGGTGTCAATTACCCCCCAATAAAATTTTGGTTTATTTCTAATTCGATATACCAGTGATTGTTGCTGCATCAAAGCTTTTGGTCATATATTACGCCGACGTTGGTGCAAAACAAGGTAAAGCAATATCAAATCCTTTCCCTCATAGTGAAATCCCAAAATACCAATCTGTTTGAAATTATGCAATATTCATTTCATTATCTGACATGTTCACTTCCATGCAGGAGTATATCTACGAAATGTCTAGAGTAGGCCTATATGGCCTTATCTCTTCGCAGTTCGTTAACCATACTGTTATGCAAACCTCTTGATTTTATTTGTCCTCGCGAGAAGTATTACTCTGCAGATTCTCTCACGTATTTGCACAAAAGACACGTTCAGGGAATGCAGATAAAGGGGTATGTCTAATAATACAAATCTCTGGTAACTAGATGAGCTAGAAGTTGATTTTCACGTTTGATCATGAATTACTGTATTTTCTTTTCAGATCAGTTATACTAATCCAATCCGATTGTGATTGCTCTTAATATAGCACAATCTAGATTTAGAAGGAGTTTGATCTATTTTCTGACGTTTCTAAGCAGTCATTCTAGATTACGGGTAACAAATATTGACAATTACGGTCTTGGAGTTTCGAGAGATTTTTAAAAATCGATCACCCTAAAAGAACTGGATCAAGATTTTTTTTTTGTAAGGAAGACAGAGACATTTCTGAAAAATATCTTACAAGCATGTAAAGAAAAAAAAAACCAGCCCAACAACCAACAAGCAAAACAAAACAACACTTAACATTCCGTAAACTATCACATTTATTTCTTTTTAGGTGCCCATCTGAAAAAAGAAGAAAATACGTACAGAATTTGGGGGGATCGTACACATACTAAAATTTACTGTTTGCACAGTGCATTAAGGGCGGGGTGGCAAAGGCTGTCCCTCAAATCCGCTATAATCGCATAATCGTCTGGTGGCGGCCCAGCAACGCACGGCATCTATTGATTTTTTATTTCAAAGGTACTCTCGTCATGCTACTGCCAGATCTGGCTTTGAATAATCCAATTAATAATTTACCTGAAATCTGTTGTAATCATCACTGAAGTTTGCACATTAGCCTATATACTGGATTCCATTGAAAAGGACTATAGTAAATAATCATATCAAACTGGATGTGAATCCATTCCGGTAAAGCAACATTATGGGAGTTTCCCGTTTACACAAAATTTAAAAAGCGTTTTGTAGTCCATGCACGCTTTCAATCGGGAGATAGCAAAATTAATCTTAAGAGAAGAAGAAAAAGAAGAAGATAAACGCATGTAATCTGGGTGATGTTGAAATACATGTGCATGACTAAATGAGGTTTTTCGTTTACATGCATGTGAACTTCTCATTCTAATGAGTACCTCTAAATCTAAAATGCACTTTATTGTACACGTAAACCCAACCTGCTAGCTTTGTCTTTTCATTGTAAGGTAGAATTCGCATCATCAGATTATGGAGCAAGTCAGTTGCTTAGCTATTCGAGTTATCGAAATTAAATGCTAATTTATTTAATATTATAGAGAATTTACTGTCAGCTGATAATAATGCTGAACGAGAATATGGAAACACACCCACGCCACACCTTTGACACACCCCCACATTCTGACCAATCACGTTGCTCCAGTGGTGAGCGCCGTGCGAATCACTGGAGCAACGTGATTCGCACGGCGCTCACTTTCGAGATTTGACCGATTAAATACGATAATGATGCATTTAAAACACGATGATATTTAATGTGGAGCTCTCAACACGTATTCCTAGATATCTCCCTCATCTATACACATGAGGATTTTCGACAAAAGATAGCTGTTGAACAACTTGAACTTGTACATCAAACGCTAGCCTTCTTTCCGCTTCGTGCGTGAACGACGAACCCACGACATATCGGACGATCGTGTATCTTGCATATTAAACAGGGTCGAAGTTGAGAGCGAACAATGAATTTATTCGACAGCAGCGATCACGCTTTGAATGAGCGTGATTCGACACGAGGTCAACAAACTTTGGTGTGCACCGTCGTGCTACAATATGTACAGAGGGGGAAAGCAGTTGATTATTTTACTGACCTTAAGTCCACAAGACCAAGATCATTCAAATCATAAGGATGTTAAATTATATTTTGTGAACCAAAGCGAGAAAAATACTCATGATCTCTGAAAAAAAGTGCGTAAAATCTTATCTGTATTCACATTTTTAAATTCCCTATTGGCCTATAGATGAACACCCCTAAAAATGAACTAATCTATACTAAATGTCTGCTGTAACGAGCTCGGTGGTATAGGTGTGTTCCACGCACGCTATACGAACAGCAGGCTATTTGTAGCAGACGACAAACATTACATAACCGGGGCATAAATAAATACCTTAGAAAAAAAGATAGATAGATGCCATTATGGTGGAGATGCATTTTTTGTATTTAGTTGTCTTGCTCCTCGCCTCAAAAGGATATCACTGTTTGAAGAAGCTCTAAAGTGCTGAACATTAGCTTGAATTGGAAGCGGCTGTAGCTAGTGCATGGTCGCAGTTACTTTAACGCTGTATTGTGGATGGCCACTTCATTAACATTCACAAGCCTGAATTCTCATCGTCAGTCTTCTCTTTGCAGACTCGATTTTCTTTGATATTTTCATGTGAATTAAATTGTTAATATGGCTTTCTCTTGGATGAAAAGTCTTGAGGAAAATTTTGACTCGGAGAAGCAACATGTTTGGTTCCTTCAAAACTGGTGGCTTGCTTTTCTCTTCTCCATCATCTACTTCGTCGGTGTCTTCACGGGGCGCGCATGGATGGAGAACCGGCCCAAGTTCGACCTCCGAGGAGCCCTCACCGCCTGGTCAGGCGGCCTTGCCATCTTCAGCATCGCCGGCGCGATGATCACCATCCGTGACCTCGTCGACTACGTGTCCCTTGACGGTTGGCATAACTCGGTTTGTGATGCAACCATCTTCGACGGCCGGATCGGGCTGTGGACGTGGTTGTTTATCGTCAGCAAGGTCCCCGAACTCGGCGATACCGTCTTCATCGTACTCCGGAAACAGAAGCTGATGTTTCTTCATTGGTATCACCACATCACCGTTCTCCTCTACGCGTGGTACTCGTACAGGGACCAAATCGCCCCAGCTCGCTATTTCATCGTCGCCAATTTCACCGTCCATGCCGTCATGTACAGTTACTACGCCCTACGAGCGTCAGGCCTCGTCAAAATCCCTCGCCAGGTCAACATCACCATCACTCTCATGCAGCTCATTCAAATGGTGATCGGCTGCCTGGTCAATATTTACGCACTTCTTCAACTGAATGCGGGAAGAAAATGTGATACGACCTATCAAAACGTCGCCTGGTCGCTTGTCATGTATTTCAGCTATTTCATGCTCTTCGCGCAATTCTTTTACAATGCTTATCTCAGGGTGCCTAGTAAGAAAGATGCCAAGCATCGCTATTCGAACGAAATGAATGGGAATCATCAAATCAAAATAGATTGATTGATAGGTCATTGCTTAAATCCTTCCTCATGGTCTCGGTGTGTGGATAAGGAGTATCATTTCTTCTCCAGATACTTCGTAAAGAAAGACGCCGAGAAAAATGTCATCATCAGGGATCATGTTTACGCATCGGTTTCGAACAATAATAATGAACATACAGTCAGCGCCAAGTTGAAATTTTTTGACTGATCAATCCATCTCTTCCCCAGTGTATCAGTGTGTGGTTCGTTCCTTACAAATCTTTTTTCCCCTCTTTATTTCTTAAATCCAAGTGTTGTGCATAGGATGAGATGTTTTGTACAGTATTAGTAGCGGAATACCAATATGAAAATATGAAAGCACAATCAAAGATTTTGTATAATGAAAGGAAAGAAAATGATTGTTCTATTAATTTGGCAAAATTCTAGACATGCGTTAAAAAACATGAAGACGTTTTAATGAATCACGAACAATATTCATTTACCTGATATTATTTCAAAAATATTGACAATCACTGTAATCACTGAATCTGTAAGAAATGCAGCTGATACCCTGACTTGTAAGTCCGTTATTAGAATATTCATTTTTTGGCAAAAAACATTATAATTTAATGTAAAAATCCTGCTCGTTTGTCGTGTATCCTATATGATGTTGTAAAATCCTGTTCTTATATATATATATGAGACAGTTGAGAGATAATAGCGTAGCATGAATCAAAGTTCCTCAGAGCTGTCCTACCAATTTGGAAATTTTGCAAAGGTTGAAAAAATGTCTCCGCCGGGAATCGAACCCGGGCCATTGGCTATGAACGCCAATGCCTTAACCACTAGACCATGGAGACGGGCTGGTGGTTGCGGCGACTCCGAATTCGCTTAACCGAACGAATTTGGAGTCGCCGAAAGTTCGCCGATAAATCGCCGATTATATATATATATATATGTTTTTTTTTAATGAGTAGCCTTTATCTTAATTTGTTGAGTTCCTTTGAATAACTACATTAACCCTTTGCACGCGAAAGGTGAAATTTTGCACATTCGTACACTATTGAATTCAACAATCGTAATAACTAGTTTTCTCTCTCACCTTTGTACTACTAGGACTAACAGATGACTATAATGCTCAAGTAGCATCCGTAGAATATTTATCAGTATCATAGATGCAATGAGGAAAGCCAGATTCAAAGAAAATACCAAACGAACAATGGTCATTATTATCCCCTCAGAATTAATTCAGCGTGCAAAGAGTTAAAATGTTGTTTGCTGCATTCCAATTTTATATTGTTTTTAACATACACAACTTATTTCGTAAACTATACTCAACTCAAACTATACACTGCTATAGACTTCAGGCAAAGTGTTCAAGTGATTTGTTGTCGTTGTTGTTGTTGTTAATGTAATGTGCAATTTTCTTTCCTTACCTTGGAAGTCTTTATATCTAAATTCCATTAACCGTTACCTCAAACGTTGTCATTTAGAACACTGATTTTGCTTGTTGATGTGACATGGTCAAGTGCAGAGCACAGAGCTTTACAGTTCAGGGCCCCGTTACAGAAAAAATACCATTAATGTCATGGTAACTCTGCCCTCAATGGTAACTTCCATGATAACATTGCTAACAGCCAGTCAAATTCAAGGTTTCCATGAAAGTTACCATTGATGGCAAAGTTACCATCAATGGTTAGTTTTATGCAACGATTTATAGCCTCATCTTAATCAATGGAACCTTTGATTTAAATGCATTAAAAATTCACACAATCATGGTAATTAAGCTTTCTAATCAAGCTTTCAAAGAGTATACACACCCTGCTGCCAGCTTCAGGAGCGACTGTTTCAAAGTAACAGAGGAAGGGGCGTTTTAGGAATTATTTTATATCTTTATCCCATGCCCTCGGCTGAGACAGTATGTAATGAGCTTTGGCATAATTATAAAATGTTTTCCTCCGAATAATTTGTTCAATCCCGCTTGGATAACACAAACGATTGATTTACAGATGTTGTAATCAAAAGGATGAAAATGAAGAAATTGAAATCCTGATGACGTAAAAACAAAGCTGAAACAAATCCAGAGTATAATATTCCAACACAAAATTTGAGAAGTCGATCCTTCCTGTATACTGAAAACTGGTTGACTAGAAGAAATTGTATACAATTATGTATGGGTGAAGACTTTCTACTGAGTGCCTAGCTACATGTAGCTGGAAGCCAGTGTAGAAACTGATGGCTAGTGGGTGCACAAAAGAATCAAGTTGAATAGCCAAACTGAGAAATGCTATAACAACGAATTAAGTACTAGTAGTAGAACAGCGGTCTTGTCATGATAGGAATAAGAAAGTAGTAATTAAGCTCTGATCATGTTGAAATAAGTATTTGATGAATAAATAAAAGGCTACAATACAATTAGATTATTGCACTACATTGTTCCTTCGATGTCTGATGTTTTGGATGCCGCCAAAGTAAACGGCATAGAGAAATGAAAAAGGCGTTGACGTGGACAAAAATAAATGCGGTTACATTACATCTACAAACCCTTCCATGAAAGCTAATACCGTAAACATGGTAAACATTCAACATACACATTACATCTTCTCTGCAGTTGATAAATGTTTATTAGTATAATTAGTACTAGGGATAACATTTATTTCAGTATAGCTACTACAATTTTATTTCAATAAGATCAGTACAGCGCACGCCCCATATGGTATACTGCAATAAAACTGTGGTTGTACCATACTTTTTGACAAGGATTTTTAATTGAAGTTTCTTTTTTTTTTTTCATTAATCACCTGACGATTATCTATGCGTTTGAAATTATAAAACATTATTTTTTTCAGTTGCCTCATACGCCATCGACAGAATGTCCTATAGGACATCAAACCATAATCAAATCAAATGTATGCTACGCTGACAATTCATTATTAGTATTTACAACATGTATTTACATGCATTTACTATTCGTTCTCTCGAGTCATGGAAATACCGTGATTCTCCCATGATAATTAATAAGAAAATTCAGCCTCATAGACAACTATGTTTTCTCTTTATTGTGCAATGGCTTGTCAACCACATCAAAGTTCACCAACAATTTAAAGTTTTATGCAGAAAGAAGTATAAACAAACGTAATAACCACAAATAGAAGGCCTGTTATTCGTGCATTGTTTAAATTCGTCTCTGAAAGGCCTACAAGTATGACAAGAACACTAATTGTCAGAAATATCATGATGAATATTTACAAGACAAGCACATCCAGAGATCGACAGAGTAACCATAAATCTACAAGGAAACATTATATCAAGAGCATCATAATCATGCAAACTCTGGCTTTCGCTAAAACTTATGTTTCATGCAGACAGCGCCACTGCCTTTAAACGTAATAAAAACAGTAATATAAACCGCTTATCAGTAAAAAATACACTGCATACAATCGTTGGGCAAAAGTTATAGCAAGTTAATTTCTTTTTGGTGGCTCTTTGAACAACATCTCTAAAACCCCAACAAAACAAACAGTAAATATGTCCCCACATCAAACTTAAAGGTTCAGAGGCTTTTCATTCCATGTCACCTGCTTTTAGATTTAGCATCATTTTAAATTCCTTTCTGTTTTTAAAAATGTCAAACTCGTACGTTTTCAGCACCATCCTACATTCATCGACTCATTTTTATTTATTCGCCATGGCAAACAGCGGCAAATATCATGTTTCCTCTTGATATCATTAGGGGAAAGGCATAATGCACGCAGGTTAACAATGTTCCACAATAATAGCATTGCACAGCGGAGTCCAAATCACTGTCAGTGAAGTTGAAGATATCCTGGCTATATTTTGCTTACTCTCATATGTCAGTTTCTAGATTAAGTTTTTAAATTAAGTTTTATTTAAATACAGTAAAAATAAAAACAGGCTAGCAGCCTAGAACAGCTGTTTTTCAACATGTTCGTATCTGAAACAAATAGATGAATAAACAGATATAACACAGATGAAAATATTATAATACAATTAAGATAAATATAAAGAAAAAATAAAACAAAGCAAAACTAAACAAACTGATTCACATAGGATTAGAAACAAATGACTACAACAAAGAAATCACAAAGGTCATGCGTCATGAGGTCGCCTACTTTTGCGTTACATGGTGATTCTACCTTCAGTAGTGTACTTTTTCATTTTGAAACATGATATCTCCTTAAGTATTAACCCTGTGATAGCAAAAGTATATATTTTCTGAAAGGAAATTACAAGATTACAAGAAGAATCTAAATGTGCACTAAAAATGGCACAAGGTGTAAGACAAAAGAATTATGTAAACATGAATATGTAAAATGTAATAATTCTTATTATCTCATTGTTTTCAACACAACTTTTTCTGTGGCACTCTTAGGGCAGTTCTAATGTTGCATTTTTTATGAGCCACTGTATATAAAGTGTTCTACAACAGCCATGCTTATTTTTCGATCGTAAGATAGTAAAGCTGAACATAATAGCTTTAATTTGGAACCAGATGTGTAGCCATATTGCAAGTTTTGAGCAAATATTGACATCTTCCTAAAACTATTGAAAAACGTAAGTTCCGTATTGACTTTGTACAGGCAGTGCGAATTTTGACCTAAAATTCCAATATTTCAGTTTTCAACACTACCATTGATTAGCTAAACTCACTTTTAAATCATAAAACAGTAAAGAGGAGTAGATTAGCTTTAATTGTGGTACAACATTTGAAGTCATATGGCAAGTTTTGTCAAAAATATCAAAATTTTTCAAAAAGATACACTGAAATCTGCATTTTCCCATTCATGTTGTACATGCTGCGCCGCTTCCGGCACCACCCCTTGCCTTTCAAATATAAAAGGCTGTAATTCAAGTTATATATTACCTATAGCTTTGCAGACTAATAGCATATTAATTACAGCTTTAAGACGATACCAAACTTATTATGTTAGCCTCAATGATTCTGATAAAAATCAAGAAAAACTTCAGTTTGAAAACACAAACAGCACCACCGTTTTTTAGTTCAGAGGCGAGTTCATGACACATGACCAAAATATATTACTAGGCAAGAACGGTAGGGGGTATAGATTATCTACACAATCGATTGCATTTGCCAACTTAGCTGCAACATTTGTATCAGCTGAACATGCTGAAAGCACACAATCCGAGAGAAAAACTGGGGAAGGGAGTAGATAATATGACAGTATTTCGCGCTTGTTTTCTCAAAATTTATGGTGTAGTTGATACTGTGAATGTCTTTGGGTCATGGAGGTGGCGTAGTCGAGTGGTTTGTAAACACTCAGCAAAGGTAGTGGGTTCGAACCCTGGCACGACACCAGCACCATTTAAATCTGTATTAGCCACTATCCGCCTGGGTACCCGGAACACTGAACACCGGGTACCTGTTTGTTTAGCACTGTGAGCGTCTGGAAAAAGCGCCTGGCTGGAATGGAATGGGCTTAAAGACATTGGCAATAAATTATATAAGGCGCTATAAACATCCAGAATAATAATCATTATCCTTATCATCATTATTAGTAGTACTATGATTATCATGATTGTTGTAGTTATTATCATCATTATTATCATTATTATAATTATCATCATCATTATGATTATCATTACTATAATTATCATCATCATTATTATTGTCATTGTCATCACTATTCATACTACTACCACCACTACGAGTTCTACTACTATCACTCTACTACTACTACTACTACTACTACTACTACTACTACTACTACTACTACTACATGTATCTCTAAAATCACCAGTTAAACGATTTTCTACTACGCTTCAATCATCAAATTCATGAAACTTCTAATAGCAAAGTGATTTTTTGCCACTTCGTTCTGAAAGAATATTGGTAAAATCAATACCATTCTATTTTTCCCTTGCAGTACAATAACCACTGATGACTTATGGCATATTCGCCGAACTTTTGTAATCTCATAGGGCAGGTTTGACAAAACTATAAGCTCAGTCTGGAGAATTACTAGACCCAGTGTACGTGATTTAATACTGCAGCATCAAATGTCTGCAGATCACCTAATGATATCTGACAATTATCATTATTTCGTTGAAGGAGATAATTATAATTCCTTCTTATACTTTGTATCCTATATTCCACCATGCGCTTTTTTTCTTTTTGTTTTTTAAGGTGTCATATTTCGTTTGCATTTTCTTTACACAAAGATGGCAAATCGTCAACTATTCTCTATTTGTATATACTTATAAATGGAGAGAGAGAGAGAGAGAGAGAGAGGGAGGGGGGAGGGGGAAAAGCGAGAGGCGAAGACAGAGACATGCGCGTCGGAACATTGCCTCCCCACCCCCCCTCAATGCACTGTCTGCTTTCAACGTTCCGGTGCGCCTGGAGAGAGAGATAAAGCCTGAAGAAAGGAAGAAAGAAAGAAAGAAAGAAAGAAGAAAGGAAGGAAAGAAAGAAAGAAAGAGAGGAAGATATTGATTAATGAGAAATTGTTAATTGTTGCATTTCCTCCACCATATCAATAACATACCTAAATCAATTTAAGTGGGATATTTTTTCAAGTGAGGACTTCAACATGTTCAGGGAACTGCCAAAACCCTGCTTTATACCTGTTTACTAGTGGTTTAATAATTGTGCCCTTAACACGTTTAACGTTTGCTAACATCTAACCCATCGACGAATTGTTAATAATTTTACCACACCTTCATCTCTTGGTTTTACTGATTACGGCATAGAATTACACCACAATTTATTATAGCGCAACGAAATGGTTAGATTTGTACACATTTTAAATAACAAGTTTCTCTGAACTTAGACAACAGAGATATCAGCAAAGGTAATGAAATCCACTATGCGGCATTTAGCTATGCTAAAACTATACAGTAGTTCATTTTGTTTTGAAAAGGAAAGTCAGTTGTCATATTATTTTTTGAAAACTTAGCGCAATCCCTTGATAAATGTATCCAGACTTTGCGAGCGGTCATGAACGAGATGCACATTGGAAACGTCCAATCTTCCTGCCAGAGCGATGAATTCTGCCAATTCAAAAGTCTTCGGCTGGGCTCTTCGAAAAGTGTCGATGTGGATGTTTAAGACAGCAGGCGTGTACTCGAAATCATGTACAATCACGGCTACGTGATCCTTCCCTGAAAATAAAATAAACACGAAGAAATGGAATGAATACTGCCCTGTTGTTGGTGAACTCAAAGATCACAAAGGACATAATAAATCAGTCACTCATTCCATATCAACAAATAAGAAACTCAATCAATCACCTGTCCATTGAACTCGTTATCAATTAATCAATCAACCAATCAATAGTTCATCCAGTCACTCAATCATTTATGCTTTCAAAGAATCAATTAATCAGTCAAGTATCAAAACAGAAAAATAAGTTTTCTTGATTTCAAAGGAATGGAAGAATAATAAAACTGTGAAAACGATCAGTTCATTACTGCAACCATGGCAACAATCTTTCAGTATGATTAATGAAACAAACAAAAAATTGACTAATTTGATCACACGTTCCCAAACTACCATAATTTACGTTTTTTCTTACCAAACAACCTACTGCAGTACACCAAGTATTCGTCATAGATTGAGTTGGGAACATCGGTGACGGAGAAACCTCTATTCTCCACGGAATGACACAGAATCATGGCATCCGTTTTGTCCACCTCAGACGGAAACTTAAAATCCTTCAGGCAACTGTAAGGAAGCTGCTGGTCTCGAATTTCATATCCAAAGGATGACCATTTGACCAAAGCTTGTAAGTGTTCCTTGAATCCTCTGACACTGTTCAACCCCCAAGAGGTGCAAATATATATGACGGGCTTGCGAGGCCTAGTTGCCAGCACCTTTCCAGACACAGGTGAAGTCCCAAAGAACTTGCCGTTCTTTTTCTTGGTAGTTTCTGGTTTGCTTGGTTTTGATGTGCTGGGTTGAGTGTGTTCATCTCCAGGTGGTGTTCGAAAGGTGTTGGCTGTGAAACATAACAAATGAAAAAAAAAACAACAACAAGACTCTCTGTTTGTAATGTGTGAAAATATTTCGAAGCACCTCGATAATGCAGCAATAAAAAGAATTTCAGAAAGTGTACCACGAGTCTTGTGGCAAATATGACTGCAACTATGCTAATCTAGAGTCTTTTGAAGATCATCAGTATAGCTTTGGCAATAGAACAGCACTATCGGATTCCAGAATGAAATCTCCAGAATGAAATGTCGCTCTGCACCAGGCGTTCCTTCTAAGGCAACTGAATTTAATTTGACTGATATTTATTTAGACTTGATGAAAGAAAAACAGTTAAAAGACAGATTTCTAATTGGGCTGCGTAGTCCATGCTCATGCAATGTCCAACCCTTGCTAACAGAAATTTCAACCTAACCTTTAGCGGAATCGGACTTTGAGGCTTCCTCCAGGAATTTCACCAAGCTGTCCCAATCTTGCTCCCTCATCTCTGGCTCCTTGTCCATCATTCCACAGATCATAACCAGACCAGCCTTCTCGAAGGTGGTCCTCTGGGTGAGCTTGAAAGTATCCATCTTGACTTTTCTCACTTTTTCCTCTTCGGGTGGGAAATCGTGAGCAATGACCACGATCCTTTCTTTTCCTATATAGAGAACATAAATGTGGAGGGGGAACACTACTTGAGCATAGGTTATTTCAAGATGAAACAAGTGTCTTCCTAGGTCAGGAATACACAATTATTACCAAAATTACATTTGGGATTATTTTAAAATCATTTATCTGTTTTCTCTATTTTCCTCCTCCCAGGTCAGCCTCCTTTTTCGTGAGTTTGTTTCTTAAGGAATGCTATATGTGCTTTTGACGAACTCTGAGTTGTTCTTTAGCCATGACCGATTTCACTATTTGAGAAAAGGGTGTGGCTCTCAAGCATGATAATCAAAAGTTAGGACCAGGAATAAAGAAAATGTTGAACGCTACTTCTACCTCGAAATGGAGGAACATCGGATAGTTTAACTGTAACCCTTGGTTTTTCTTTTTAGGAAGGCTTCAGATATCTTACCAAGTACAGACATGAAACGCAAAATCGCAAACGGGTACAACCTTTGTACCCGTTTGTTCACTCACCCAGCGTCCTGTTACAGTAATCAAGGAACTCATTATAGAGGGCGTCTGTCACATTGGTGATGGCGAAACGTCTGTTCTCGATGGAGTGACAGAGAATCATAACATCTACCGGCTCTGTGAATGTGTAGTGTTGAATTCTACTGTAGGGCAGCTGAAGGACCTTCACCTCCTCGATGAGATCAGACCGTGATTGCTTAAACTTCTGGAGTTTTTTCTTTAAACCCTCAATAGTGAAAAGCTGCGAAGATGTCATGAGCGTGACGGTAATCTTCGGTTTCACTATTAAACAAATAGAGTGCATGTACATGTACATGTAAAATGCAATCAGATAATCGCAAAGACTTCTGAAACAACAAAAACAAAAATCTCAATGGGACAAATTCAGTATAGCCCTGACCATCAGTGCTTGAAACTCACGTGAGTGTGTGTGTGTGTGGGTGGGGGGGGGGGGGGGGAGGGGGTTGGCTTTTTTAACCACATGCATGTTGGTAACAACAGCACGTTAATTCATTTGGTGAACGATTAAAGAGCGATGTAGATAAAATGCCTTGCTCAAGGGCATAAGTGCCGTGCCGGGGATTGAATCACCGATTCTCGCGTCTCCATGTCAAGCGCCTTAAATCACTGGACCACGGCACCGCCCCCTCCCCCCCCCCCCCCCCCCCCCCCCATATTTCGCACGATCGATCATGACCCAAAGCTGTCGCCACGGGTTTTCCTCACATTTTCTGTTGAAATCTCTTGCACATTTTAGACCCAGTTTTAGAGGACCGGGCGCGCGGTTTCGAAGTTACGTTAACATTTTGTACACACACATCAGGCAATAAATTGCTGATGTTGTGTATATTTTCAATACAAATTGTGTTTTTAGCCGAATTCAGGAATGTATTGATTGTTTTTACTTTTTTCTAGTTGAAGTGAAATTATTTTAGTCATTTTATGATCGCAAGAGTGTGGCCAAAAAAATTGGGTGGGGGGGGGGGGAACTTAGAAAACAAAAGGACACCCCCAAAGAAATACATAAGAAATGCCCAAAACAAATACGTATGAAAATTATTGATACCTGATTTTTTCATATGTTGTTGTCGAGCATGATAAAAAGAATATATATCCAAAATGAACAATCATATACATTATGATTACAGACTTTAAGAATATAACGGCAGAAATAAACTGCATACCTTCAGGTAGATACAACGTATTGGCCAAATGAATTAGGTTTGCTCTGTGCAGTGCCCCCCGTAGATCAATTCTCTGCTTGCTTCCAGACGTTTTTTTTCTCCAGGCCTCCAACATACGCAAGATGCCAGATTCCGAAGGTTTGCCATATCCACAGAAGTCAAAGATAGCTGTGCGATTTAAACCGAGTTCTATTCCAAGAGAACGAACAATTCCGTATTCACCACTAGTGAGAGCTTTTGTTAGATTTTGAAGTTGTCTGTCCGATACTGCAACTTGAAAGATAATAAGAAAATTTGAGGATTTGTAAATAAACTCCATATGCATGTATCAATTCGTTGGGAAATCACTTTGAAATAATGCAGAGGAGAACGAGAATAACGAGCATTAGTCATCCTCGGGTTGTTGGTTGTGTTGGTTACCCGTCAAAACCTGGACTTCAAACTCTACTTAACATGTTGAATATATATATACATATAAATAAATCAATACACACTCACGCACACACACACACACACACACACACACAGCTGTACATCACTATACTACCGAGCACAACAATTGGACTTCTATTGTCCCCTGTCCTCTCAAGGCTGACGGAATAAACCCAAATCCTTTGACAACTGAGGACTATTGTTTACCAACCGAGGACTATTGTTCTCAGGAATTTTCTTTGTTCACTGTCCTCGCTTGCAAAGCTATACAAGTACACACACACACGTACACACACACACACACACACACACACACACACACATATATATATATATATATATATATATATGTGCATTTACACTGAAAGAAATGAAAATGGGAGAATAATAATTGCGTAACTCCCTCAATGTTCCCCAGAGCTGTCATCCATTTTGAATCAAGGGTTGAAAAAATGCATTTGTCAAATGTCCTTCAATGTATTGTCCCCTTATTCTGACTTATGCATGTATTCGGGCTTCCAGCTCGGATCCAACTGCGGCACGCGGCTTCTCATTGTTCATTAACTCATCTGCACCAATACAAAGAATCAAAAGGGTTGGAAATCTGTCTGTCGGTCAATTGCATTCGGTCACGCCTAACTGCTGGCCCACCTCTGTGGCCCTGGCGTTCTAAGCCAGTGACCCGGGTTCGATTCCCGGCGGAGGCATTTTTTCAACCCTTGATGATGATTCAAAATGGATGACAGCTCTGGGGAACATTGAGGGAGCTACGCAATTATTATTCTCCCATTTTCATTTCTTTCAGTGTTTATTATTTACAAGGGAGTTGCCAAAGTTGTTTGCATTTGTCAAATGTCTTTCATATATATATATTAGGTGATCATGAATTCTGTAATCTCATTGGTCAACCATCCACTGAATATTTCCCGTATTCCGTGAATGAGGTCAGATGTCGCTGTTGTTTTTAAGTTTTGCATTGTTGTGGATATTTGGGCGCATGCGCCATATTCATCCCTGCATATATCCCGTATTCCGTGCGCGTGATGACGTTATCATCACATCTGCTCATGCAGATATGCAGCTCAGATACACAGCTGACATCGTTGTCTTGTTAAATTTGATCTAACGTGAAGGAACTCATGTTTTGGAAGGGTTTTTACGACTATTGCACATAAGTACCTATTAATTCTCGGTTGAATGAACACATAAATTAAAACAAGATATCTACATCTTAACATTATGAAGTATGTATTGCTTTATTTTTGTGCACTAAAAATCATATGAATATCATTTTTAGCATGTTTTTTTATGACCGGTGTACATGTATCAATGATATCTCATAGCATTTAATTGAAAGTTCACGCTTCTATGAGCACGTGGGACTGGAAAAGCTTTTTTTTTCATGTATTGACCAAAATTCAATTGCTTAATTTGGTTAATAATCATGATAAGTCTTCTTGGGTAGTTCGTCTGATTTAATTTTCATCGAAATCCCAATCTCTAATGCTTCAGTGAGCAAAAAAAGACAAGAAAATTATGCAAATGAGTAGAAAGTTTAGGGCGTTGTCCCTGCTTTGTGCCGTATCGGATACTTAATTGGCGCAGGATCCTGTTAGTTAGTGACCTCCTGAAGATATGTGCCAAATTTCATGAAAAAAACAGTAGAATGAAGAATCAAATCAGACGAACTCCCCAAGAAGACTTATGATGGTTACCCAAATTAAAAAACTGAATTTTGGTCCACAAGTGAAAAAAGAGCTTTTCCAGTCCCACGTGCTCATTGGAGCGTGGACTTTCAATTAAATGCCATGGGATCACTGATTCACGTACATCGGTCATATAAACATGCTAAAAATGTTATCAATATGAGTTTTTGAGCATAAAAGTAAAGCAATAATTTATTGATGCTTTCAACATGATGGTGATATTTTGTTTTTATTATCTGTTCATTCAACCGTGAATTAATAGGTATCAATTGCAAAAGTTGCAAAAACTCTTCCAAAACACAATTTCCCTTGCATTAGATCAAATTCCGCGCAAATGATTACAAAAATGCAGATTTTGCCATTTTCACCTCTTGCTCACTCAAGCATGAAACTTGGCGCACAAGTCATTTGGTATGTTGGGGAGCGCATTAAATTTATGTTGCATGCCTTCAAACGCTGAAAACTTAAAGTTTGTTCTGATATCATTTAATAAAAGTCATGGAATGAGGCTTGTGAACTTTCAAAAATGACCAGTTTGCATTTAGGTCACTGAAGCGTGACCGAAGGGTTTACCCTGAATTTTGCATGGAATGTAGCTGGGAAATGTAGCTACATGAATCTGCATTCAAATTTCATCAAATGTTCCTGATTGAAAAAATACACAGATTTGTTTTAAGGGGAACTTACTTTTTGTCTTGTGTTTAGATACACACACACGCCCACACACAACTGATGATAGACATGTGAATACACAACACACAGTATAATTTGTATGATATCCACACCACCGGCACATACAGTGGGTGATTTCACACTAGTCATAGAGGTTGAAATCCATGGCCTGGTGTGGCCGCTTCCTGGCTTGATCTGCACCAACGTTTGTTCAGAACGTGCACAGCCTCGATGGTGGTGAGAACAAGCCCAGGTTAATTCTAACTCCTGTTGCCATTTTCTGATGGGTCCACTACAGCTGCCCCCGACTTGGGCGGACGGTGCATCGCGGTGGTGGGTTGAGCGCTTTTGTGCCGGGAACCCTCCCTCTCCAGCTGCAGTGACTGTCAGGACATCTAGTAGATCCCACTCTTCTCAGTTCACTTTTATCGCTTCTTAAAAGGCTAGGAACAGTTGGTGTACACACCAAAGTGCCAAGACCTTGCCCCTACTTTACCCTGTATATCCTAGACTGGAGAACACAGGATAGGATATGCACCCTAGATGTTGAAATGTGTGCAATTCCATTCAGGGCAAGACTGGTTGAGTCCAATGCTACCTTGATTTCTCTGTTTGTCAAACCAAGGTATCGAAAGCATGTCCTCAGCGACCGGCTTGTGAATCCTCTGGACCTCCTTCTGGACCCTACCTCCACAGGGAAATAACAAAGTTCCCATCCTGCATATTGCCCTTGCCTGAGGACGAGTGATATCATGTCTTAGTGGTGTAGTAATTATTTCAGGAGGGAAGACTGTTGGGTGTTTGTCTTCATCCCACACCACCTTCCAGTCCTCACAATTCTGAATGGTTTCTTGCTTATTGGCCCTCACCCAGGTTGTGTTGCCATACCGGTTGTATGGTGGCCCTGAAGTACGCTCGACGACAGGTCATGTGCGACGCGAATTTCGGTCATCAATTTCGTGACCCATGACGTGAAATTCATGTCCCGGGACCCGAAATTCGTGACCCGAGACGAGAACTTTGCGACAAGGGTTGCAAAATTCACGCCCTGTAGTCGCCAAATTCGTGACTTTTGCTCATGAATTTCATGACTTTGGGTTGCAAATTTTGCGACTTAGGTCGCATATTTGACGACCTACGTCGTGAATTTTTTGTACATGCCTGAGCGAATTTCGCGACCTAGTCGCTAAATTCGCGATTTGGGTCATCAATTTCGTGACCCATGACGTGAAATTCATGTCCCGGGACCCGAAATTCGTGACCTGAGACGCGAACTTTGTGACAAGGGTTGCAAAATTCACGCCCCGTAGTCGCCAAATTCTTGACTTTTGATCGTGAATTTCATGACTCTGGGTTGCAAAGTTATATATTTGACGACCTTCCTCGTGAATTTTTTGTACATGGCTGAGCGGGACAGTATGAACCGGAAGAAGATATTGAGCGGAAGAAAAGGGCCCGTTTTCGCGTCGTTGACGTTGTCATCTTGTCTCTGCCGTATATCAAAAGACAGCGAAGAAGATCTTCAAGAAGTCAGACTTCCATCATCGTCGACAACGGCCATGTGTTGACAGCTGACTCAAAGTCACACACACCACCCGCGTGCAGACGTGCACGTGCTCATCGTGCACATATTATGTTGACCGATTCACATCTTTAGCACTCGCACCACTCAGCCATTTACAAAAAAAAATCGCGACTAAGGTTGTGAAATATGCAACCTAAGTCGCGAAGTTCGCAACCCAAAGTCTTGAAAGTCACGACCCAAAGTCACGAATTTCGCGACTACAGGGCGTGAATTTTGCAACCCTTGTCGCAAAGTTCGTGTCTGGGGTCACGAATTTCGGGTCCCAGGTCATGAATTTCACGTCATGGGTCACAAAATTGGTGACCGAAATCGCGAAATTCGCGTCGCACATGACCTGTTATCGAAGGTACTTCAGGGCCACCAGACGGTTGCCCTTGGCTGACTTGAAGGCAATGCCCGTGTGGATTTCCTTGGATTTCTCTTTTCCAATATCACTTTTCTTTTCTAAATACAAGTCATTGTGTCAAGCAGATATTCATTTTATTTTGTATTGATGTTAAAAAGAGAAAATAATGTATATTAATTTACGAATTATTATCAAGGAAATATATCCTATATTTCGTGTTATTTTGGAAATAAACTTAAACTTGAACTTGAACTTGAACATACAACTCTATGATGTTAGTATAAGTGTTTATAAATTTGCCGTAAAATCACCCAGAAATGGGCTCCTTGCTGAACAGTTTGAATACGAACTTTTTATTTTGGCATTTTAATGTTGACTTTCAAATTTACTAGCGGCAGTTATGATCAACCAATGATTTATAGACTGATGAAATTTACATTGATCTAAATGTATTCCTAATGGATGTTGGAGGAACTGGAGACAAGAAAGACAAGAAAGCACAACTATTGAGTAGACCAAAGTTTCTGAATTTGTTTTCATCGTAACTTTACCTATTAGATTACACTACAGAATTCATGTAGATCTACACATAAAACGATAAAATTGTTACCCCCTGCTTGTTCTTACGAATATGGTGCCATATTCCATCCGGCCTCATGGAATATGGCATCAGACCGTAGCTATATCTGCCCGTATTTCGTAAGAACAAGCAGGGGGTAGTATCCGGAGATGAAACGCTGCGTCGAACTCTATTCCCACTGGCTGTCTGCTTAGGGCACAGATGGAATGGCATACGTTTAAGACGTGCATGCCCCCCCCCCCCCGGGGGGGGGGGGCACTCAGTATATAATGTATGGTGGGTATGTGCCGCGGAGAAGACCCCCATTTTCACACTCAAATTTCCGTTCCGAAGCATAGCATTTTTATCTTATTGAGAAAAAGAACAAAGAAAGTCGTTCCAAAGCAAAGCGTTTTCTTTTTATCGAGAAAAAAATCAATTCCAAAGCTTCGCATGTTTTTCGTTACGCCGTTCCGACCGCATTGATCCGCTACAATGAGCTGCATTTTTGGTTAAAAGTGGCCCGCAGAGCGCTGCCCGACCATCGCCTCATCTGCGCGAGCGCACCCGGCGACCGTGCCGCCGGGTTAGCTGCATGCACGTATGCCCGTTCGATAGGATACATACGCACTCACACGCAGGCGAACCGTTCCAAAGACCCTCCTTTTCACAATAAGCTCGTTCCAAAGCCCCCGTTTTTTGTCTCGCCCGCGGCACATACCTACCAATTTTGGGGTCGAGTACCCCCCCCCCCCCCCCCGGGCGTGCATGCCACAGAAAATTGCTCACATCCAAATCATCTCTCTGAATCCGTCACTGCGTATTCAGCAATCCCATTCACTCTTCATATTTTTGTGTGTCACTGTCAAGAAAAGAAAAATAGAGTTGTCATTTCTACCTAGTACCTGTATCTGTAGCACTCTTCACAAGGTCTTGTTGCTGGTGTGACCGTTCAAATTTGCTTGTTGACCTAATGTTCACACCGGGCATGTTGGCTCAATTGATAGAGCGTCCGCCTCATGAACGGGAGGTCGTGGGTTCGATCCCCGGCCGAGTCATACCAAAGGCTTACAAAAATGGGACCTTCTGCCTTCTAGCCAGGCGCTCGGCATATAAGAATGGAGAAGGGTAATAATTACATATTACGTTATGCAGGGCCCGCTGGAAGATCAGCTGATAGCTGAAGTGGTTACCCTGGGTAAATAAGAGTTATTATTATTATTATTATTATATTTACATGAAGAGGATGAAGATCCACGGTCGGATCCAGCACCAAAACGGAAGGTCTCTCTGGTGTCAACATGGGGAATGATAGAATCTGAGTAATCTGTACGACGAAACCGAAAACCGTGGCTCTGTATTGTTTTAACAGAATGATAAGAAAGAGGAATAACAAGGAAGGTTAGAAGTGAACAAGAAGGAAATATCTCATGTTTTGTAGCGAAAGAGGGAAGGACAAACAGGCGATGGTTACATACTTAGGTAAAAAAAAAAAACCCAGTTAAAACCAGTTGAATTCTCAACTGGTATCAACTGGAATCAACTGGTACCAGTTGAATCCATTTGACCGAACTGGGATATGTGCCAGTTTATTCAACTGGTTTCAAAGTTACTGGATCACATTCTAACCAGATTATTCCAGTTTAAGCTAGTGGAATAAACTGGGCAAAATTATACCAGTTAAAAACCAGTTTACGCTACTCGCAGATTTACCAATTGCTTCCACCTGAAAACAATGAAATAAACTGACGTTTTAGAATATACAAGTTGATTCCAGTTGAAACAAATGCCAGTTGAAATCTACTGGTTAAAACCGGCAAATATACAAGTTGACTCCAGTTGAAACCGGTTGAATAAAATGACAGATATAAACATGCAAGTTGATTCCAGATGAAGCAAATGGACCAAAATCCATTTGATACCAGCTGGAATGATCCACGTACGGGACTGGCGGAGTTACCAGTTGATTTCACTTAAGAAAGCAATCAATTATCATGCTACAAACTAAAGTGTCTCCAAATGGAGTAACGGCCAGTTAATTCCACATGAAATCAGTAGGAAATTTCCCCCTTTGATTTTACTAGTTTTAATGGGTTTATTATCTTTAAGAGGAAACAAAAAAAAAGTTGGATGAATTAAGGCAATTATGTTTCCATTATTTTGTAAAAACTAGGATATTCACAGGTGAAACCAGTATCTAGAACTACCAGTTTAAACCATTTCCAGTTGAAACCGCTATATTTAACTGGTGACTGCAGCCAAACCGCTACTGCCCGGAAATCGCTAGTATTTATCGTACACATATGAAGCTCAACGGTCTACATGCATAAGTAATGAGCACATGGGACACGGGGTGTGCTTGAAAACACAAATATGTTTTCACCTATAAAAACTGTACCTTGTCATCATTTTGAATGAATTATATGTCTATCTGAAGAAGAATAACGACTCTTTGAAAATATTAATTCAAAATAACAGTAGCTATATTACCACATGAATGTATGACGTCAAATACAAGCTTACTTTTCTTCCATTTTCATAGAGTTTATGTCGAAAATAGAGGCATAAAAAACATCTAAACAGTGTAAGAACCTCATTATTCTCTCATGATTTTCGAAATTTAGGGATTGATCTTTGTTCGGTGTGGATATCAGGTTGTTTGGTTATTTGAACGGGTCAAGTTCACAGTTTCAGAAAATAGTTTCAAAATATGAAGAAATTTACGAAGATTTTCGAATAGTTTCCGATCACTGGCGTAGCCAGGAATTTTCAACAGAGGGCCAAGGCGAGGGTGTGGGAGGGGGTATTCTGCTCCCACGGCAGGGACAATTTGGAAAATTAATGCATGAAAATTACATTTTCTGCACACTAAAATTCAGTATTAAAATTACGAGAAGCTGCATAAAGGGGGGGGGGGGGGCAAGGCAAGGGAGCGAAGCGACCAATCGGGGGGAGTGTGTGTGGGAGAGGGGAATCCCCCTCCCAAAGTAGGGAGATTTTTGAAAATTTGAGCATGAAAATTGCATTTTCTGCACACTAAAATTCAAGATTAAGGGGTATCTTATAGGACAAGTGACATGTAGGAGGGCCAAGGAGAGGGAGCGAAACGACTGAGCCGGGGGAGGGTGTGGGTGGGGAGATTTTTAAAAATTCGTTCATGAAAATGGCATTTTCTGCTCACTAAAATTCAGTATTAGGGGTAACTTACATGTATATGAAAAGTGCCATATTTACGTTTTACTTTCATTTAGCAGGGTAGGGGTAGGGTAAGTTATATGATATGGACTCGGTGAAAGTTTTTTTTTTTTTTTTAATTATCTTTTTTTCCTTTTTTTTTACATCTTTTTTTTTTTTTGGTTGCCGATCAACAGGGGGGGGGGGGGGGAGGCCATGGCCCCCTTGTGTCCCCCTTAGCTACGCCAGTATTTCCGATTGCCTCCCGAACGATGCTGACGTAGCGGATGACGTAAGGGTGAACGAACTTGTTGACTCTGAGTACGACAATTTGAGTACGAGTAATGCGACGTGAATGTGCGGTTTAGCTCACTACTTAGAAATCCTACAACTACCTTATATTGGCTATATACTCTGTATGTGCTAACATGTGCGGAGTATACGAGGTATGTGTGTGCGTGTGTGTGTGTGTGTGTGTGTGTAAGCACAAAGAGAGTACATTGACAAGACTGACAAGATACTGTGATGATGAACATTCGGAGGGACCCAATTTCGAGTTCCCATTTCCGGTGAAAACATTATTTTTGTGTGAATTTTGAATGCAAAATTCGCTATTTTCCTTTAGGAGAGCCCTAATTAAGACACTTTATTTTGTAACTTCAGACATCGCGGAGTACGAATCGACCTCAAATAATTTTTTTCTTTGTTCGAACGGGTCAGGTTCACGGAAACCAAATTTAGTTACAAAACTAGGAACGAAAATTTTCAAAAATTTGTCTTCAATTCATGGCTGTAAAAACATCAATTTTGCAAAATTGTATCAAAATTTCATATCAAATTGAAGAAAACTTTCTAGAAATTGACTTATCCAAACATGGCTGCTCAAAAACTGAGCACGAGCGAGAAAATTGGGACTGGCGTCATCCTTTACAATATCCTCGTAACTTCTCACAACTTCTCGTTGGTGGATGTTCTTCCCTGAGCTAAAGAGGGCCGCACGATAACACGAGCACAAAATTCTAATATTAGCCAGCGTGCAGCGGGCTGACTGACTGCTTATTGTTGAAACCAGTAGAAAACTACCGTTTGAATACCAGTTAAAAGCAGTCAATTTGCATAAATGACTAGTGGGTGTGAGCGGATTCATATTTTAATGTATTACATTATTTGAATTTTCCGCACATTTCTTAATTACTGATAATTTAGTCTTGTGTAGACCCTAATACATTTAAAAAATACAAAGAAAGTGAAATTAACAATCCTTGAGGCATTACATACGTTTGTATCAATAACAGGTAATTAAACATAAACTAGGAAATACTAACCAGAACCTGAAGTGCATTTATTTGAATACAAGTATATGGAGAACACTCTTGTTACCATAACCATATATAGACCAATTCCACAACGCAAGAGGGCAGCAGACTGTTCGACACAGTTCGACATACTGCGGTGGGCGCTCCAACTTTTATAGTACACAAGTCAATAGCGCGTTATGTACATTCGTTGATTTTTTGTCTATTTTGACCAGTATATGCAGATTTATTTTAATATTTGCAATGAGAAATTATCAGGGAAGTTCAGGTCGCAGCTGTGCGGTGCTCAAATGCCACAAGAATTAGAGAAAGTTTAAAATTGGAAGCTAACTGAGTGCGAAATTCACTCGCTTTTGACTCATGAAGCCTGTTTGTGTGAGAAGCCGTACTCCCTACACAGGTTCCCGTAAGCAATGTCAAGGAATTCGTCGCCAGTGGGTGAAAACATCAACAGAAAGAACTTTGCAGTCAAGAAACATTATCATTATGTACTTTGGCGTAAAATTTAATGAGTGAAAACATGACTTTGTAAACAGGGTAAGATTTAGGGCTCCCGTTTACTACGGCTTCTATGCTGCAATCGAACTTTTACTGACAAAACTAAGTTGAAAAACCATCGAAAGTACAAAAATACATCATACCTTCATCCATCAGATATGACCATTGTCTTACCTCATCTACCCATGTATCCATGCTTTATTTTATTGATCTAGAATAAAGTAAATGGAACAATATCGGGGCATATCTCATATCTTACATTCATTTTGTACACAGAGCTAATCGCGGTCAACGCGCTTGCCCACCGCAGCAATGGCGTCGCCGATAGAGGGCCAAATACATAAACCGGAGGTGAAATTGGTCTATACTTATGCAAAGTAAGTCTTCAATCTCCAATGCCCTTTACATTGGACAGATTGGAGGCAAACCAGTACTTCCATATACAGTTTTCATTGCACTGACAAACATTATAACTAGTACTTATTAATTTTAGTACCTGTTACTAGTTAAGACTGACAAGTGGAAGTCTTAACTGGTTTCAACTGGTTATAACTGGTTCCAATTGGGTAGGTTAATTCTAACACCTAAATTTTCCCACATTGTCTCTACATTCATTTACATAATCACTTGCAGATAATTATATAGGAGCAGTGTAGGCCTATCCCCTGACTACCACTGGCGGCAGAAGAAAGGGACAAATTTTCACCCTATCAATTAGGGGGGGGGGGGGGGTGCAAATCATCTTTGCCGCCTCTCTTGATTCCTAAGACCATAATTCAGAATATAATACGAATAACTTTCTAGTAGTGAAAAATGCAAGTTTTCAGCACGAAATAATCTGAATTTTCTTGCTTGCGCAGTTGAAAAAGCTGTTTCGCCCCTCAGTGGGGCTTCCTAGCAAGACAATAAGAATTTATTTTGAAATGAAATGATGTAAATGAGCTTTCCTTAAATACAAGGCCTCGACATTCTATTTCTTTTGCTCGGTCGCTACGCTCCCTCGTAGATTGATGAAAACGCTTCTTATAGACTTTAAAAAGCAGGTGCTTCTCTCTGCAAAAGAGGGGGCATTTAAATAAAATGGAGTTGGGCATGGATTTTCCTCTTTAACGGGATAATTGAATGTTTGTAATCCCCAAACAAAATTCTATGAACTAAAATTTTACAACGGGACCAGCATTCCCCAGTTGCACTTTAACAGAAGTGGTGTTTCTTAAAGAAACCCTGTCTACCAAAGGCACCAATAGCTGGCCCAGGGAGGGCGGATAGATGCTTCCCTTTGTCATGTTAGTAAATGTATTGGGGTTAAAAAGTAAAAAGTAAAAAGTCCTATCCCCTTCCCCTCCTCAGTATCCTCATATATTGACATAAGGGCGCCCGTATTTTCTCATATTTTTCTCATATTTGGGCCACCCCCCCCCCCCGGGCTGGGACCCTTCCGGCGCGCCTGGATATTGATATCCATTTCAAAAGGGAAGGGGGTCGTTGTTCGTGTATTCTGATCGTATTAGTGCATATACTTTATCACGTTTATACTTCAAAGCATGCAACTGAAATTTCACAACTGATTTGATTACCTGTTGCTGCGCAGTTTTTATTCTTGATTCACTATAATGAGACATATTGCTGTCGCTCAATTCCCTCTTTTTCTTGGATTTTTTGCTGGATGATTTCTTTCTCTTGACCGCTGAACGAATACGAGCGGCTAGGTTTTGTTGCTGCTCCTCCTCCCGTGCGTCGTGGTATTCACCAGAAGAGCTGCTGTCAACTGACAGTTCGTTCAGGGCATCACACCAAGCATCTTCATCTTTGCCTAATTTGCGGCGTTTTCGAAACGGCTTCCGCAATTTGGTGCCCAATACTTGAACGGTGTTTTGAAAGCTCATTGATGAACCAAACTGTTCAGAAGTAGGAGCTGTTGATAAGCTTCTGTAGGGAGGTAATGAAAGGCATGCATCATGTACTAAAAAAAATGGATCTGAAGGATCATGTATCTCTCTCCTGATTTTTTTTAAAAGGACTTAAACATTAATTTTGTTTGTTTGTTTTTTGTCTTCCATTCCCTCTCTCTCTCACACTCACACACACACACACACACACTCTCTCTCTCTGTCTGTATCCATTTAGCATTTAGTTATAAATATTTATGGCTTTTGCGTCTCTCTATGCCAACTTCCTTTCCGTCCCTGTCATCTCTTCGACATTATGGCATTAAATATGTATATGTATCAGTCTTCGCTTTCGTCTTTCCTCCACCTCATGAAAATCACCCCTTTTCTTTGAATTTTCACATTACTATTGCTTTCATTTCTTCTCAGTCTGCTCTCTTCAAATGAAAAATGAATAACAATGGAATTTCAACAGAACAATGAAAACAGGTCTAAAGTTATCTTTTTCATTAAAAAAGAATGTTCTCTGACATATTGTATGCCTGACCGATGCACACTACAATATTTAATTTGTTATTTGCATGATTGGTGTATAAATTTCAAACTCCTATGATTTTCTCGTCAAAACAGGGCAGGCATTCGAGGAAAATGGTGATGATAGTGAGGTTGGAAGAGGGTATCGAAGAGAGAAAAAAAACCTACAAAGCAACAAAAAACAAACAAACAAAAAGATTCGAGATAAGGGAAGATGGAAAAGAGATTATGATAGATAAATATGAAAGAAAGAGGAGAGACAAGAGAATCGATTTCCTGAACACACAAAGGCCTCTATCCTAAATCGCAGTTTATTGTTCAAACCAGACAATTTCGTTTTTGGAGTGGATCCAAGCATGAACTGCTTCGATACTTGGCCATTATATCAAAGGCACCATCAATGCCCGGAGTCTTCAGAATATAAATCAACAAATTAATATCCCGGCGTTACCCGAGCAAGATATACATACTCATGATACAGGGCCGGCGGAACGTTTTTCAAATAGGGGGGGGGGGGGCAACCAGTGGCGTAGCTAAGATTTCATTTTTTCGGGCGGTAGTGAGCACGTGAAGCACGCACATTCTCTTATCTTTTCCTTTTCTCGCTCACGGTTTTTTTAAAAATCTTTTTGGGCATTTTTTTTTGGGGGGGGGGCGACCGCCCACCCATCGGGCCCCTGGCTACGCGGTGGGATCCAGAAGCGACGGCCCGGTGGAGGTCAAGGGGGCAGAGCCCCCGGAAGCTCTTGGGTTTGAGACATTTTATTCCAGTTTGACAAAGAGTGTATATTTTTTTTCTCGCTCGCTGCACTCGCTCGTATAATATTTAGACACAGAATGTTTGGAGAAAGTGAATGAATTCTGCAGGCGAAGTGACCAAATTTATGATTTAAATATCGTATAGACCCATCTCGTATTTTGATGAAGAATTATCACTTCTAAAATGAAAAGGAGCATCATTTCCTTGCTCGCCTCGCTCGCTCATATAAAAATCACCAAATCTGGTTGAAATTGAATGAAAATGTGTAGGAGACACGAAGGAAAATGTGATAGAGGCACACAATTGAAAGTGCCCAATGGGCTTTAGACGGCTTAAGTAATAGATGTTGGTCGTCGGTAATTTGTGACAATGTTTGTCGGTGAAAAGGTCTAGCTACGCCCCTGGGAGTGGGTTGGGGCTGGGGTCTGAACTATATATAAATAAATGGCGATCAGCCAGTTTAGACTATACACCAACGCAAAGAAGCTCCATTTTTCAACATCGGTCCACAAAATAGATTCCGATCAGGTAATTGACTTCTCTCTCTCTCTCTCTCTTGCTTTGTTTCTTTGTTTTTAAAAGAAAACACAAAAACGTGGCATTATGATACGAGGTCAACGAATCTCGGCACCGACCTGAAGCCGCCCGTGTTTTGCATAGAGATATATATTTATATCTCTATGATTTTATACGATGGTAAAATGCATGATTTGGACTTCATAAACAAGGCGGAAATATGAAATACGTGTAGAAAGCAGCGGGAATTAAAGTCAGATAAGTCTACAAAATCATAATGTACGCTCCCTTCAAAGATACCCAAATCATTCTGAAATGCTTATGTCATACAAGTTTTGTTAGGCTTTCATCAGATCAGTGATAGGTGGAATCAAATGTAAATTACTTACTGTAATCGTTTGAATGATCCTTGATTGCCGAATATAGACCGTAACTGCGCTGCTCAACCAGTACCAGTATAGTACTATGACCTCAGAGGGCGCCGCCTCACAAAACACTGTAGTCTCGATTCACGCATTTACTTTTTTAAAATCTCTGCAATTTTACAAAAAGAGATCATAGCTTGCAGTCGAAAATGTCAAATGAAGAATATCAACGAATCTAAACATTCTTAACGATGGCCACATCATGTTTAAGGAGCATTATACTTCTCTAAACATTCAAACTGTACTTGTATCCCGACCCGGGTATGCCATGTGGCCCTCGCCACGAAAATATGTCGTGGTAAATTGCCAAAATTGGATGGATTAATACCCTCTAATCAGTGGCGGCGATTTCATGTCACGAGTGGGGGGGGGGGGTGCAACCCCGGAAGGCCTCTGCTGAAAATGTTTCGAAAAGTGAGAGGGGGGTAATTTATATCATGCGAGCGAACGAAGCGAGCGAGCTAAAAATTATTGCAGAAAATAATGAAAAGAAGCCTGATTTTACCATCAAAATGCATTCTAGGCCGATAAAATATTTAAACGGTTGGCCTAAAGTTGGTCAGCTGACTCAAAATTGAAAAACGATATATTAAGCTTTGAAAATTGAGGGGGGACGATCCCCCAGAAAAAAATCGAAGGGGGACATGTCCCCCCCCCCCCCCCGTCCCCCGGGATTGCCGCCTATGCCTCTAATACATTCATTCTCTGCATAAAATTTGAATTCGATGAGCACTTTAGCAAATGATGAATAAGCGGCATAAGAACATTCAGATGAAAAAGCCTGATAGATAGACTATATTTGGGAATCCCAGTGACCTCTCATCGGGAAATCCCCCAGTGTGTGTGCGTACGCGTGCGATCTTGCCTGATCGCGCGCGCGCGCGCTCTTTCTCGCTTATATATTGCATGGAGTACTATACAAATATTCTCACTCATGAATGAACGCCGACAATATCAAATAACAACAACAACAAATACAAGTTCATCCTAGATCCTTCCAACGTTCACAACATAAGACCAACATTACACTCTCTGTATCCATAGCAACCATCTCAAACAATACTGTGACACTCCCTTAAAAAAATTATCCAAAAAAAGCAAAATACACAATATTTTGGGATTAGCCTGCCGAGCTACTTGCACGAGGAGCAGGCTTTATTTCATATATATATATATATATATATATATATTTTTTTTTTTTTTTTTTTTTTTACAAAATTGCACTTCGAATGACATGTTGAAGACAGTATGTACATCTGACACCTGAAACATTGTTAAGATAATCATTTTAAATCTTATGACCTATCCTCACCCTAATTTAGCCCGGGGTTAAAAAAAAAAACAGAGATAAAAACTATATAAGTGCAAAAACTCTTTAAAAAACCCTAAGGCTATCAACCAAAATCTTAACATCAATAAGATTTAGCCAATGAGTTTCCAGAGCTGGAGTCACATCTAACTCATTCCCTTTGATCCATGTTCAATGCCGCCAAGCAAAAATATGTCAGGCATGTGCTTAACTGGATCTTCCTTGCAGATACGTAGACAAAAGATTCCTATCTGGCTTCAAACTTACGGGTCAATTTCAAAGGGAAATATGCTTTTGTAATGATAATTACTTTTCGCTACCACTGTCTGATAATAATGAACAGTACACAGTTCTTACCTTTACAAGAGGCAAGCGAAAGGAAATGGTGCAAAATTTCCTGAAATATGGATCAAAATTACTCGACTGGGCATGTGTGGGCACTAATCTGACATGTAACATCATAAATTACTGTACTTTAACAAACTCCCTTTTCATTTTCGTTTGCCGCAATTAATCGGAAAAGTGTCAAATTGCGGGTTTTACGATTGCCAAATTTTACTATTTTTCACAAATTAAAACTGCTTTCATCCGACATACGCAGATTTCTGGACACAATTAGGCTCTTGTATTCATATCTTATCATCTATTCAATTTTCTTTCTGTTAATTCAAATAAAAATTGAAGTATTAACAATATTTGATTTATGACAAAATCACTAAGTGAGCTTTTTCATAACGTTGGCGGCATCGAACCTCGATCGGACATCAAGGCAACAGCACCCTTGTAGATTCTATTGTCATTGGATCGTCGAAGACTGCGAGAGAAAACTGAGCACCAGGAAAGCCGCTTTGAATTGTATAATATGGCAGGTTCTTTTAATGATATGCAGTTCGCAGATGCCACGTTTCTTTAATCGAGACAAGACGTTCAAGAGACGAAAGTCTCTTATTTCTGTATAAGTTGGCCAGGAAATGCCGCCAAAGAAGTAAGTTTAATGGTTAAAAAGTTATATTTCCTCTAAGTACGAAAAGATAAAGATATTTTTTACAGACTAATGAGAAAAAGTGCATTTGATTTAGTGTAGAGATACTTGAACTGTAATGAACATCATGTTGTGTGTAATGAACGTTAACGGTATGCGTAATGAACACGGGTATGTGTAATCTACACAGAGTGGATATGTAATGAACATCAATAGCTATGCACGCTTGAGGCGGGGTAGTTGTACTTTACGAAGTTGAAGTGTGAAGTTGTAAAAGTTGATTGGAAATGATGTTTAAAGTAACTTTTGGTAGATTATTTCAGGAAAAGCAATAGGAAAGTTTAGTATAGGAATTATTGAGTTTTATGACATGAAGAAAATTTGAGATAGGGGCTCGATATGCAAGAAACTTTAGGCTGCATATGGGCGTGGTCTCCATGATTTGAGTAATGTTTATTTACATTTATTTCTGGCTTAAGGACGTTCCACAGTTAAAATCAAATCCATGTCATTTTCTCCAAATTTTGCATAGAGTTACTTTGGTACCCATGTAGGCCAAAAATGCAAAAAATAATATAGGTTCATGTGCTTATTTTTTTTCTACGGGGCTTTGAAGTTGCCATAATTGGATGGCAGATAAAATGACGCAATCAAGAGATTTAGGCCTCTATTAGACCTCACGATTTCGACAAACGAGTACAAATCACTTTTACTCTGTCAAAACCCTATTAAACTTCATCAAATCTTCCAGATTTGTAGCGAAATGTATGACAAAGGTGGAAAGACTCTTTAAACTGGGCCATCTGTACTTCTCTTTAAACTAGCAGCGCCCTCATGTGGCGAAAATGGTGCCAAAAAGGACAAAAACATTATCTTAGAGGCTTGGAATCTAGACGAAAAATAAAAAGGACAGTTTAAGCTGCACTTTATTCAAAATCCATGTCATTTTCATGAAAATTTGCAAAGTTGTAGAGGAATGCCTACTGAAGGGGTAAGCACATTAAAAAAGGGGGGTTCATGTGCTCGTTTTCATGCTGTCGGCGCCCTAATGGCTGCGTATCGGTTTGAAAACCCCCCAAAACGCGCCAAAAACAGGCAAAAGGCTTAGAATCTAATCCAAAATATGGCAGATTCAATTTTATGGCCCCAAACATTCAAAACCCATGTTATATTCGTCTTCCTCTCTAGAATTGTAGAGGAAAGTATACTGAAGAGATTAAAACATTAAAAAAGTGGGGTCCATGCGCTTGTTTTTGAACTATCTTTGCCCTAATAGTTGCAAATTGGCTTGAAAATCACCAAAACGCGCCAAAACATGCAAAGGGCTGAGAATCTGATCCAAAATACGGCCGATTCAATTTTATGGCCCCAGACAGTCAAAACCCATGTCATATTCGTCTTTCTCTCCAGAATTGTAGAGGAAAGTATACTGAAGAGATTGAAACATTAAAAAAGTGGGGTCCATGTGCTCGTTTTCAAACTGTCGGCGTCCTTACGGCTGCGAATCGGCTTGAAAATCACCAAAACGCGCCAAAAACATGCAAAGGGCTGAGAATCTGATCCAAAATACGGCCGATTCAATTTTATGGCCCCAAACAGTCAAAACCCATGTCATATTCGTCTTTCTCTCCAGAATTGTAGAGGAAAGTATACTGAAGAGATTGAAACATTAAAAAAGTGGGGTCCATGTGCTCGTTTTCAAGCTGTCGGCGTCCTAAGGGCTGCGAATCGGCTTGAAAATCACCAAAACGCGCCAAAAACAGTCATGCAAAGGGCTGAGAATCTGATCCAAAATACGGCCGATTCAATTTTATGGCCTCAAACAGTCAAAACCCATGTCATATTCGTCTTTCTCTCTAAAATTGTAGAGGAAAGTATACTGAAGAGATTGAAACTTTAAAAAAGTGGGGTCCATGTGCTTGTTTTTGAACTATCGTCGCCCCAATATAGTTGCGAATTGGCTTGAAAATCACCAAAACGCGCCAAAATCATGCAAAGGGCTGAGAATCTGATCCAAAATACGGCCGATTCAATTTTATGGCCCCAAACATTCAAAACCCATGTCATATTCATCTTTCTCTCTAGAATTGTAGAGGAGAGTATACTGAAGAGACTAAAACATTAAAAAAGTGGTGTCCATGTGCTTGTTTCTGAAATATCGTCGCCCTAATAGTTGCGAATCGGCTTGAAAACCACAAAACGCGCCAAAAACATGCAAAAGGCTGAGAATCTACACTGAAAACGGAAATTGGTCAAATGACTAAAAAGATTAGTCATTCACTATGTCTTATTTGACTAAGAAATAATTAGTCGCTTGTTTTTAAACTGACTAATATTAATTAGTCAATCAAATTATGTCTTATTTGAGTAATCCTGGAAATAATTAGTATTGCATGAGAAAGAATTGGTCCGTAAATATTCCTACACTGAAATCAGTTACTGTTAGTCTTACATTAGTCTTTCATTAGTCTTTTTACTAATCATTAATTGCTAGTCAATGATGACATGACGTGGTGCTGAGATAAGCTGTCAGTCATGGGAACTTATTTAACACATGCATATTCAAATTTTATATATACTTTTTAAAAACAATGGCTGTTCTTGACACCCAGAGTGCTTGTCATAGGATTGACTGACATAGCAACAAGTACAGCTGAAGTAGTGTACGCAAACTTGATTCCAAGTTATTTTTGTAGTTATAGACCTGTTTACTAACATATTCAAATTTTATGCATACCATTCAGTCATTGGTTGTTGTTGATAACCGAAAAACTTTTGCCAAAGGCTTTCAAGACAGAGCAACAAGATTAGTAATGTTACCCAGGTAGGCAAGTACAAGTGTTTGTTCATTACTAACAGGTTTAAGGAAGATCTCCTTATAGTCTATAGTGCAGACGTTCGGTCCAGGTTTTCCTGAGATGATATAAACACTTTTCATTGGACTTCTCAATTAAACACAGGAATAATGCCTGTAGAAATAGGTAAAAAAAAAAATCCCCTCAGGTATGCAGTATTCAGTTTTTTGAGAGTAGGAACTCCAAAAGAGGGGTTTTCCCACTAAAGAAAGCACACGAATTGCGAATCGCTAGCAATATTCGCCGATTCACATTACATTTCATTACACAATGGTATTGCTATTTGTGACCACCTAATTTGCCGTTAGGCATCCTAACCAATTTATTGTACTTGTTGCCTGGTTGGCAACCAAGGAAAAAAAGTGAAGTGAGAGCCCTGTGAATCTTTACTAAAGCTTTAGACAGGATTTACAATCAATTGTAATTGTTACCATCATGACGAATATAAAACTAGTCAATTTTGCAAACCAAAACCAGCGAGAGCTAGCTGCTGCGCTCCAGGCCGGCCAGCTCGGCAGGCTCGGTGTATGTTGCATCTGCGCTGTGATGCACCGTGAACAATCATCTGACGCGCACAGCTGATCAATCAGCTGTGCGCGTGACGTTTTAACCTGCGCGGTAGGGATGCGCAGAAACATAACTGTGGAACGTCCTTAAATCATTCAGATAATATGTTGATAAGATATAAGAAACTGATGAAAAGGCACAAATAGATTGTGTAATTGTATGAATTTGGGGTGAAACTAAGGCAACGTTTAGTTTGTTTACCCATTCGTGACAGGAATTATTTAAGGCCTAATTTGATCAGCTTTTATTCTTCAAATTGGTAACACCAACATTCTTATTTTATTGCTACATTTTTCTTATAAAGTGTCATGTATCTGAAATGGGTATAGATTGACAGAAATTATGGTGAAAAGTCAGAAAGTTGCCAATTTGCAGGGAAAAACAGTGATTTTAAACCTTTTATCACATTGCCAATTTAAGGATTTTAATGCTTATTTTCCTTTAATGAATTTTCAGCATCAAACAACGAATATTGACGCAACTAAGATGGGCACAGTTTGTGTAGAATTTTTGCTCTTTCTGCTCATGTATTTGTTCAAGGACTAAAAGGAATGTTTATTGGACATATGCTTATGATCCTATTTGTTTTCATTTCAGATTGAATAAAATACGGCAGAGAACCTGCCATATTATACAATTCAAAGCGGCTTTCCTGGTGCTCAGTTTTCTCTCGCAGTCTTCGACGATCCAACAATTCAATTTCTTTGATCTGGGATGAAGTCTGAAGTTCACCTTGGAGAAGTATACTAACTGCATCTGATGACTTTATTCACATCTGGGATCGGAAGTCTTCGGGAGAGATTATGTCAGCCGACAAAGTCAAGAGTCTGCGCCTTCAGAGGAGAGGGGCAAAAGCCAAGGTTTCAAGGCTTGGAAAGGCTATTCAGAGTCTGATTAATGAGCACCGACCTGTTACTGAAGTTCAGGAGTTGTTTGAGCAGTATAACGGTGCTTTCCAAGATCTACAGAAGAAGCATGATAGCTACTCCGAAATGCTCGAGGATGACGAGGAATTTGAAAGAGAGGAGTTATGGATGGACGAATGCCATAATTCGTTCTTGCAGCTGCAGATACTCGAGAGGGACTACTGCAGAGGTGACGAAAGTCACAGGGTGACAAAGCAAGTTGGAGAACAGCAGCAAAGGGAAGTAGCAGGATCGGCTACTCATGATCAGAGTTTGGATACAACTTTGTCAGCTGATGAACGGCAAGTTGAGTCACCCAGAGAGACAAATCAGCCTGCTGATGTAGAAAGGAGAATGGTGGGATCGATGTACAGGATGGAGAGGCCTAAACTTCCCACCTTTGACGGCAATATCCGTGATTATTGCATTTTTAAGGCCGACTTTCTGCATGCTGTTGGTAATCAGTATGAGGATCGAGATGCCCTTATGATTTTAAGATCATGTTTACAGAGCAAGCCCTTACAGTTAATCAAAGGAATTGGGCATAATTACCAAGCAGCATGGGAACAACTGGACATGATCTATGGAGACGAGCGCTTTGTTGCTGACGCTATCATCAACGACATCTCAAAGGTGAAACCACTCAAGAGTGGAGAAGATGAAAGATTTTGTGAGTTTGTGCACCTTGTTCGCAGGAGTTACAATACTCTGACGGAAATCAACCAGCCTGGAAATTTGAACAACAGCCATATGCTTGCAATAATGGAGAAGAAGCTAAGCCCGGAAGACCGGTTGGTGTGGTTCAGACATCAAGAGGCAAGTGGCAAGGCAAGCTTTGAAATGTTCCTGAAATGGCTGACCGTCGAGCTGAAGTCAAGGATGAGAGCATCAGCTCCAGTCCGAAGTGATGCAAAGTCAGGTGGGGTGCACCTAGTCGGGAAGGCAGATGCCAGTAAGGAAACCAAAGTCCAGAAGCCTTTTCATAAGTGCTGGCTTTGTGAATCGTCAACACATTGGCTCGATCAGTGTAAGAGATTTTTAGGTATGTCACAGGCAGAAAGACTGAAGCTGATCAAAGAATACCGTGCTTGTTTCAGCTGCCTAAAGAAGGCTGGTAAAGAACATCGAATGTCGAATTGCAAACGGAGACGTCGTTGCAGTGAAACCAGTGCCGGACAACCATGCAAATACTTCCACCACCCTCTCCTACATGCTTCCACAGAAGTCCGAGGTGGAAATGTAGATGTTGCCTTTGCGGGCAACTCTGAAGCACTGCTCCCCGTGGTTACAGCAGAGATAGTGGGGCAGAAAGGAACAGTTTGTAAGGGAAATGTCCTATTAGACTCTGGAGCTCAAGTGAGTCTAATTAAGAGGTCCGTTGCTGAGGACATGAACCTGAAAGGAACCAACATCAGTATCACCATCACCAAGGTCGGTGGAGAGCAAGAACAGATGGATACCAAGCAGTATCAGATGAAAGTGAGGTCCCTCTCCACTAATGCCATTCATTCTATAACAGCAGTGGCATTACCCTGCATCAGTGAAAATGTAGCAGAAGTGAAGATGAATGAATTGTCCAAGCAGTTCAAGCTGAAATCTGAGGATCTACGCAGAGGGAGCGGGTCAGTTCATCTTCTCATTGGTATTGACTACCCAAAGATGCATCTGGGTGAGACGAGAGCGAAGGGACAGTTGGCAGCCCGTAAGTCTCCTCTGGGCTGGGTCATCTTTGGTGCTCCCAAGCGAAGCAGTGATAGGATGAATGTTATGCATGTGAAGTTGACATCCCCAATCGACTTGACTGATTTTTGGAGCTCAGAATCTATGGGGGTGCAGTCCAGTTCCTGTCATTGTGAGCCAAGCCCTTTGAGTAAGCAGGAGAAGGTTGAAGAGCAGATCATCAGAGGGTCTAGTAGAAAGGTGGGAAACAAGTGGGAGATCTCTTATCCCTGGAGGAAGGATCCCAATCTACTTCCCGACAATCGAGCACAAGCAGAGAAGGTACTATGCTCGACTGAAAAAAGGCTTGCTCGCAATCCTGATCATGCTGAGGCCTATCGCAAACAGATGAGAGAACTGGTAGAGAATGGATTTGCTCGAAAGTTAACAGAGAATGAAGTAGCGCAGTATGAGGGTCCGGTCCACTACATATCCCATCATGCTGTCCTACGACCTGAGAAGAGAAGTACACCCGTCCGGATAGTATTCAATTCATCTTCATCATATCATGGTCATTGCTTGAATGACTATTGGCTAAAGGGTCCAGATCTCCTCAATGATCTACTGGGAGTGCTGCTGAGATTCCGGATGAATGAAGTTGGATTTTGTGGCGACATCTCCAAAATGTACCACAGGGTCTCGATTCCTCAGAGAGACATGCATGTACATAGGTACCTGTGGCGAGACATGCAGTCTGATAGAAAGCCAGATGTCTACATTATGAAAGTGGTTACGTTTGGTGACAAACCAGCGCCAGCTATGGCTCAGTTGGCACTGAGAATGACAGCAGAAGGAGCAGAGGATAGATGTCCAAAGGCAGTACAAGTGCTGAAAGAAAGTGTCTACATGGACGATATCTGTCATTCAGTTAGAGAAGTAGGTGAAGCAGAGCAGCTGACAAGTGAAATTGATCTGGTACTTCAGGAAGGTGGCTTCAAAGTCAAAGGCTGGACAAGCAACGAAGCTTTGAGAGGAGAAAGTAAGAAGGAAGGAGAAGCCCACATCCTCGAAGCTGCCTTGGAAGACAAAGTGCTGGGAATAGCATGGGACAACCAGCAAGACATGTTCTTCTACAAAGTAAAGGAGGCAATTTCCAGTTCACCTAATGATGGGAATGGTGAAAAGAGTCGGCTTACCAAGAGAAAGATCCTGAGTAGGATTGCACGAATATTCGATCCGATAGGATTTGCTGCTCCCGTACTAGTTCGTGCAAAAATTGGAATGCAGCAGTTATGGCAGAAAGGATACGACTGGGATGAACCTCTTCCTTGTGATCAACAGGAGTGGTGGGTGACATTCTTGAAAGAATTGCAGGACTTAAATCAGGTCAAATATGAGAGATGTCTGACACCACCGATGGCTGTTGGTCACCCCACGTTGTGCATTTTTTCCGATGCATCTGAGTTAGCATTCGGTACCTGCGTATACTTACAGTGGAAGCTACAAGATGGTGGATATGCTGTTAGATTTGTACTTGCCAAATCTCGAGTAGCCCCCCTGAAGAAGATGACGGTGCCGAGACTTGAGCTTCAGGCAGCAGTGATGGCTTCAAGAGTATATACAACTGTGATGAAAGAACTAAGGCTGCAGCCTGAGAAGATCTTCTTCATGACTGACAGCATGATCGCCCTATCCTGGATTCGAAGTGAGGGTAGGAGATTCAAGCCATTTGTAGCAACAAGGATTGGTGAGATCCAAAGCCATACCAACCCTGCACAGTGGAAATATGTTCCGGGAGAGCTGAACCCAGCTGATGACGTCTCTAGAGGTCTGCCAGTAAAGAAGCTCTCGGAAAGGTGGAAGCAGGGACCTGCGTTCCTGTACAGATCTGACGAGGAATGGCCGTCAGAGAAACCCATTCCTGAAGCAAAGACAGAAGTCGAAGCAGAACGTCGCAGAGTTAATCACATCTCAGCCAGGCAAGATGTGATCGATGTCAAGAGATTCTCTAGTTGGAGAAGAGTAATCCGAGTTACTGCCTATGTCTTCAAATTCGTCGACAAGTTGAAAGCTGGACGTCGCTCGAGGTCTGATGACAATACTGGTTCCGAGGATGAAAGCTCTTGGACATTGCAATTGCAGAAAGCTGAACGCTTCCTGGTTAAGGAGGCCCAAAGAACCTTGCACCAGAAGGTAGAGAAAGGGGACTTCAAGATGCTGAGTCCCTTCGTAGACGAAGAGGGAGTTATTAGAGTCGGAGGACGACTAGACAAGGCTCTGATATCCTTTAAGCAGAGGCATCCAGCTTTGCTACCCTATGGTGCATGGATATCGGTGCTGATAACGAGACACATGCATCAACTTGGACAAGGCGGGGTAGCAGCTACTGCAGCAAAGACGAGAAGACAATACTGGATACTTCAAATTCATAAACTGGCTAAGACTGTGAAGTATAGGTGTGTGGTGTGTCGACGCATGGAACACCATGTAGAGTCTCAAGTCATGTCTGATCTACCTGATGAGAGGGTTGCCCCATTCACACCACCGTTTCATTTCTCATCAGTCGACTATTTTGGACCGATATTGGTGAAGGTAGGCAGGAACAAGACAGCCAAACACTATGGCGTCATCTTCACCTGCCTGAATACGAGAGCTGTACATCTTGAATTAGCAGTTGACTGTACTTCTATGGAGTTCATGCAGGTTCTACGGAGATTCTTCGCTATAAGGGGTCAACCTGCATTCATTCTCAGTGATAATGGCACGCAGTTCGTCGGGGCAGAGAAAGAGTTACGCGAGATGGTGCGAGGATGGAGCGCTGAAGAGTTGAAAGACTTCTGCGCCGAGAAGGGAACGACATGGAAGTTCATCACTCCATCTGCACCACATCACAATGGGTGTGCTGAGGCGCTTGTCAAGAGCTGCAAGATTGCCTTAAAGAAATCAATCGGAGATCAACTGCTCACACCCTTTGAACTGCACACGTGTCTCCAAGAGGTCGCTAATCTCGTCAACCAGCGCCCTATAGGGAGAACTCCAAATGATCCTGACGATGGGGCATATCTGTGTCCCAACGATCTTCTGCTTGGGCGAGCATCTAGCGCGGTTACTCAAGGTCCCTTCAGAGAGACGAAGAACCCTAGACATCGCTTTGAGTTCATCCAACGAATCGTCGACGCGTTCTGGAAAAGTTGGATGCGTGATACCCTCCCACTTCTTGTGCCACGTCGAAAATGGAACAGTGACAGACGCAATGTCCGAATCGACGACGTGGTTATACTGTCTGACCCTAATGCGGTTCGAGGAAAGTGGACTTTGGGTAGAGTTGTCCAGGTATACCCTGGGACTGATGGGAAGGTTCGAACAGTGAAGGTGAAATCTAAAGGGGCTGAGTATAAGCGGCCGATTTCAAAGATTGTTGTAATCTATCCAGCAGAAGGGTATGATGAGGAGTAAATAGAATGAGGAGTAAACAAGAAAAATTGTTTGTGATATGTTTACTTCTGATACATTTGAATCTATGCAGGTACATATACTGATATACTTTTTGAAAAGCTTAAGAAATTCAAAGCTTTGGATATATTTGTAAAGAAATTAATTTCTTTTGTAAGCTGGAAGTTTTCATCAAGTTTGCAATGTTTGTAAACATTGGGTTTTTTTTTGTAGAATTCTGTCAAAGGGATTTTTACCTGTTCTTTCCGCTATGGTTGGCGGGGGGAGGATGGTTTGCAGAGCAAACCTTGGAAGTATATATATTTAGCCATTTATTTGATTGTTTAATTTCTTGTCATTTGCAATTTGCAATTTGTCACTTTTTTGCTACCATGAAGCGCTTGTTAATTTATGCAGATTCTTTTAATGATATGCAGTTCGCAGATGCCACGTTTCTTTAATCGAGACAAGACGTTCAAGAGACGAAAGTCTCTTATTTCTGTATAAGTTGGCCAGGAAATGCCGCCAAAGAAGTAAGTTTAATGGTTAAAAAGTTATATTTCCTCTAAGTACGAAAAGATAAAGATATTTTTACAGACTAATGAGAAAAAGTGCATTTGATTTAGTGTAGAGATACTTGAACTGTAATGAACATCATGTTGTGTGTAATGAACGTTAACGGTATGCGTAATGAACACGGGTATGTGTAATCTACACAGAGTGGATATGTAATGAACATCAATAGCTATGCACGCTTGAGGCGGGGTAGTTGTACTTTACGAAGTTGAAGTGTGAAGTTGTAAAAGTTGATTGGAAATGATGTTTAAAGTAACTTTTGGTAGATTATTTCAGGAAAAGCAATAGGAAAGTTTAGTATAGGAATTATTGAGTTTTATGACATGAAGAAAATTTGAGATAGGGGCTCGATATGCAAGAAACTTTAGGCTGCATATGGGCGTGGTCTCCATGATTTGAGTAATGTTTATTTACATTTATTTCTGGCTTAAATCATTCAGATAATATGTTGATAAGATATAAGAAACTGATGAAAAGGCACAAATAGATTGTGTAATTGTATGAATTTGGGGTGAAACTAAGGCAACGTTTAGTTTGTTTACCCATTCGTGACAGGAATTATTTAAGGCCTAATTTGATCAGCTTTTATTCTTCAAATTGGTAACACCAACATTCTTATTTTATTGCTACATTTTTCTTATAAAGTGTCATGTATCTGAAATGGGTATAGATTGACAGAAATTATGGTGAAAAGTCAGAAAGTTGCCAATTTGCAGGGAAAAACAGTGATTTTAAACCTTTTATCACATTGCCAATTTAAGGATTTTAATGCTTATTTTCCTTTAATGAATTTTCAGCATCAAACAACGAATATTGACGCAACTAAGATGGGCACAGTTTGTGTAGAATTTTTGCTCTTTCTGCTCATGTATTTGTTCAAGGACTAAAAGGAATGTTTATTGGACATATGCTTATGATCCTATTTGTTTTCATTTCAGATTGAATAAAATACGGCAGAGAACCTGCCATATTATACAATTCAAAGCGGCTTTCCTGGTGCTCAGTTTTCTCTCGCAGTCTTCGACGATCCAGTCATGATTGTGCAACCTTAGAAAAGGAAAGCCGCTTGATATAAATTATTTGTTGCCAGTTGGGACTCCAGCTCTTAAAACTCTTGATTTAGCTTCTTCTGCTTTGAACTTTTACATAATAGGTAAATCGGGGTTCTCGACTAAATGTCATTTTAAAAGACGTGTTAGCTTCATGTAGTGGAAGGCTAGAATGACTCTTCTCATTCCCCACATGCACACCCTACTCACGCATCTGCGTCCTTTCATAGTCAAAGTACCCGCCACTGAATGGACGGAATTCATTCCGTTCCGCTTGCCCGACTTATCATTCTCACTGAACATTGCCGTATACAAACAACATTTACCAGCTATACTACGTAACGCTGGCAAATAGCTGTTCATCCTTCCAACGTTCACAACATTACAGTCTCTGTATCCATAGTAACCATCTCTAACAATACTGTGACACTCCTATCCAAAAAAGCAAAATACACAATATTATTTTGGGATTAGCCTGCCGAGCTATTAGAACACTACAAAGAAGGGCGTGGTTTCTGTCAAACATTATTCTCAACACAGGATATCAGATTCTAAATAAATAAAATTTTGTCATAATATTTGCCTTGAAAAAGCCGAGGAGTTCTAGAATTATGCATGACCAAGTCATAATCGAATAACCTAACTGAACGATCAAAATCAGTACTCGGTAGTATTATGTCAAATAATTTGATAGAATATTCAAACCAATTTCTCAACCAAAAAATCTGATGTTGGAATAAGGGTTAATGCTTGTACATTCAAGAAAAAGAATAGCCGTTGATAGCAAAGTTGGAATATTATACCCGCAATAAAATTTCATACATTGTTATCTCGGAAATACATAGTATTTCGATACATAATGGTATCGAGACTTTAGACTTATGAAGCATGTTCAACATTCACATCCATGACAGCGAAATTTATACGCTACAACTTTAATGCTTGAGATACAGATAGTCTATCTTGCAGACTATCTTCAACATAGCCATCCTTGCCAGAGCAAATAAAAGAAACTCTAAGAAACGGGATGGAATACTGCCGCGTTGTTGGTATTTTCGAACGCAAAGAGTATAATTTAAACCCGTACTCAAAAAATTAATAAGTCATTAACTCTTTCGATATCGTCATCCAAGAAACTAGATCAATCAGTTGTCCACTCAGTCACTTACTACATTAACTATCAAAACCAATCAATTAATCTGTCATCAATAATGTATTCAATCACGGAATTCGTTCGCACTTTCAAAAAATCATTCAGTTAATCATATTTTCAAAAACAATTAGTTTTATTTTTTAAAAGAAGATTATAAGAAACGATGAAATACATGAGAAACAATTAGTTTATTAATGCAATAATCTTTTGATAAAATAAATGATCAATAAATCAAACAAAATAAAAACTAGATGAATCTTCGACCACGCGTGGTCGAACTTTATGCCTCCGCCATTACCAAATCAGAAAATAAATGGCACTTCATATTGATTTATTTTTATTTATACAATGACATCACTGACCTTGACCTTTGACCTTGAGATCATCAAATCTAATGAGAGCATTGCCCTTTCCATATGCATACATGAGCCAAGTTTGTTGAACTGTCAAATGGTTACTGAGTTATCACAAGAACAAACCATTTCTATGTACATAATGACCTCCATGACCTTTGACCTTTGACCTTGAGACTCCAAAATCTAATCAGATCATTGTCCCTCCCATATGCATACCTGTGCCATATTTGAGGTTGATCGGTCAAATGGTTCTTAAGTTATCGTGAGAACGATCCATTCTTATGTGTATTATTACCTCTATGACCTTGACCTTGGACCTTGAGACTCCAAAATATAATCAGATCATTGTCCCTCCCATATGCATACATGAGCCAAGTTTGAGATTGATCGGTCAAATGGTTGTTGAGTTATGGTGAAAACGAACCATTTCTATGTACATAATGACCTCTATGACCTTTGACCTTTGACCTTGTGACCCTAAAATCTAATCAGATCATCATCCCTTCAATGTGCATACATGAACCAAGTTTGAAGCCAATCTGTCAAATGGTTCTTAAATTATCGCGAGAACGAGCCACTTTTATGTGTATTATTATCTCTATGACCTTGACCTTTGACCTTGACACCCCAAAATCTAATCAGATCATTGTCCCTCTCATATGCATACACGAGCCAAGTTTGAAGTTGATCCGTCAAACGGTTCTTAAGTTATCGCGAGAACGAAAACGGGACGGACGGACGACCCGAAAACATAATGCCTCCAGCAACCACCTACGGTGGGCGGAGGCATAAAAATGAAATAAAATAAAAATAAAGATAATGTATGCGCATGACAATATCCATAAAATCATCACACCTGGGGGTGTTTCATAAAGCTGTTCGTAAAGTTATGCATGACTTTACGAACGACTTCAATATGAAACGCCAAATGGGATGCCCACGATGCTTCCTGACGTTTAAACAAAGTGTGACTGCATTTTCCATAATCTCAATAGAATTGTGGCAAAAAATATTCTTCGCAATAAAAGTGTTTATGAACAGTAGTAATGTTAATCTACATCTGCACATTTTATCTTTAGCTGATGTGTGATTTATAAATACTGAGAATCCCATTCGGCTTTTCATACTCAAGACGTTCGTAAAGTCATTGTAACTTTACGACAACTTTATGAAAAACCTTCCTGAATGATAAAATCGATGAGTTTCTGCCAATCAAGCACGGCGGACATGACGTCACATCAAAGGAGCAAAAATGTATGGTGGCCCTGAAGTACGTTCGACGACAGGTCATGTTGCCGTGAATTTCGCGACCAAAGTCGTAAACTTTGCGTCCTAGTCGCAAAGTTCGCGTCCAAAGTCGTCAACTTTGCGGCCAAGTCGCCAAGTTGTGGTTGCGAATTTCACGACTAAAATCATCAATTTCACGACTTGGCCGCGAAATTCACGGCAAACATGATCTGTCGTCGAGCGTACTTCAGGGCCACCATAAAAATGATTTTCTCACAAATTTTGTCGGTGAGGTCTACGATGGAAAAAAGCTAATCCGAGGAGACGATAAAATTGGCGAGGGAGGCTCACTGTAGTATAATCGCTAAGGTCCAAGCCTCTTAAGGTCACTCTGCATCAGGCATTCCTTCTAAGAACAGTCGAATTGAATTTGAATGATACATTCATTCATAAATGGTAAGGGTCCAAGGGGAAAAATCCGAGTGGTTTCTACTGTGGCCTGTCAAACAATGAAAGTACATGCACAATGGTAAAAAGTCCAACCATTGCGCTTAAGGTTCAACCTAATTTTAAACGGGAGTGGACTTTGAGGCTTCCTCCAGGAATTTCACCAAGCTGTCCCAATCTTGCTCCTCTATCTCTGGCTCCTTTTCCATCATTCCACAGATCATGACCAAACCGGCTTTCTCGAAGGAGGACCACTGGGTGCGCTTGAATTCATCCATCTTTCTCATTTTTTCCTCTTCTGGTGGGAAATCGTGAACAATGATCACAGTCCTTTCTTTTCCTAGAAAACATAAAAGAAGGGACCACTATTAGTGCATATATCATCTTCAGATGAAACAAGTGACTTCCTAGTTTAGGAATGCACAGCCTGTCAACAGAATTACCTGCAGATTTTTTTTCCATACGATCTCTCTTTTTTCTTTTCCTAGGTTATCCTTCATTTATTGCGAGTTTGAATCTTATGGACTGTTTTAACACTGATATGTGCTTTTGATGAACCTATGCGTCTGAGCAAAAGGCTGTGACTCTTAAGCATGACAATCAAAAGATAAGAAAAGGAATGAAGAAAATCATCATAACGCCGTTTGTATCTGGGAGCGGAAAAACGGTGGAATCACAGTAACCCTTGATCTACATGATCTATATACTCCGGAACGCTGAAATTATTGAAACACAAGGTTACATTAGTACTTCATCATTACCTTTGAACCCAAGGCCGTACGCAGGATTTTTTTTCCGGGAGAGCAAGAATATGTTCTGTTTTTCGGGGAACACGCAAGCGAGGCGACCAAGCGAGAGCTTTTGCATTCATAGAATGGAAATTGAACGATCCGGTGTACACTTTAGATGAACAAAAAAGTGAGAAAAAAATTAAGAAAAAAAAAAATCGGGGGGGGGGGGGGGGGGGGGGTGGGGAGGAACTGCTCCCTTTCCCTATGTGCGTACGGCCATATTTGGATCCTAATGTTAACTCACCCAGCTTCTTGCTCCAGTGATCAAGGAAGTCATCGTAGAGGGCGTTTGTCACGTTGGTGATGGCAAAATGTCTGTTCTGGATGGAGTGACAGAGAATCATAATGTCCACACTTTCTGTGAATTTGTAGTCTTGCAGTCGAGTGTAGGGTAGCTGAAGGACCTTCACCTCATTTATGAAATTCATTCGAATCTTCTTCAAATTCACTAGCTTTTTCTTGAAACCCTCAATGGTGAAAACTTGAGAGGATGTCATCAACGTTATGTTAATTTTTCGCTTCTGAAGAATCCTGCCTATATTTCAATGACAAAAAAATAAGAAGAATTGGTAACTTCACCTCATTCACTTTTTCACCGTCGAGAGAGATGTACATAATGCGTGAAAAAGAAGATCAATTTAAATAATGTAGAAAAAAAAGTAGCCAACATGTCACAAACCTGGAATTTACTGCCATAATACTGTGCGGTTATCCTACAAAATTTGTTGAATATAGCAAAAGAGACAAATTAATGCATCAGTGTATAGTCTGATAACTGAAAGAATATCTAATAGAAACAGGGTTATTCATATCATCAGATCTTACCTATACTGGGGTTCGAGCACGGCTGGGATATCGTGACAAAACTTTTTGAGTAACGGTTATCACTGGATTTGGTTGGGTGGTCCCGAGATGAAATGGACGCAGAAGTACTCGGGACCGGTAGATAACGGTCAGATGAACCAAAATTGAACGAAATTCCACCTTCAGAAGATCTCTGGAAATGAAAAAGACACATACCAAACTTTATTTTTTCAAATGAAGTAATGAATGACATTGTGAAGGGGAGGGGGGGGGGGGGGGGGAGCTATGGACGTTGGATGTGACCCTCTCACACTAACATGCCCGAGTCAGGGGCGGCGCTACAGGGGATGAGGAGGGGGACCGCCCTATGATTTTTCAAGTGAGAAAAAAGAGGAGAAAAAGAAGACAAAGAAGGAAGAAGAGAGAAAAATATGGGGAAATAGAGGGCTGGGTCATGCAACCATAGAATACCCCTACTTTTTATTTAAACGTTTATGAAAGAAGAGTAAGTGGAATAATAATTTTCCGTTAGATTTTGGTCATATCGAAACATTAAACATCTTTATTACATCATTATCATCGTAGCAAATTTTTTTTCTTTTTCAAGAATTTCGGCAGACTAGTTTGAGCCTCCTAATTGTTCATTTCAATACAAATGAATAGTCGATCTCTGTAGTCGATAAACATTTTCCGTTAACCTCTGTCACATCTTAAACAGTACCTGAGTACGTAACATCCAAAATAGATTTTGAGACAAATCCTCGTCTAACTCCCTTGCATAATAGCTTTAAGTCTGTTTTTACATGTTTATTCAGTCCATCTTAATGAAAAATGTGAATTAATGGTAAGAATATACCCTAGCAAAAACAAAAAAAAAAAAAAAAAAAAAAAATACAAATGATTATGAGGGTTTTCTAAAAACGGGAAAAATAAACAGAAAAGAAAACAGTATAACATGGTAACAACGAATGTATATTTTCTTTGCTATGCATAGGTTAATAACTTTACTTTACCATTTTACTGCATGAATTAGTTAGAAGTTCTGAAATTCACACATACTAGTAGTACCTCAGTAATGCATAATAAATAACGATTTTGTGCGATGATGCATTAAATTGCACAAAAGCCGACATTCCTTTAGTTTGAAAAGACAGTTTGATTCCCCCGTTCCTTTTACCCTAAAAGACCCGGGCTATTTCTGGTCTGGTTATCCGGGGGGGGGGGGCATTATGGCCTCCCTAAAATCTCTGTCATGGATGGCTGGATCGGCACGAAAAATGGCATGAGGGTAGAGAATGATGTAATCTACAAGGCTATATGGTTAGATTTTATCAAATTGTTTTGTTTGTATTTTATATTAATTAATTTATGCTAATTTATGCGAGAAATCATAGTTTTGGCTATATCTCACTGAATAAAGCTTTAGGAACAATAATTTTTGGTAGAAACGTTTTTCTTAACATTCACATCGACTACTTTACTAAAAAAAGGGTTATCAATTTTTTTTTGTTATCTATTCTATTGTTTTACAAATTCCTTATGTATTTCTTTGTTTTTTAATACGTCTTTATGTGGGTGTGGGTTGTGTGTACGTGGGAGTGTGTGTTTGATGGTTCTCTCTAGAACCATTTTAGAGAGAGTATTATTCTTTCCTGACAGTATTCACATAATTTTGAAAAGTTTTGCCCATAGGTTTGTACACAGTCATATACAGAAATACATGTAGTGAAATTTTAACGACTTGTGTTCGTAATCGTAATCTGACACCGGCACCGTAGGTCCGATCGACATAAATTTGGTATCAAAACGTACGGGTAGGATCAGAGAAAAAAGTCATTGAATCTCAGATCGATACATCTAGTCGTTGCGGGGTACCGTAAAAAATTCAACCGGGGGGGGGGGGGGCACTGAAAAAACTTCGTGATATCTGTGGTGCTGGCATTCAGGAATGATGAAAGCATTTTCAGATTTATTTAGAGGTGTTCCGGGTGTGACATGTTATATAAACATAGGAAGAGAATTTCTAGTCCTATATACTGAAACGAGGTCCCGCATAATTCTGTAGACTTTGGTACATATTGAATGAATCACTAAACTTCACATCAGTAGTCACTATTATACGATACTCATTAGATTTTTTTTGGGGGGGAGGGGGGGGGGGGCTTCGTTTATATAAACTTGTACAATATAATGATGTCGTCTTGTTGTTTTATTATCTTTTTTTACTTATTTGAATAATCGGAAACAAATGTGTGTAAACTTGAAAGAGGATAGCGGATCATTATAGCTTACTCAAACTCAAATGAACTTTCCTAATTTGTTTTTTCGAATGTGTGGATTCATTTTGATACCACTTTTAAGGTTTGGAGACATTGCCACTCAAAATTTTCCTAATATCCACTTGAAGGGCTTTTCCATATTTACCTCAGTTTGTCTAGTCGCACGGAGTAATGGACGAGGTTGTAGGGAAAAGGGTGACATTCTGCTGTTTTGCAACGACTTCTCTTTTGTGGTACTTTTCTGACTTTTCTTCTTTCTCTTTCTCGATGATTTTTCGACGTCTTCCCGTGCATCGAAATATTCATCAGAGGAGCTGCTTTCCACTGACAACTCATTCAAAGCATCACACCAGACATCCTCGGCATTACACCAGTCACCTTCTCCAGCGCCTGTTTTAAATCGTTTCCGAAATTTACTTCCTACTGCGATAAACTTCTCAGTAAAGTTCATTGTAATGACCAGAGGAGCACAGACGCTTGAGGTGACCTGAAAGGTGATGGTAGAACATTATATTGCTTTTTTTTTTAAGGAAGCAAGAAACAAGAAAAAATTAAAAAACGACTCGAAACGAGGACGGCGGTAATAATACAAGAAGATTGAGATAGGGGTAGTTTGTAAAACTGCAGTTGGTCTCCAGTCCCTAATCAGTAGTGGATTAAAGAAATGGAACGAACTCCCACCAGATATTAAAAGATCATTGTTTAAAATTGCAGTAAACCAATTTACAATGACTACCTAGCACCATAACCCTAAATTACCCAGTGACCAGAGATGAAACCAAACCTAACAAACACAACCACAAGACGAAACAAACAAAACAAATATGAAAAATAAAAACAAAACAAAAGTCTCACTCTGCATGTTAGAATGACCCCTTCATGCAGAAAAACTAATGGAAAGGGTGACATAAAAGGGTTTTGTTTTCCTTCTTCAAATGAATATCCAAATAGAAGATTATTAATAATAATGACTATGTTTATGTCCTTTGCTAGGCTGGTAAATCTAACTCGTGACAGAAGCTTAACCCATTCGTGACAGGAATTATTTAAAGCCTAATTTAATCAGCTTTTATTCTTCAGATTGGCAACACCAAAATTTTTATCTTATTACTACATTTTTCTTATAAAACGTCATGTATCTGAAATGAATATAAGTTGACAGAAATTATGATGAGAAGTCGAAAAGTTGCCAATTTGCAGAGGAAAACAGTGACTTTCTATCACATTGCCAATTTAAGGATTTTAATGCTTATTTCCCTTTAAAAAAATTTCAGCATCAAACAATGAATATTGATGCAACCAAAATGGGCACAGTTTTTGTAGAATTTTTTGCTCTTTCTGCTCATGTATTTGGTGTGATTTTTGGGGCTTTGCATCAAAAGATATTAGGCCAAACCACAAAATGTGGACCTCTGTCACGAATGGGCTAACAGATTATACTATTAAGAATATTAGGATCTCTATCCAAGATAATATGGGGAGAGCTTAGTTTTTTTTTTTAAATATTGTTTTGCTCTTTGGGAAATTGTGAAATTGTAATGGAACAGAAAGAAAAAAAATGGTTTGACACAGGGTTGGCGGATTTAAATCACGTTGACTTAAATCGTGATTTAAATCGCGATTTAAATCGCGATTTAAATCACCATGATTTTCTTTTAAAAAATCATTGATTTAAATCACTTCCATTGTAACGTACAAATCATTGACAAATTGTTTGTTGAAGGCACTTTTAATTATTCAAATCAACTGAAAAACTTCGAATTAATTTTATATCAACAAAAGATCAACAAATTCTTCATATCTACTTTAAACAAATTAAAATCAAGTCAATAAAATCAGCTAATTCCTTAAAAACCCTGCTTTGACATCTTACTAGGCCCTTGAGACTGTCATTGGAAATGAAATAAAGAAGTTTAAGTTTTATATTCCATGATTCAGGAGAGGAAATGTTTATCATTTTTGGACAAGTCAAAGAGTACATGGGGTAGGGAGGGCAAAACTCTGTGCACAAACAGAAACAGAAAATAACACTATCATCAGTCTTTGCGTTGCAAACTCCAGATGTGGATTCGAGAGTCCTTCAGGCTCACACGCGTTAAGTGTAATTGTCTTTTTGCTGTATTTGGGGCATGAGCTAGAAGTATTCACCCAGTGCATAGTTTCGGTGTAGAAGTGTTCAAGATGAAAAAAGTTTCGATGCAGGGCGAAAAAAGTAAAGAGGAGGACGTGGAACTGGGACTTGAATTAAATTGAATTGAAAATGGTTTACTTTGATCAACATATCGCAGTTCTAAGGCTAAATTGTGTGCAGTTTACAATAAAACAAACATAGATATGCATGTATTTACAAATCTTAAAAACATCATATAAATATATACAGATATACAACACAATACTCTTACTAGTAATCAATTCATTTAAAGAAAAGAATGTAATATTATTATAGTTATAACTATTATCATAACTTATTATTATTATTATTATCATTATCATTATTATTGTAATTGCTACTACTATTGTTATTACTATTAACTTATACACTTTCTTTATGGAACAGGATGAAAGGTGGATGTATGAAATTGGATTGCATGACGAGAGAGCGGGAGAGGGGGCATGTAAAGAGAGAGTCTGAGAGAAGGAGGGAAAGGAAGCCAGGAGAATATAATGTAACGATACACGTATAAAGTGAAATAGTTTTATTTAGCCTAAAACTCATGACTAGCTGTGATCATCGGCTCCGACTTATTGAAATTCACGATATTGAATAGACCTACGGGTATGGTATATACCTATATCCAAAGAACAAAATGAAATAGGGAATCATTGCGAATACGTCATTGCACTATCACCAGGGGCGGCGCCAGGGTATTTTGATAGGGGAGGCAAGATATAGGGCAGTTTATCTACGTTTGAAATGAAAAAATAGGGGTATTATATAGTTACATGATCCAACCCTCTCCTTTTCTATACTTTTCTTTCATCTTTCCCGTTCCTTTTCTTCCTTTTATCCTCTTTTTTTCCAAATGAGAGAGGTGCAAACGACTTACTTACAATCGTAATCGTATATGGCGCAGTGTCGATGTCAGACTCGTAGTAAATGATGATGTTGTTCAAACTTCAACCATAGGTGGTGGTTTCAAAACTGGCGAATTCAGTCTTTTCTTCATGACCACCTTTTGAATTACTCGATCAATATCAAATCAGCATCCAGCTGCATAAATTAATCGCAAACCGCAGCCTCGTGCGATTGTACGATATGCGATCACAGATTGCTCAGTCCGCCTTCCTAATAACACACATACACTGCATAATGTAATCTGAGGTGATGGCAATTGGCTGTTGGTTTCCTTCCATATCGCTCATCAATCTCTATAATACACGGTGGTGTGTCATTGGATAAATCGAATGGATGATATCCTCTGTTATATTCAATTTAGTCGGAAAATATTTTTTTTATGTATTGTGAGTCTTATAGTAATATGAGCTGTGTAAGCGGAAGTCGAGATTAAAAACTAAGAATAAAAACGAGATGCAATAAGCTATGGGAGAATCTGAATAGAAGACTATACTTGGGATTTCCCAGTGACCTGTGTTCCAATTCCGGGGGATTCCCCATTCGCGCGATTAACAGTCATGTACAAAGTGAGGTTTGCATGTGTTTTTTTGTCAGTGAACGTGTTGTGTGCTGCATGGATTATCTGCTTTCCTTGCAGTAAGCCTGCCTAGCCTCCTCCCCCCCCCCCCCCCCTGCCGGAAGTTCGCGTGCCGGATCAAATGCTTTCTTTTGGTTGTCCGTCCGTCTGTTCGTATGTCCGTCCTATCCTTCCGTCGCTCTTTTTCGTTAAGGCAATAATTATCTCAAGATTTTTTTTAGGCTAGAACTTCAAACTTGGCCTTAGTTCGTATTGCCATTGGAAGACTTTCTAAATAGATTTTGGGTATGTAGGTCAAAGGTCAAGGGCACATAGCCAAGAGGTAAATTTCGAAATTGCACGTGTGTTTTTTTTAATTAAATATTTTAAACTTTTTACTATAACAAACAACCAAATTTTAAATTTTTATAAGTAACTGATGGGATTGAAAACAAATTACATAACAAGAGATTAGGGGAAAATGCAGGTGTTAGCCTCATGAAACATCTTTCGAAGTATGACCTACAAACTTGTTGCTAGTATATATCACAGTATGTATCACCGTTGATTAGATTGATCTGACAGTAGATTTTTTTTTGGGGGGGGATGGGGGGGTAACATGGGTCAAAGGCTGAGAAGTCAGTTCTGAAATTATAGGAGGTTAAGTGCATGAACGCGATAACTCAAAGACCATTTGAGGTGGAACTTCAAACTTGGTGACAATATGCATAACCATAGAAAGATAATATTATTATTTTTTTTGGGTACGTAGATCAAAGGTCATATTGTTGGTATGTATGAAATCAAAGATTTGTTAGCACTGTATTTTAACTACTTGTGTCCATGAATTTCGGTTGTTAGATCAAAGGTCCGAGGTCAAAGAAGTCAATTAACCCATTTGATTATAGGGTTTTTAAAATTCTGGTTATCATGTTATGACCACAATTCAACATAAGTAGTTTAAGCAATGAAGTTAACTGAATATAGGCGGAGGCATATTGGAGACGCAGTCGCTTATTCGTCCGGTTGATAACATATAGGCCTATCAGCCTGGCAAATCGTACAAACACGAGCTTTCAGATTAGATGTTTAAGCTATACAGTATCCCCCCCCCCACAAAAAATACAATCGCCCTATAAGCCTATAAAATATCGATTTTGATTTCGCAATATGAAAGGTCATTCTGGAGTATAGAACTATGATTATTTATATACCAGTCAGTGAAGAACCCTTCCGATTTGGTCCATTGCCGTCGAAGAAATAGAGATTTTGTATAACGGACGTCATAAGTCCCTCCTGTCCAAATTTGAACAAAATGGAGACTAAAGTGAGTCAAATCACTATCACACTCCTTTTTTATGTGTCGCAAACGAAATCACTCTTATGTTTTTTTATTTGTGCTATGGTTGCGATGGCAATGGTTTATCATCATAGTTATCTGTTTATCATCATTCTTGATGTGGTTGTGTTGCTGATGTTGATGCTCCAAATAAGGGGATATTGATCTGTTTTTCCAAAATGAAATGAATCATGTATTAAAAAGCAGTTTTCAGAGTCTTAAAGATGTTGGTCATTTGCAAACGAACACTGAGCAGTGATTAAATAAAATTATAAGACTATTTAAATGAATTTCTTGTCTTGATCTTTCAAAGTAATTACTAGTAAAAGATTTACTATTAAGTTAGTAAATCTGTTATACCTGTGAACAGAATAGTTCATTTTTGTGGATGCCAAGGACATCCAATGGAAAAAAAAATTGCAATTTTACAAAACACTCTAATACTTTGTAAGTGCTGAACTAAAGCAAGAATAATATCAACTATATACTACTGCAATAACAATCATAGCAAAAGAATGGTAACAAAACATTAATTTCCTTTGTAAAACAATTTAAAAGGATCGTGGGATTGTCCATTGTGCTTTGAGTCCACCATCTTTGACAGAAGAACTGATGACTTCCGTTTAAAAAATCTCTATTTCTTTGTGACTACTGGACCGAACCGGAAAGGGTCTCCACTGAGAGAACATAGCTTTGGTTTGATAATCTACAGTGACTGTTTACATTGCAAACTTATTTCTTTCATAATCATTACTATATAGGCCGATTGTGAATCCGGGACATACGCCGATAATGTATTGTCGCCCTTTGCCTTACTGCATGACATAATCTTACATTGATACGAAATAGTGAGATCTTATCTCGAGCAAACTATTTTATCTTTATCCTTTTAGTATTTTGTTTATAAATAAAAATAATGGAACATAACAGTCACTGAACGTACTGTCAACTATATCTCTGTTTATCGGACCCCTTAAAAGGTATTATTTTGGGAACTATGAGGACATGCATCTTATATCCGGGAATAATCTTTAAACATGGTGCCAAAGCGTTTATCTTGAGGGATCTCCATTGAGCCTTAACAACGCAATATCATGATTATAGGCGAGTTCACAGGTTTCTAAAGAGAAAACATGGCTTCTCCGCTTGACATGATAAAATCACTAAAGAGCACTAGTGAATGAATAAAGTTTACGATGATTTGCAGGAAAAAAAACTAAGTGATATTTTTCAAAATTTATTACATCTTGCAATACTTTCCGAGCCTATGAGTTCGGCCCATACCACCTAATCCGGAGTCTCTGCTTGAATGATGCCCGAGCCCGATAATAGGGGATTTCCCTTAATAAAAGTTCACTACGAATTCCAAAATACGTGTATGGTCTTTATAACGGGCAATATTTTCCTCGAGTTTGTCTTGTCTTCGGCGCTTATTCGTTGGTCGCTTATCGCTCACAGAAGTTGAATCATATATAAATACTGAATTTTAAAAGAAGGGGTCGATCTGTCCGTTTCTACATTTCTTAAAGGAAATGCAATCCAGACATCAGTGTGTTTCCAGTGAATGAAGAAGAACAAGAAGAGTAAACAGTGAAAGTTTCAGCAAAATCGGAATATCTGTTCAAGAGTTATGAACTTTGAAAGTTAAAATAAATCCTTATTATGGGGATCCTTGAGTTGGCAACTCCACCATCATCTGTGATGTCATCGTGGACAACTCCCCATTCATTTTGTACACAGTAAAGAACAATAATGTCTAAAATGTGAAGGATATTATGAGAAAGAGAGGGAGAGAGAGAGAGAGAGCGGTGTGTCAGAGGGAAAAACAGAAATGAGGAGAAATGAAGTACGAGAGAGAAAAAACAAACAATTTAGAAAGATAAAGAAAGAGAGGAACAGAGAGAAATAAACGCGAAAAGAAAAATAAAGGTTAGAAGAAAAAGAGATACCGAAAGCGAAATGTAGAAAATTGAAGATGGGAAAATCTGAAAAGCGGGCGTAGGCTGGTTTGGGCATAAGGAGGTGCACATCTTAGGGAGGTGGAAGTAAAATGCGTCCCAGGTCTTGTGCCCCTTTGCATTTAAAGCTGTTGAAGGCAGAAAAAAGGTGCATTTTTTTATTCATTTATTTATTTTGCTTGCCAGGAGTGGAACTTAGCGAGGTTGCATGTCTCTGCGGGGTTGCATGTATGTGCACCCTATGCACCCCCAGCCTACGCCCTCGAAAAGTAGAAAATTGAGAGGGATAGAATTTATTGGAAAGCGGGAGTGACTAGACTCAGAAAGATGCAGAGAATGTAAAAAAAAAAAAAAATTGTAAACGTATTGTCGGAAGGAAGACCCTGGGGAAATAAGAAAAGAAGGGCATTGTACCATCACTTCATGCCTAGCCCCTTATCAAATCATAAAGTGAATTTTCATTCGTCTGTTTCTTTTCATTTATTTCATTTCATTTCATTTATTGGTTTTGCAACATTTTTCATAACAAAGATCTCGAAAAGAAAATACATATTTGGAATTTGACATAAAGATAATGAACAAATAGTTTTGTATGTAAATCATCAAATACATCATATATAAACCTTCTAAGCGGTATTTTCTGTTACACAATGATTAAAATGGTTGCAAGGGTCGTCACAAAAGCAAAGCTTGAAAGCGTTTTCATTGTATTTTTTGCTTCAATGATGTTAAAATCATTTGAGGTATAAGTGTAAATTACCTATTATTGTACTTACGTCGCTCAGTTTTTACCTGTATCGAATACTTGAAAGGTTGATTGTAATTTAATACAAATTAGTACTGAGCGGTATATGAAGCTTTTTGTCAGCCAGTTGGCTTAAATAAAAATAGATCATTCATCAGTTCATTGAAAAAAAAAACCAATTTCATACGTTTCAGAGCAAATTGATTGTGGTCAAAGTGATTGTTGATCTCCAGTTCGTCCGAAGAAGAAGCTTAGAGTGGGTGATGGCGAAGAAGAATATGGAGGAGGAGAAGCAGGAAGAGGAAGAAGGGGGAAAGGGGGGAGAAGGATTACAAGACGCAACGACCTATAGATTTCGGAGTCAGATAGACAGAATGGAAGAACAAGGAACAAGGAAAGGACGGACGAACAGAAGATAGTCATAGGAAAGCCATACTTTTCCAGCCTAATCACTTACGGAGGCGGTGTCATGTGTTCTCAAGCTATTTTGTTTGATAAAAAGTATCATATTTTGCATTCTTGTTTGTATAGTTTCTATGATATTCATCGTATACTATACATAATTTTCTTATGATGTGATGTTTATTTAAACATGTATATATCAAAACGCAGAAATAAAAACAAACAAACAAAACTAGATTGTATTTGAATACATTATCCATTACGATTATTATTTGATTAAAAGTGTAGACAGACCCTGAAGAGAAAAAAAAAAGTCCAGGAGAGAGGAAGTTTCTGTAGCAACGTTAGTTTGGTACTGTTCTTTATGAAACGCGTAGTGTTGTTTCAAACTTGTAGCTGTTTAACCTTTGTCACTATTGGTAAACCACTATATAAAAAAAATATAGTGGTTTGTTGAAGGACTTCACAAAAAAGCTCTAGGAGAAGAGAAATGAAAATTAAATGTTTCTACGTTTATCAGTTTATCATTGTTTTTACCACTCATGGAAATGCGTACATTTTGTAACTGACGGGATAGTTCATGAACCTAGTCATGAGGAAAAATACGTAGTGACGGGATATTTCTTTCAAACGTCTCTCCCCCAATGCATGCATCTATTTTTTAGAGACGCATATACTTCCGTGTTAGACTTGCAGCTTTCTTTCTTACCAGCCACATGCCCCCCCCCCCTCTTTCCCCGCCCCCACTTTTGCTTACGCCATATAAGCCTTCTACCTACAATAGATTGTCGGCCAATATGAGCCCGCTTCTATTGTGTCCAGCAAAAGCTGGGGACAATAAGTTCAAGCTTCTTTTTTAATGACTTTTTTAATCTCCCAACTTATTCAACCTGCTGAAAGGTGGAGATTCTGCTCAAGATACATAATACACAGAATAAACATAATAGTACTATGTGGATACTACATGAGAGAGAGAGAGAGAGAGAGAGAGAGAGAGAGAGAGAGAGAGAGAGAGAGAGAGATGAGGAATTGGAGAGAATGGTAGTTTCGCCGAGCATATTTTGGGGTAATCTTTTTCTTTTTTGTGTGTTCTCTTTTCCTTACTTTCCTGTTCCTTTCTTGAGGAATCCGCGTAAATACAAGCATTGCTTTCTTGTGGATTTCTCTTTTTGAATATCAATTTCCCTTTTTAAATATATTGCATCAATCAGACCTCTATTTTGTTTTGATCTTTACAAAAGAGAGAGAAAATAATGATGTATGTTAATTTTGTTATATTTTTGTTTAAAATTGTTTAAAAAGATATATTATGTCTCGTGTTATGTTTAATCCTGTACTTGAAATAAGCTGAATATGTCATAATACGTTTAAAGGTACATTTCTGATCGCAAAATAATCGTAATCCTTCTTTACCGGCAAAAGCATGAGCAATGCAATTGAGAAATGGCGCTGGTCCCTCAATATGATCGTGGACACATGAAGTTACACACACTATGAAAATTATTGAAATAATTTATTATATCATTTGTAAGCTGAATATATCTGATTGCTAAACTATCAAAATACCTCTTCACCGGCATTTAGCAACTGAGAAATTGTGCCAGTCCTTCAATATTACCGTAGACACACGACGTTACACACACAATGAAAAATATTGATATAATTATCATTAATAAAGTGAATGTGCCCTAACATTTTTTTAACCAACATGACTGATAGCTAAACAATCATAATAACTTCTTTACCGGGAAAACGTAAGTAGCGCAACTAAGAACTTGTGTGGTCCCTCAATATTACCGTGGACACATGAGGTTACACACACAATGAAAATTATTGCCGTGACAAAAATGGGAGTAAAAGTTTTAATAAGCTGAATATGTCATAATACGTTTAATGGTACATTTCTGATCGCAAAATAATCGTAATCCTTCTTTACCGGCAAAAGCATGAGCAATGCAATTGAGAAATGGCGCTGGTCCCTCAATATGATCGTGGACACATGAAGTTACACACACTATGAAAATTATTGAAATAATTTATTATATCATTTGTAAGCTGAATATATCTGATTGCTAAACTATCAAAATACCTCTTCACCGGCATTTAGCAACTGAGAAATTGTGCCAGTCCTTCAATATTACCGTAGACACACGACGTTACACACACAATGAAAAATATTGATATAATTATCATTAATAAAGTGAATGTGCCCTAACATTTTTTTAACCAACATGACTGATAGCTAAACAATCATAATAACTTCTTTACCGGGAAAACGTAAGTAGCGCAACTAAGAACTTGTGTGGTCCCTCAATATTACCGTGGACACATGAGGTTACACACACAATGAAAATTATTGCCGTGACAAAAATGGGAGTAAAAGTTTTAATAAGCTGAATATGTCATAATACGTTTAAAGGTACATTTCTGATCGCAAAATAATCGTAATCCTTCTTTACCGGCAAAAGCATGAGCAATGCAATTGAGAAATGGCGCTGGTCCCTCAATATGATCGTGGACACATGAAGTTACACACACTATGAAAATTATTGAAATAATTTATATTATTTGTAAGCTGATTATGTCTGATTGCTAAACTATCAAAATACCTCTTCACTGGCATTTAGCAACTGAGAAATTGTGCCGGTCCTTCAATATTACCGTAGACACACGACGTTACACACACAATGAAAAATATTGATATAATTATCATCAATAAAGTGAATGTGCCCTAACATTTTTTAACCAACATGCCTTAAGCGTAAGCAGCGTAACTAAGAACTTGTGTGGTCCCTCATTATTACCGTGGACACATGAAGTTACACGCACAATGAAAATTATTGCCATGACAACAATAAGAAGGAAGGTAGAAACTTTCTAAATTGTGAAAAGGTCACAGGATCATGTGTCATGATAAATAGTCGCAAAATTTCTCTGTACCCGAAACGTAATCAGCACATGAACTGCGCTGGTCCACCAAGTTACCGGATACACATAAAGTTATACACACATTGAAAATTAATTACTATTATTAACAAGATAAATCTTTTATTAATGTACTTATTTATGTCCGAATCGAAAAAAAACAACAACAATCAAACTACTTCTTCGGAGACATATAAGCGTAAGCAGCACAACCTAGAACTTGCGCTGGTCCGTCAATATTACCATGGATACATGAGGCTACACACGCAATGAAAATTATTGCCATGACAACACTAAGAAGTAAAGTTTTAAGGCTCTAAATAGGAACATTTGTTGTTACAATAAATATATAGATACAGATATATTTCAGAAACATAATCAGAAACGTTATCCCATACAATATGTAGATATAATTCTACGTATATATTCATTCATTTATTTATTCAATTATCTATTTACTTATTCATTTATTCATTGAAACGTACAGCAAGGACTTTCAAAATGAATAAAAAATAAACAAAAAAAGGGGCAGAAACAGGACTCGGAACATATATCGCATAGTTAGAATTACCATATTTTGGAAATTGGTACTATCATTAACCAAAACAAAGGAGACAATAATAAAATACTGATCATGGCATTACATGGGGTTAGTGATTTACATAACAACTTGGTAAAGGAACAAATACTTTGATTATACCTTGGCCGAGGGTTGCAGAAGTAGACATGCATGCTGACAGGGCATAACATACATGTAAAAAGTTTATGCGAGAGAGAGATTATCAACAGTTAGATATTCACACTATTCATTATATACATCAAGATTGCACATTAGAGTGGATGGCATGATCCATCAAGACAAAAAATCAAGACTTATATAAATTATTAAAGAAAAAAAAATCATCATTAAAACGCCATTTTTTAAAATGAATAGGTAATTTGTTTCTTTTCTTGGCTAACAAGTACTAGTATTGGATTTCTCTCTGTTTTCTAACAAAGGATTTAAATAATTGGGAAGATTGTTTTTAAACTTACAAGTATGAATACGGAATTTCAAAAGTAAAAATAAATCGAGACAAACTTATCACTGCTAATTCCAAAGAGTTTTTTAAAGTTGGTTACAGAAAATGCTATGCTTTGCTGGAAAGGTTTTCTTTGTTCTTTTTCTCAATAAGAAAAAAATGCTATGCTTTGGAACGGAAATTTGAGTGTAAAAATGGGGGTCTTCTCCGCGGCACATACCCACCACGCATTATATACTGAGTACCCCCCCCCCCCCTCGAATGTAACCTACTAAAAACCGAGTTGGCCAAACTGTAATAAACATGATAAAGGGCATTGGAGATCGACGGTCCACAGCGCACTCAGAGGGAGCTAAACCAGTGGTTCATACGTCATATACATACATTATGTCAGAGGTTAAAACATTGATCGGTCCGTTTTCAGGCAGGTCATGTTATCATCCATTTTATTACCGATTAGGGTATGTTTGGTTTCTCTTTTTGCTTCTCTTTCTTCTCTTTTGTCTGTGCTGCCCCCTCTCTTATCTCTGTTTGGATCACTGATTTGTTCAGGGATTATAAGAACTGTGATACTGACATGAATTTTAATCCTTGAATGTAGATCCACAGAAAACCTTTTCCCCCTACATGTATAGAAAAGCATACCAATTTGCGAAAGAATGATTTAAAAAATAACAACTGCAAAAAGTATGAATTTAAAAAAAAAAGAAAAGGAAAGAAAAGACTACAACTACTGGAATTCGGAGTCAAGTGACCTCGCTGCAAATTCGGGGATTCCCCACTACGTCGCCGGGTCAATGCGCACAGCTACAGAGCGTTACGAACACGTAGGTGCTATTGCCCAGCATGTAGCGCTATATAGCCTACATAACGTTATAGTTCCTCATTTAGTATGTGCATCGACTCGAATAGTAAATACGTTTTGTTACTTATTGTATTAGCTACGAAACAGGCATGGAAAGCCGTTATCCATAAATAGGTCCATACAAAGAGGTGAGTAAACAGACGTAAAACGTTACAATTTTTTCTTACTTGTCAAATAGAGTAAATTATGATAATAATGTCGCTTAATATATTGTTGGTATCAACATAGCTCATAGTGTCACTTATTTGCGTATTATATTTCTGTCTGGTCTGGGATTGCAAAGTAATGCCATGTTATCTTGAGACAGCCGCTTAATTGAGTCTGGAGAATTTTGCTTATTTCACAATAAAATTAAATTTTCTTCCTGGATTTGGAAAATAACCTTGAAACTGACAGAAATATGATTTTTAAAATAAAAATTCCAGTTAATTACTGCAAAATAAGAGAATGAAACTGGACCATTTTTCAGCATTTTCCTGCCATAGGCTATGTAGTTAAGAAATGGCACATACACGAATGCATATTTTGAGCTTCCGAGGTCCGATACGACTTTATACTTAATGTCAAAAAACTTGTCCTTTTCATGACCAGATAGGAAATTTTACAATTTTCCTAATTGTGTGAATTTTTTTATAGGTTTGAATATCAGATCACAGTGCAAACTGAGAAAAAGTGACAACAATAGTGTAAAACAGAAAACTTAAGTTTCCCATAGGAAACACATGGGAAATGGCAATCTGAATACACACAGTTTAAAAGGGTTTGCAATTTATCTTGTATTTTTATTTCTTGTGAGCCTAAAAACTTGTCCTTATGTTATGGTCAAAAGGATGACCAGAATTTTCTCTTTCCACACATTCCAAATATGAGATGAAAATTAATTCAAATCACATTTTAATTTCATGATGAATTTGCCCCCAAATTGTGTCATTCCCCCCCCCCCCGAATCGCACGCTTTTAAGCTGACACTTTTCAGTGTGACTTCAGACACCCTTATGCTACATACTATGCATATTAAAATGTGGGATCATTATTACGTTTCTTTGTCAGTTTTTGGTGGTATAGACTAATTTTGTTGCAGTTGTCTTTTGTCACTCCTCTTCAAGAACCTTGAGATGTATCTTGTATTCACATTAAATGTCAAATGCTAAAATATTTTGAAATAATCCTTGGAATATTCTAGTAGATATTCACTCTATGAAAAATCAGGGCCAAAATGACCTTGTATTAGTATTGATTCAGAGCTAAAACACAAGAAAAATGAGCACTGGGCGTTGCACTTCAGCATGCTCAGTCTGAGAGGACGTACTTCACAATTTTAACCATTTTTCATGGGGGTAACTTGTTTTGCTTATTTAGTTTATTGTCTCAAAGTTATCACCTTTTTTGGTGCACTGATGAATGGGCGTTTTCTCTCTTGTTTCGGGGGCGTAAGCCAGACACAACTCACCGCTTACATTGTCTTGCGGGGGTCATTCACGATGCAGGGAAAGATGTTTCACAATTGGCAACAAATTTCATGGAGGCAACTTGTTTTGCAAATCTAGAGCATTGTCTTAAATTTCACATTTTTTATTGAACGGTAAATGATTTAGCATGTTGACATAATTTTGGGGACGTCTAGTGGGCACAAGCCATCACTAAAATGTCTGGCGGGGTCATTCCGGACGTAGGGGGTCATGCTGAACAATTTCCACCAGGTTTCATTGGGCTACTTTGTTTTTCTTATCTAACCCATTGTCTTAAAATCATCATTTTCTCGGTGTACACAAAGGAAAGGGCATTTGATATTTGAGGGCTTCTTGCGGGCACAACTCACCACCCCTAATATGTCTGGCATTGGTCATCTATGATTCAAGGGGTCATGCTATACAATTTCCACTAGTTTTCATGAAGGTACTTTTTCGCTAATCTAGCTCAATTTTTTTTTTACCTATTTTGGGGCCCCTCCTGACCGCCCCAACCACATTGTGCACGGCAGACGTGCATTTCCTATCCCCCCCCCCGTAGATTACGGCTATGTTTATGAAAAGGGGGTACTTTTTGCGCTAAGCTAATAACCCCTTCTGGCTCCCGGTCTATCACTCTCAGTGATGCAACTTTCCAGCGATCTATGATCAAAAGTGTCAAATGTTTTCTCCATGCAACACCTGGACATTTTCATTCTTTTAGGTTAACAGAACCTGTTGAAGTTAAATCTTTAGAGGTTTAGTATTGTACAACGCCTACTCAGCTTGTTGTACGCAAGTCTATAGGTGCTGAACGCGCGATATTCGTGCCATTGCACTTGTACGTCCTTTCCTTTTAAAAAGATGGTTTCTTTGCTCTTTATTCTCTCTATCTTTGTATTTACTTTTTTTCTAGGATTACTGGAGGCTATGAAATTTTTCATTTTTTTCATGGTGAATTATGGGGGGGGGGGGATGAATGTACAAGCCATCCGCCCTGACCGAAATATTGAGGGGATATATCCCCCTTCCCCCCCCCCCCCCCCCCGGGATCGACACCCATGGTCAGAAACACGTTGGATGCAAGGGAGGCACTTGAATTTATAGAGGCCCAACCGGTACGAGACAGGACGGGTGGTTGGGGGCTCCCATGCGTCAAAGGACGCAATTGTCCGCAGCATCCGTAACTCTCCGTAAGCGGACGTAAGTGTTTTGATACGTTTACTTCCGGGTAATTGCGAATACTTCGGTGGACGCAAATGAACGTAAATGGACGGGAGGCAAAAAATTTTCCCGGTTGGTCTGCGTCCAAGCTACGGATAGTTACGTTCACTTACAGATAGTTACGTTTAGTTACGGTTACTTGCGTATGTCTGCATCCGTGGCGACTCCCTGCGAAATTTTGAAAATTACCCCTCCCCCCAAAAAGTCATTCGAGAGGGGGGCCCCACGGGCCCCCTCGGAAGAAAGAAGATGATTAGATGACAGTAACTCGGATCTGGTCATGCATGTCATGTCTACTTCTCAGTAATGTCTACTTCTCAGATAATGTAGGAGAGATTTAGGGTTGAACAAGGAAGTTTTAAAATGAATTATTTAGAATTGATAATTTCAAAAAAGAGGACATTGGAAGAGATGGTAATGGACAATGAAAAGGGCCGTACGCAGAAATTTTTGCCTGGGGGCAAGACGCGTAAAAATTTTCAAAGGAACCCAAAAGCGAGGGAGCGAAGTGACCGAGCTGGTCACAAAGGTGCTTTTGCATTTTTAATAGTTAAATTGAAGGATTTGGTGCATTTTTTTGGTGGATTTTATGAAAATTTCAGTAAAAAATGTGTCTTTTCAAAATTTCGAGGGGAGGGGGCAACTGCCCCCCTGCCCCCCCCCCCCCCCCCCCCCCCGCTGCGTAAGGCCATGACAAGGAATGTAGGCCTAATATAGATAATCACAAAACAATTAGCGGGAGGATAATTTAGTACGAGGCAAGATGACGGAATTCATAAGAAAGAATATTATATAGACCTATTTCACAACGCAAGAGGGCAGCAGACTGTTCGACACAGTTCGACATACTGCGGTGGGCGCTCCAACTTTTATAGTACACAAGTCAATAGCGCGTTCTGTACATTCGTTCGATTTTTTGTCTATTTTGACCAATGTTTATGCATGATCGCCTTTAGTTTTTCATTCATGACGAAATCATTTTCGACAAATCAGAGATTAATGACCTGTAGCATCCTTATACCCTGCATTAAACGTGCGGCGCAGGCCCAAGTCTTCCATCACTTATATCTTTTCCTCTGAACGGAATGTCAACATGACGAGTTCTTCGATCCTGTCATCTGATCAACTCTTCAAAAGGATGTCGACATGTTGAGATCCAGGATCTTGTCATCTGATCATCTCTTCTAAAAAATGTCGATATCATGAGATCCGGGATCTTGTCATCTGATCATCTCTTCTAAAGGATGTCGACATGATGAGATCCGGGATCTTGTCATCTGATCATCTCTTCTAAAGGATGTCGACATGATGAGATCCGGGATTTTGTCATCATTCTGATCATCTCTTCTAAAAGATGTCAACATGATGAGATCTGGGATCTTGTCATCTGATCATCTCTTCTAAAAGATGTCAACATGATGAGATCCGAGATCTCGTCATCTGCTCTTTTTGCTAGCAAGATATCGTCTTCCCAAGATAATTATCTCAACATCTGGGTTGCACTTTTAAGCTTCAATAGGTGCATGTATCCATGCTCTATTTTATTGATCTAGAATAAAGTAAATGGAACAATAATGAGGGCATATCTCATATCTTTCATTGAATTTGTACTCAGAGCCAATCGCGGTCAGCGCGCTTGCACACCGCAGCTATCGCGTACCCGATAGAGGGCCAAATATTACTAAATCGGAGGTGGAATTGGTCTATATGAAATTACAAGAAGCCTTGTTTTTGTTGTTGTTGTTATTATTACTATTATTATTATTATTATTATTATTATTATTATTATTATTATTATTATTATTATCATACCATTTTTATCATTATTGTAATTTTTACTATCATTATTATTTCACACTTTGAACATTAAAATGAAATTAGAACGCAGATGTTAATTTGGTTTTTCTATTAGTACTTTATGTGATTGTAGTAAATAGTAAATGTTTAAGGAATAAATATTTCATTTTATTGTAGCTTCAAAGTAGCGGTACCCTTCCATAATAATATTTCTACTGTGGCTGTCATGAATGCCTGACGTTATAAACATGCTAAATAAGCTCAAAAAGGTTACCTTTTCCTTTACGACTAGAGCTCAAGAGAAATAGGGCACTTGCCTCAATATGGAGGGGCGTGAAGAGGAAAACGGAGGAGAAACTAAGCCACCCAATACAAAAGAAGACCATACTCATGATATTCCTGATCCGGGCAACAGTGAATCAGGCTTGTCAGATGAGAGGGGAGATGTTCCTGCTGAAAATGCTAAAGAGAATGGCACAAACACGACAGCGGTTGTATCAAATGACAAGACAGATGGTCACCAAGACAAGAAAAACACCAGCCAAGGTATACCTGAATAAAACTGTTTAGCTTGTGTATAGCTGGTTTATTACAGTTCAAGTCTCAAAGCCTTGTGAAAGATAGATTTAGGTCTGGTCATATTGCACCCCACCCCGGACCTCATTGTTCTTCCGATTGCCCATCATTCAGCTTCTTTCTTTTTTTTCCACACCCTTCTACCCTTCTACTTAATCCTTCCTCTTTTTATTTGCCTTACCCCTCTCCCATTTTCCTTTTCGTCTCCCCCTCTCTCTCTTTTAAGATTTTGTGTTTCCTTTTATTTCTTCTCTTCTTCCCCCTCCTCCTCCTCCTCCTCGTCCTCCTTCTTCTTCTTCTTTCATTTGTAATGTTTATATGTTTATGGGAAAGTTTAGCAACTGATCCCACAAAAGTGACAAAACAATCAATCATATAGAATTGATATTTGGCGATATACATGTACAATGACAACTTTACACTCTAACGTACATGATATCTATCAGTTCATGTTCAGCATTATTTTGGTCATCATACTCTCTAAATTCCTTTGATACCGATGTTGGCTCAGTAGGTAGAGCGTCCGCCTCACAATCGGGAGATCGCGGGTTCGAACCCCGGCCGCGTCATACCAAAAGACGTTTAAAGATGGGAGTTACTGCTACCTTCTTTGGCGTTCAAGAATTGAAAAGGATAGAGCAACGTCGACCTGGCGCTGCTCAGTGGCTGCCGGGCCCACGATCAATTGGGCAAGAAGAATTTCCTTTCTCGGACAATGAAATTTGGAGATTGGAAATCAATCTATAAGATTGTGGTGGGGACCAATCTAAAATTAGATTGAGAAATAGATCTAAATCTAAATTTGGATTGGTCCCTTGCAATCTAAATAATTTAGAGAGTAACTTTCTAGGTGCAAAAATATAGGCGTGTTTTAAGTGCATTGCTATTGGAATGTGTAGATTTTATTCCCTTCACGACGGCTCAGTAAACATGATAAATGATATTGCAATACAAATACAGAAGTCAATCTCTGCTATCTGTTGGTGTAGTAGGGACCCTAATTATTATCATTTCAGTTTCGTCCTTTCAGTTATTGAATACATTTTAATAAACTATGTATTGTGCACTTTTTGTTAATCAATATTGTTCTAATCTTTGTTACATTGTTTTGATACGATTCGGGTCTATAGACCAATATTTTAATTTCAACTTTAATAATTCCAGTGCAGAGCGAAAGTAATCATCAGGATACTACAGAAGATGACACAGTGGCACCAGAGGTGCCAGTGAAGACTGACTCTTCAAAATCAAAGCAGGAGCCAGACCCTGGGTGTAGTTCAAGTAAGCTCGAAATGACAAATCACTTCACACTAGCTCTACCTAATGTGTAATTTGAGGGCAGACTTTCCAAAACCTATATTCATTCTAAGTGTATTTTTTTAAATGATCTGTCAAATTACTGCCAATCTGTCGACCATTATTTTGCCCTTCTTCTGATACAATATTTCACCATTCAGTTCAATTCACTTCGTATTTATTTAATTTTCAACAGAAAGGAAAAAAAACAAAGGCATGACAGGTATTATAGCAGAAAATAATTATGAGAAAATATACATAGGCTTATCATTTTTTCTTGATAAGTATACAGGTACACTGAACACATAAATAAATTATTAAAATAAATCATCAAAAGAGGTTCTTAAAATCTGAGGAAATAGGGGGATCCACTAAAAATTGCTTTCTTGAACAGATGTTTCGGAGCAGACTGATGACACTCCTGCACAGGATGCCACTGTAGATGACAAAATAACATCGGAGGTTTTGTCGAGGACAGTGTCCTCGAAAAAACCAGAGCCGCAGAACTCGGACCCTGGGTGTAGTCCAGGTAAGGTAGAAATGATACTCCAAAAAATCCATCACTCTAGTTATTTCGTACAGTTATTTAAGGGCAGACTTTAAAAAAGCTATTCATTCATGTAGTTAATTCATAGGATTCGTAAAACAAAATTTTGTTTTCTCTTGCAAAATAGTATAATGTTGAAAATGTTTTTGTCTCAAGTATACAGTTTGTATCGATAAAAACGTTACACTTTTGACAAAATTATAAAAATTATATTCAAAATATTTCGAAGAGTTTCTCATGTTCAACTTGATGGATGTCCAGTAGTCCTATCCTTCAAGTGCCATTAACAAAACAAATTTTAATTCATGCTTGACCGAACACTGACTGTTTTTGTTCCGAGTTATTGAAATGCCAAGATTCTGACATTCATGGAGGCTCCATTTTGCTTTCTTTTGTGACATCACGTATGATAAGCGCAGCCTAGCATAACAGTGTAATGCGCTTCTTGGTATGCCTATCAGTGTTCTTGCTGTATGTAAAACTACGCGCATTTCATCGTTAAGTTCGCGCCGCGCCCAGATGTAGCATTAGGATTTCCAGCCAGAGTGCAGTTATGCTTTTTTGCTTCGCACATTTTGCACTTCGGTGCATGTTAGCGAAAAAAAAAAAGAAAAAAAGAGCGCACACGTGACTCATTTTAGCGCGTCTAATTTGCTACATTCTTGAACCCGTTTTATAATATATAACAAAATTAAGTCGCTTTCAAATATGAGGCGACTTTGTGGCGGCACTTTGTGTGCACACATTTTTTGTGTTCAGATATGATGCGACTTTGTGTAGCCACTTATACTGAACGCGCATTAATGCGTCTCAAATTCGGGCTCAAATTAGAGAGCATTTTTGTCAAAACTTGCGCAAACAACCTTATGGCAACAATTTTTGCGCTAACTTTTTAGGCATTTGATTGGTGCGTTTTGTAGCCAGTATAGAGTGAGACATGATTTCGACTGAAAATGACCAAGGGGACTATCACAGACATATAATTAATTTACTAGTACTAGACGGAAAACAGCAAGCGCGGATATCATTACGCGAATGGCAGTAGGCCCCGCCTCTTTCGGATCATTTGAACGGGCCGATTATCGCCATGATATCGATAACACTTATGCATTATTCATATATTTTGCGCGTATCAGTTTTATTGTGGCACTTTGAATTAGTGCGCATTTATTGAGCATTTATTGCGCATGCGGTAAGCTGATGGGCATCATATTTCAAAACGTGTACAAACGCATGGTGCTCGTTGGAAGCATCTTACAAAATGAATTATTCATTTTTGATCATGTTGATGGTGCTTAGGTCGGCCTTCTAATGAATCTGGACAAAATGGCGGAGCTTTAGGGGCCTGGGGACTATGCACAACGTGAAAATATGGCAGGTGAACTCCACTTTGCCTATAGAGCCTTGTTCTGTTTGTTTTTAAATTCTGGATAGTCGAGGAAGCCTCCTTCGAATACAAGTTTTTATTTTGATTTACATCCTCTAACAAAAAGTAGATAAATATATGAAAAAGCCATATATGATGAAATTGATTAATCTCTGAAGTCTATGCAAGACCTCCAAGTTATTGAACATAAAGGGGAATCACAACTCAAAGGAGATGAAGAAATTCACGATGCCGCCGCGACGCAACTGCTTGCTAAACTCTTCTACACAACATCCCAAAAAGGTTTACCATTACCATTTTTTTTACTTTCAACTCCATTTTTAATTTTTTTTTTTTTTTTACATTTTAGGTTCTTTATAGGAAATCAGGGCCCGCAACATGAAAGCTTAGCAATCGATCCCATAATTAATCAATCAATTTTGACTAGAACAGTACTAGTCAGTCAAATTTGACTACATAGATTTTTCTAGAGTGTCATACCAACTCCCGCTTTCGTCAGCATGGTCAACGCTAGATTTTTATCTAATTTATGGCTAATGAATGATTATCACAAAATTTTACTGCTAATTATTGTCAAAAATCTCAGTTATTGGCATTGCTTTACGTTATTTGAAAATACCGAATCTTATTCACAATACTCATTTTGATACATGATATAATATCTTTATTATATAGATGTTTTTCTTTTATTAAATAATTTCTGACAGTAGGGCAAAATCCAGGACTCAACCCGGATACCAGAAAACGAGCAGACGCTCCTCATGCCGATCATCATAAAGAGCCAGTAGCAAATAAAAGTGGAGAAGTCAGTGCAAAACAGAAAAATGATTCTTCCTCAGAAGGGACAGGGCCAAAAGAGGAAGGTGTGGTAATGATAATAATAGTTATAGCAATGATGATGATGATGATAATAATAATAATGATAGTAATAATAATAATAATAATAATAATAATAATAATAATAATGATAATAATAATAATAATAATAATAATAATAATAATATCAAATATTATAGCTATTTGCTAGAAAATTTTAGCGGTGAAAATTTGGCCTCATTCCGTTTTGATAGAAAGACATCAAATCATTTACTGAATGTTTGAAGACACTTCAGATTTGATCTCATTTTACAATATCGGCAGTTTGACATGTTTGAAATCAAGTGTGCAAAACAAATGCGACATTTACTGCCATTGCAACAAGCTCAGTCTAATTGTGTCTAGAGTCAAGGCCGTATGCAGGAATTTTTCCTAGGGGGCAAGAATATATTCAGTATTTGAGGGAACAAGCGAGGGAGCTTAAAAATTTGGGGTTTTGAAATTTCTAGGGGGCAACTTACCCCCCCCCCCCCCGCCCTCCTATGTGCGTACGGCCACGTTTAGTATGTGTTTAGAAATACTTTTACCCTTCCATTCTTACTTTCCCCCATAGGAGATGAGAGGCAAAATGGAAACACTCAACGTGGTGATCGTAGCGATCCTGTCGGTGTCAAAGCATCAACCGCGGCAGTTAACGATGACAATTCCACATCAGACACCTCGACACACAGTCAAAATTTAGACACAGGCAAGTTGTGTAATGATTTAACAATTGAGTCTTGAACATGTTTTGGTGTTTTGTATGCACTTTGAAAAAAATTGTGTCGAAAGTTTACTTAAAATATTTCAAAGCAAAAAACCGTGTTAAACCAGAATATTTGAATAAAACCGTTATATGTTTACCTCGTTTAGGAAATTGGTTTCAGCAGTAACCGTTGTGAAGGCAGGCAGGCCTATATCTGCTCTTATGTTACTCCTAATGTAAACTACGGTATCGGAAAATAGTATTGATCATGGACATACTTAAGCTTTCGACATGCAATTATCAGAGTAAAATCGCATTAATGGCAGAAAGCCGAGAATCGAAAGAATATATCCAATACCGCTTTCACACCAAGGTACGGTCGCTAATTTATAGCTAATGAATGATCATCACAAAATTTTACTGTTAATTATTGTCAAAAAAACTCAGTTATTGGCATTGCTTTACGTTATTTGAAAATCCCGAATCTTATTCACACTACTCATTTTGATACATGATTTAATATCTCTATTATATAGATGATTTTTTTAAATCAAATCATTTCTGGCAGTGGGGCAAAAACCAGGACTCGACCAGGATACCAGAAGACGAGCAGACGCTCCTCATGCCGATCATAAAGAGCCAGTAGCAAATAAAAGTGGAGAAGTCAGTGCAACACAGAAAAATGATTCTTCCCTAGAAGGGACAGAGCCAAAAGATGAAGGTGTGGTAATGATAATAAAAACAATAATGATGATGATGATGATGATGATGATGATGATGATAATAATAATAATAATAATAATAATAACAATAATAATAATAATGCTAATGATAATGATATTAATAATAATAATAATAATAATAATAATGATAGTGATAATAATAATAATAATAATAATGATAATAATGATAATAATAATAATAATCATAATCATAATAATCATAATTATTATAGCTATTTGCTAAAGAATTTTTTATTGGTGAAAATTTGGCCTCATTCCGTTTTGAGAGAAAGACATCAGATCATTGACTGAATGTTTGAGGACACTTCAGATTTGATCTCATTTTACAATATCTTCAGTTTGACGTGTTTGAAATCAAGTGTACAAAACAAATGCGACATTTACTGCCATTGCAACAAGCTCAATCTGCCAATTGTGTCTAGAGTCAAGGCCGTATGCAGGAATTTTTCCTAGGGTTCAAGAATATATTCAGTATTTGAGGGAACAAGCCTGGGAGCTTAAAAATTTGGGGTTTTGAAATTTCTAGGGGCAACTTACCCCCCCCCCCCCCCTGCCCTCCTATGTGCGTACGGCCACGTTTTGTATGTGTTTAGAAATACTTTTGCCCTTCCATTCTTACTTTCCCCATAGGAGATGAGAGGCAAAATGGAAACACTCAACGTGGTGATCGTAGCGATCCTGTCGGTGTCAAAGCATCAACCGCGGCAGTTAACGATGGCAATTCCACATCAGACACCTCGACACACAGTCAAAATTTAGACACAGGCAAGTTGTGTAATGATTTAACAATTGAGTCTTGAACATGTTTTGGTGTTTTGTATGCACTTTGAAAAAATTTGTGTCGAAAGTTTACTTAAAATATTTCAAAGCAAAAAACCGTGTTAAACCAGAATATTTGAATAAAACCGTTATATGTTTACCTCGTTTAGGAAATTGGTTTCAGCAGTAACCGTTGTGAAGGCAGGCAGGCCTATATCTGCTCTTATGTTACTCCTAATATGAACTACGGTATCGGAAAATAGACATGCAATGCAATTATCAGAGTAAAATCGCATTAATGGCAGAAAGCCGAGAATCGAAACAAATACGGAAACGAGTGAACAGTACGCGCGGAAATGACGTGTTCTAACTGGCTGTCAGGGTAATCAAATTTGGGCTACGTTATATAATATCGCGATCATTCTGTACTTTGTCATAACATTAAACACCGAAGTTTATTTTCGCACTGTGTAACAGAAGAGTCAGAGTGGGAAATACTTTCGGCTGAAAATGACCAAGGAGGAAATGCACAACATGAGAATATAGCAGGTGAATTTAACTTTGTCTGTACAGTCATTTTTTTTGGGGGGGGGGGATGGGTGTTGCTGTTTTTTTTTTATAATTTTTTTTTCTATTTGTATTTTGTTTTTTGTTTTTAAATTCATTTTAAGTAATGGATAGTTGAGAAAGTTTGCTTCGAATATATGTTTTTATTTTTATTCAAATCTTCTTGCAAAAAGTGGATAAATATTTTTTAAAAAGCTACATATTATTGTGAAATTGATTAATCATGAAATCTTTCAAATCTCTTCTATCTCCCTGCGAAGACCATGCACCGATGACAGAGGCACAATTTACTAGACATGATAGTGGGGCATCACAGCTCGAAGGGGATGAAAAATTTCACGATGCTGTTGACATCACACCAGACAAGACAGCAGTCTCACAAAATCAAGACAACGTTATCAAGACTAATAATTCAGGCAAGTCTTGAATATTTTGCATGTGAAGTAATTCTGCCCAATTGTTTGTCCAACTGTACTGCTAGTTGATCTGGACAGGACAATACTCATTTTGATACATGATATAATAATTTACTGTATAGATGATTTTTTTAATCAAATCATTTCTGACAATTGGGCAAAAACCAGGACTCGACCAGGATACCAGAAGACGAGCAGACGCTCCTCATGCCGATCATAAAGAGCCAGTAGCAAATAAAAGTGGAGAAGTCAGTGCAACACAGAAAAATGATTCTTCCCTAGAAGGGACAGAGCCAAAAGATGAAGGTGTGGTAATGATAATAAAAACAATAATGATGATGATGATGATGATGATGATGATGATGATAATAATAATAATAATAATAATAATAACAATAATAATAATAATGCTAATGATAATGATATTAATAATAATAATAATAATAATAATAATGATAGTGATAATAATAATAATAATAATAATAATAATGATAATAATGATAATAATAATAATAATCATAATCATAATAATCATAATTATTATAGCTATTTGCTAAAGAATTTTTTATTGGTGAAAATTTGGCCTCATTCCGTTTTGAGAGAAAGACATCAGATCATTGACTGAATGTTTGAGGACACTTCAGATTTGATCTCATTTTACAATATCTTCAGTTTGACGTGTTTGAAATCAAGTGTACAAAACAAATGCGACATTTACTGCCATTGCAACAAGCTCAATCTGCCAATTGTGTCTAGAGTCAAGGCCGTATGCAGGAATTTTTCCTAGGGTTCAAGAATATATTCAGTATTTGAGGGAACAAGCCTGGGAGCTTAAAAATTTGGGGTTTTGAAATTTCTAGGGGCAACTTACCCCCCCCCCCCCCCCTGCCCTCCTATGTGCGTACGGCCACGTTTTGTATGTGTTTAGAAATACTTTTGCCCTTCCATTCTTACTTTCCCCATAGGAGATGAGAGGCAAAATGGAAACACTCAACGTGGTGATCGTAGCGATCCTGTCGGTGTCAAAGCATCAACCGCGGCAGTTAACGATGGCAATTCCACATCAGACACCTCGACACACAGTCAAAATTTAGACACAGGCAAGTTGTGTAATGATTTAACAATTGAGTCTTGAACATGTTTTGGTGTTTTGTATGCACTTTGAAAAAATTTGTGTCGAAAGTTTACTTAAAATATTTCAAAGCAAAAAACCGTGTTAAACCAGAATATTTGAATAAAACCGTTATATGTTTACCTCGTTTAGGAAATTGGTTTCAGCAGTAACCGTTGTGAAGGCAGGCAGGCCTATATCTGCTCTTATGTTACTCCTAATATGAACTACGGTATCGGAAAATAGACATGCAATGCAATTATCAGAGTAAAATCGCATTAATGGCAGAAAGCCGAGAATCGAAACAAATACGGAAACGAGTGAACAGTACGCGCGGAAATGACGTGTTCTAACTGGCTGTCAGGGTAATCAAATTTGGGCTACGTTATATAATATCGCGATCATTCTGTACTTTGTCATAACATTAAACACCGAAGTTTATTTTCGCACTGTGTAACAGAAGAGTCAGAGTGGGAAATACTTTCGGCTGAAAATGACCAAGGAGGAAATGCACAACATGAGAATATAGCAGGTGAATTTAACTTTGTCTGTACAGTCATTTTTTTGGGGGGGGGGGGGGGATGGGTGTTGCTGTTTTTTTTTTTATAATTTTTTTTTCTATTTGTATTTTGTTTTTTGTTTTTAAATTCATTTTAAGTAATGGATAGTTGAGAAAGTTTGCTTCGAATATATGTTTTTATTTTTATTCAAATCTTCTTGCAAAAAGTGGATAAATATTTTTTAAAAAGCTACATATTATTGTGAAATTGATTAATCATGAAATCTTTCAAATCTCTTCTATCTCCCTGCGAAGACCATGCACCGATGACAGAGGCACAATTTACTAGACATGATAGTGGGGCATCACAGCTCGAAGGGGATGAAAAATTTCACGATGCTGTTGACATCACACCAGACAAGACAGCAGTCTCACAAAATCAAGACAACGTTATCAAGACTAATAATTCAGGCAAGTCTTGAATATTTTGCATGTGAAGTAATTCTGCCCAATTGTTTGTCCAACTGTACTGCTAGTTGATCCGGACAGGACAATACTCATTTTGATACATGATATAATAATTTACTGTATAGATGATTTTTTTAATCAAATCATTTCTGACAATTGGGCAAAAACCAGGACTCGACCAGGATACCAGAAGACGAGCAGACGCTCCTCATGCCGATCATAAAGAGCCAGTAGCAAATAAAAGTGGAGAAGTCAGTGCAACACAGAAAAATGATTCTTCCTCAGAAGGGACAGAGCCAAAAGAGGAAGGTGTGGTAATGATAATAATAATTATAGCAATGATGATGATGATGATGATGATAATAATAATAATAATAATAATAATAATAATAATAATAATAATAATAATAATAATGATGATAATTAAAATGATAATAATAATTTTTTTGGGGGGATGGGTGTTGCTGTTTTTTAAAAAAAAAATTTCTATTTGTATTTTGTTTTTTGTTTTTAAATTCATTTTAAGTAATGGATAGTTGAGAAAGTTTGCTTCGAATATATGTTTTTATTTTTATTCAAATCTTCTTGCAAAAAGTGGATAAATATTTTTTAAAAAGCTACATATTATTGTGAAATTGATTAATCATGAAATCTTTCAAATCTCTTCTATCTCCCTGCGAAGACCATGCACCGATGACAGAGGCACAATTTACTAGACATGATAGTGGGGCATCACAGCTCGAAGGGGATGAAAAATTTCACGATGCTGTTGACATCACACCGGACAAGACAGCAGTCTCACAAAATCAAGACAACGTTATCAAGACTAACAATTCAGGCAAGTCTTGAATATTTTGCATGTGAAGTAATTCTGCCCAATTGTTCGTCCAACTGTACTGCTAGTTGATCTCGACAGGACTCCACCCTCCTATCTGCCAATTCCATCATTGCAATGATTAGTCCATTGTTTACTTTTGTTAAAATCATATAAAGAATTATAGTGGATAAAAATGAAAATTGAAAAATTAAAACACATAATGATGTGATGTAAAATGACTCGGTGTCACAGTGTATTTGATCATTTACTTGCTCTTAATCAAATGGTTGAGAGATGGAATCCCACCCCAGCACTAATGTCTTTTAGCAAGACATTAATTCACGTTTGCCACTCTCCACACAGGTGTTAAATGGGTAAACGTACGTGTGCGCTTGTCCAGTTGCGCCTGGCTGACGCCATTTAGCTGTTTAGTATTAATGCTTTCCTATCATCACTGTGGTAGTAGTACGTAGAAGTAATAAAAATTCTCTGGGAACAGTATTTTGTTCAATCAAATCTGTATTTCTGCATATTGATTCTGGTGTTAATATCATCTATAGAATACCCTTGATGCTGGAAAGCAATGGCAGACAATGGCTTCAGAATAAATAGCACTACATGTATTGATATCATTGCTGTTTTTGGCATAGCGGATTATAATCCGATTTCCGACCATCAAACAATGACCGGGTGCAAAGCCATGAATTCTATTTTGATTAAAAAAAAAAGAAACTGAAACGCTTTCCATATCACAATGATCATTATGTGTTTTCCAGCAGGGATATCCCAGTAGACCAACAGCCCACAGGACCGACATAACAAGTACACAAGAAAACCTCGTAAGGGTCGGTTTAGATGGCTGTCGGTCTTGCGAGATGTATCACGTTCCATCGTTTCATAATGTCATTTCGAACTTGATTAGAATATGTGACATCATTCTGATTTTAAACATTCATTACATTCTACACTCATTAGGCGATAGCCGTCCATCGCCTTCTGAAAACAAGCAGTCTGGATCGAACAACCCCCAGAGTGAAAGTGGATCTTCATTTCCAGGAGGGAAGGATAAAGAAGAGACGGAAGCATCAAAGACACATAACATAAACAGATCTACAGGGGAAAATATGAAGACAGGTGCTGGAGCAGATGGTGCTATAGAAGGTGCACCAAAGGAAAAGAAAGCTAAAAGAGACGGCTTAAAAGGAGAAGGGGGTACAGCAGGTGCTGTGAAAACCAAGCAGCAGGAACGTCCTGTATCAATCTCGCTTTGTACATCGGCGTATAGCTTCAACGTAGAAGGCCTCGTCTCGCACTTGAAAGGTCTGATGAAGGAACATCCTGAACTGATCAAGGAGGTTAAGGTCCATCAGCTACCCTATAACGACCTCGATCGTTACAGATTTGATGAGAAAAACCCAGTTGATGTGATGATTCTGTGCCATTCCATCAACAACAGGAGATTTGCCATTACAGACGTGATGGATGCCCTGTATGATAAATACCTTCCTTACTGTGCGACGGTCGTAGGTAGGTACTGCTACTTTTTCTTCAGTCGTATGGCAGCTGATATTGTTTGAAAGTTTATATAGGGTTGTGCATCCCCACATCAGATCAATCTGCTTTCCGAGAAATAATGTAAACGTAGTTTGTACGTCGAGGCGTAAGATTTGCCAAAGTGTTTTTCTACTCGCTCACTTAATTTCAAAACTGGAGAGCGATTGAAAAGACACATCTTGTAGCAAAGTCGTATCTCTGATTTCACGGAGTGCCCTTAATGTTAAAAACCTGGGGGGGGGGGTTGTTACATGAAGCTGTTCATAAAGTTACGAATGACTTTACGAACAACTTGAATATGGCAGGCCAAATGTGATTCTCAGTCATTATAAATCGCATCAGCTAAAGGTGAAATATGCAGATGTAGATTAACATTACTATTGTTTAAAAACCTTTTTTATTGCAATTTATATCTTTTGCCACTATTTAATTGAGATTATTGAAAATGCAGTCAATACACGTATATATCCAATGTCACAAGTATTTATATAGCGCTTTTTCTACAGCACTTTGTTAAAACATCAGGAAAATTTGTTGGCATCCCACTTGGCAGTTCTTTTTCAAGTCGTTCCTAAAGTCATGCGTAACTTTACGAACAGCTTTATAAAAGACCAGCCTGGCATTATAATCACAATCAAATATATATATATATATATTTGATTGTGAATGAAATTACAATAGGCATGATAGGAATGGAAGCTATGTGCTGATGGGGGGGGGGGGGTCATCTCAAGACAACAAGTTTCTTCTGGCAATTACCTGGTATCTGAAAGTCATTGTTTTCTAATTTCATCATGTTTATAGGGAAGGAGAAAATGGGGGTGATTGTCCATGATTTTGATGACATGAAGGAAATAGTGCAATCATCTCGGATGAGTTCATTTAAATACAAGCAACCAAAGGCATTCGAGACGACCAGTCTACAAATAACTTGTGGACACATCGAGAAGAAGGAACAAGTCTGCAAACAGGTGCTCAAAGCAGATCGAGAGAAGATTGTTGAGTTCCTTAAACATGCATCAAAGTATCCTGAAGAAATGAAAAAAGAACAACCAAAATGGACAGAAAGCTTGAAGGGATTGGTGCGGGATTTCAAAATGCCTTCATGTAAGTAACTATTAAATAACGACGCACATACGTACGGGTGTGTCATGTTCCGGCACTGAGCAACCAAAACGTTGGGGTAATGAAACAAATATCGTCGCAAAATTGGGGTTGTTGGACAAGGAGTTTTCACAAACCAGTTAGGTTCATGCACAGATGAACACACATTACAGGCCCATGTACAGGTGCGAGCGGGCGATCAGCCAGCGAGCAAAAATATAACCACCTCTTGTTATGAAAGCACTGTCATTTTCTCACCTCGCTGCCAAATATGACTCTCTTTTGGCACCTCCCTGGTCCAACTGTTTACTGTCTGAAAGTACTCGTTTCTATATATTTTCATGGTAGAAGTGATAACTCGTCATCAAAATACACAGTGGGCCTATTCTTAATTGCATATTCGGTCATTTCACTTGCCGAATTTGCTTGCTTTCCCCAACCATCCTACATCTAAATATTACTTTTATGAAGTTTCTTTCACGTAGCTGATGTGATCCAGAAATACAGGCATTTTCAGTACAGCAGTCTCTGCAAGATAATTTGATTTCTGTAAATGATCCAAAGAATCATCGTTAAAGAAATATGAAAAGACTTGCTGATTAACCGAAACTGGGATATATCGTTAATTTTATTTTTGTTTTGTATTCTTCTTGAAGATTCGCCAAACGACGGTATATCTGTTAATCCTCAGCCAGAAAGTACTGTAGGAGGTGCTACGAAACTTGATCCACCAAGAGGTACCAGTCTTGTGACACAGCAAAGCCAAGTTGCGACAGCAGCACCTGGCTCTCAACATGCTCATGGTGCAATGGATTTGCCTCGCCAGGAGAAAATGACACGGAGTTCACACCGAACACCTCGTCGTATTTCAGTGTCTGTATGTTCTTCTGCCTACCAGGACAATGTCAAGGGATTGCTGTCCTGGTTTACTAAGTTTCAAACCAAACAACCACACATGATCACCGACGTCCGTTTTCGAGAACTGCCGTACAATAACATCGATTCCTTCAGGTTTCCTCCAGACGACCCTGTCGATGTGATGGTGCTGTGCCATTCGATCCAAAATAGGGGGTTCTCCATCACGAATGTGATGAACGCTCTTTATGAAAAATATCTGAAATATTGTCACGATGTGATTGGTGAGTCAAAAGCTTATAAACAAACAAACATAAACTTAATGAAAATGTATCATGCCATGAACTTGGTAAATCACCAGAGGTTAGATTTGAGACCTTATTTTACCTCAGAACTTGATTAATTTTTGAAATAATAAATAGAAAATATAAGCTTCATATTATGCAAAAATCTTGAAGAGATCTACTTCTTCCGATGTTTTACATTAATTTTTGGTTTATCCGTTACCTTGTCACTTGAATACACAAGTCAAAATATGCACCACTGTTACAGCTTCAGTAAAAGAAAAGGAAAAGAGAGAGAGAGAGAGAAAGGGAAAGAAAAAAGTATGAAAGAACAATATCTGTAATAGGATAGCCATACTAATTTGTGACTCTCTTGACTGATGACTGGAAACAAATCAGTCTTGAGTTCAAAGTGTATTCTGAGTGGGGTTTTTTTAAGCGACCTAACCTCTTCCCTTTGTTGATATTGCAGGAAAGAAGAAGTTAACCGTGATAGTTCATGACTTTACCGACTGGAAACCAGCAAGTGTAGAGAGCAGGATGGAATCATTTCGAAGAATGCAACCGTTGACCTTTGAATTCGTGGATACCGTGATTATCTGTGGTAGCCTGGAAGACCCAGCTGAACTTGGCATCAGAGAAAAGGATGAGACACGACTCATCTGTTTCCTGGAACGGGCGAGACTTGTACCTGAAGAAAATATTGAGCTCGAACAATCAGTGTTCGGAAGGTTTAAGAAATATTTGTTCGATTGAAAAAAATAACAAAGGCCTAGCGTGCAATTGCAAATCGTGAACTCATCCCTTGCCCCCCCCCCCAAAAAAAAGAGAGCGATTAATTACTTAACCTCCACTTCCTAAATTTTCAAAAACAGTTATGTTAGAGGCATTCATCCTCCCCTTTTCCATGTTTTCCGAAGAAACACTTTCCCTCTCACATCTTTCTCCTGCTTCTACGGTGCGTCCCCCTAAAAGTTTACAGTTGAAAACGTCTTGCCATTTCAGAATATTTTCGGGAAATGTTCATATCTGTGGATAGTCCATGCTTTTTTTTCTGTTAGGCGACACCAAAAATCCTAAAATATTCTTGAGTAGGAAGAAATCATTTTTATGAAAGGATGCAAAATTCAGATTTGACAAGAATTGGTATATTTCCTCGATAGGATCGGTATCAGCAAAGTCATGGGTGTCGATTTGTATTCATGATTGGGGGATGATTGATGCTGAATACAGGGCCTATAAATATTTAAGTGATATTTTGGTCACCTCGCTGCCAAACATGACTCTTTTCTAGCAACTCGCTGGTCAAATATTTATTGTTTGCTGTTCGAATCTATCCTATTTCAAAATATTACAAGCGAGCGAGGAAAAACACACCAGATGTTAAAGTATTATTTCGTAATCAAAATGCACTAGAGGCCTATAAGATATCTAAATGATGTATTCGGTCACCTCGCTTGCATGCCCCATTCGTTTCACTTTCCAATCCATCCTGTATCTAAAAATCATCAGTCATACGACTGAGCGTAGAAAGTGAGGAAAGTTATACACTCTTTGATAAGCTTAAAAAATAATGTAAATAGGATGTTCGATCACCTATCTGCCGAATATGACGACTATTTGGGTGTATTTCTTGCTGTCCAAAACCATTCTGTTTCTACGAGCGAGCGAAGCAAGCTACTGACAAAAAAGCCATCCATTTTCTTTAAAACTAGATTTGCCACCAAAAGCACTAGACAGCTAGATTATTTTTATATAAATGAATATACATCATTACAAAAATAGTGTGATTTTCTGGCATCTAGATGTGGGTTTCCTGCTCAAAAACATCTTGTTTCTAGTATGTATGAGCGAACGTAGCAACTGAGCGAGAAAAAAATAAATGGAACTGTTCTGTACTGAGAACTGGTTCTAGTGCATATGTTATATGTTACTCCATTTTCATGATTTTATTACAGTTTATCTTCTATTGTCATAATGGATATGATAGGAAAGGTCTATTAGTCACAGGCAATTATTATCTCCTGAAAATTCATCTAATTTAGGTCAACTTACCGCTCGATTCCTAGCAATTAATAACACTTAATGAGTAGCAGAATAGTGTACAACATTAGATAGACAAGATGGAAACCAATTTTCTTTCATAAGAATAGTAATGTAGGCAGCATTGGGTGCATTATACTTCAAATGCGAGCGAGCGCTTCTAGATTTTTCCATTTTTCTTTTTGTTTTCTCTCCCTTTCTTTCTCTTTCCTTTTTATTTTGAATAGGCCATGTCATTGTTTTAGGGGTAATTTTTGGAAGGGGAATGATAATACAGGCCATCCATCCCACTTGAAATATTGGGGGATATATAGCCTATACACCATGGGGGGGGGGGGGGGGGGGGGAATCGACACCGATGGTGGTAAACATCACTGGGAAATACGACACATCGATAAATCCACTTAAACCAGCGAAAATGTTTAGTTTCTTGCGGTCTTAAAGGTATTTCGCTTAACATCTCAGCAATGTGTAACTGGTCAAAAGTTGGTGTTTCTTGTCCTTGCGTTTAGTATGGGTTTGTCGATAGATTGTGTGAAAATGGCTGCAGTGGGAATCTTTTACCTAAAACGAGGATTATGGTATTCGACATGCATGTAGTTATGATATTTCAGTCAACTTTATGTTGACACTCAAAGCAACCAATACGTAGTATGTTGTTGATTTTTGACGAATCTAAAAGTACATGTGGATAAATAGATAAGTGAAGTCACGATATATGTATGCTTGATTTCTTTCAAAATTTGTTATAATTTTTTGTCGGAAATGAAAAAATAAACTATTGAACTATTGAACTGTGAAGAAAGCAATGGATGTTTTAGATGTTTCGAAAGTTAAAGTCATTACTATGTGATGTGGTACAATAAAACTCATCAGTTACTAGTTCTATGGATATCATATATTTACATTTCCTTTAAAAATTACCATAAAATTCTACACTCTAAACTGGCTATACTTGAAACAGGGACACATCCAAAATTCGATTAAAAATCTTAACCTAATAGATTTAGAAATCAATGGATATGTTTCTGACTTAATTTAATGTTATGGGAGCATTACTGGAGTTTCTCGAGAATAATATTTTTTTTTCTAGAATTCAGGTCGGCTTATTTCCTACATGTCCTAGAAAGTTAAATCCAAGAAGGAAAACTAATTAGAAACAAAATATATATTATATCTCTTATCTCCTAGAAAAAAAACTTATTTGTGCCAAGCTACATGTAATATGTATTATCATATACGAATGCTCTAGCAACTAACATTGTAAATCTATTTGGGAAATATTTGTCTGTCTTTGTATATGGTTATTCTGTTTAAAGAAAAAAATCCACCAAGAATGGATAAAATGCACTTATTTATAGATTTTATTAAGCTCCTATAGGAGCCTTTGCGATGCCTTTTAAGGCATTAAAATAGCTAAACTACATAATTATTTGAGAATGTATCATGAACATGGCATGATGTCTTTGTCATGATTTACGATATTCATGTTTGAACGCTTACATTCTCAATTCAAGTAGTTACTTCCTTCTCCATTTGCTATCAACAGGTACTGCAAACACCGTGAGTTTTCAAATGCTATGTATTATCTTTGCGATGTGACATTAAAGTCTGAAACCACAAATTCTCCCTTTGTCATGTTTGTTGTAGTGAGCTGTCACCTTAAGTGGACTTTGTTTGGGGATATCTTAATGAACATTGCAGGATTTTGTTTTGTTTTCGTTTTGTTTATGTTTGTGTAAGTGAGGGATATGAATACCAATGCCCGAAGGTACATGCTCAATACTGAGTGGAATTACCTGGGCCCCGATTCATGAAAATTGTTATCAGTACAACTGTCATATTTCTATGACAAATATGCTTTCAGCCAATCAAATGCAAGGGCTTCAGTAGCTAACAGCTATTGCAACTTGTTATTGATAACGAGTTTTATGAAACGGGGCTCTGACGTTATGAAAGATATAACCATGATGATGATGAGGAGGAGGAGGAGGAGGAGGTGGAGGAGAAGGAGGGATGATATCATTGGCATGAATGATATTGATTCACTGACTTTAAATGCAGTCTGCCAAAAGACTGTTGTTCAGCAAGTCCGTTCAAAGCTTCATGAAAGAAATCAAAGATATACACATATTTCGTAGAGACCAAAATATACAGAGAAAGGCATGGAAGGAGAAAAATTGATGATGATAAGGAGGACAAGAAGAAGAAAGAGAAGAAGAGGAAGAAGAAGAAGAGAGAGAAGGAGAAGAAGAAGGAGAAGGAGGAGGAGGTGGAGGAGGAGGAGAAGAAGAAGAAGAAGAAGAAGAAGAAGAAGAAGATGAAGAAGAAATAGTATTATAGTATAAATTAGTAATTTGACGTTATACCATCAAATTACCATCAATTTGATAGTATACCATAGTTACCATCAGATTAGGTACAGCGGTACTTGTTTTAAACTAGGCCGGGGACGTTTGCCCCTTTGTCTTTGGCCCTGTATGTACAAACATGACTTGGCTTACTTTGTTATCAGCAGTACAGAGCAGTCTTTCAGTATATAGGCTGATTGACTCTAACTGTACTGTCTATACGTATAGGGCGAGATCTAAGCCCTATCCATATAGCTTACTATTTAATTAGAACATCTAGAATGCATTGCAACCATGTCACGTGTACAGTACTGCACGTATATATGCTACCAGTGATAATAGGGTCATACTAGCCTACATACTACCCAAGGCTGTACGCAGGAATTTTTTCCTGGGGGGGGGGGGCAAGAATATATACTGAGGGAACACGCAAGAGAGGGAATGAAGAGACCGAGCGGAAGCTTTTGCATTTTTAGAATTGAACGATCTGGTGCACATTTCGGGTGGAATTGGGGGAAATTCTCAATAGAAAAAAGTGGGGGTTTTAACATTTCTAAGGGGGCAACTGCCCCCTCCCCGCATGCACCCCCCCCCCCGCCATGATACTACCAGTGGCGTATGCTGAGGGGTGTATTGTACATGATTTAGTCGATGATACACATTGATGATAAATAATAAACGATAAGTCTCACTGGAAGACTAATTTTCAAAATGTCTATTGTGACCTCGGGAATTCCCCGTTCTTTTCAGGATGATTCCTCGTTCATTCAAGTAAGAAGTATTTCGATTTCCGTTATGTACGTATAAACCTAGCTGCTATAAAGTTTAGGTATGTATCCTATTCTATTGAATTCTATCAAATCTTTTGTGAAATGTGTTAATCAATACAACTTTCAAAGTTTGCTCAACCTTGGCGCAAATAAGTTCCCATCTATGGGCATTCATTGTCGCTTTTTACCCAACTGTGACAACTTTTATTATTTTTATTTTCTTATTTTGAAATATATGCCTACCTTGTTACTATTATTGTTATTATTATTATTGATTGTTATCATTATAGTATTATTGTTGTTGTTGCTGTTATTATTATCATCATCATTATTATCGTCAGCAGCAGCAGCAGCACCAGCAGCAGCAGCAGTAGTAGTATTTAGTAGTAATAGTAGTATATTAGTATAGTTGTAGTTGTAGTATTATCATTATTATTTTGAACGTAATTACACTATTAATTGAGGTGATCGCGTGATTACCATCTCATCGGCCATCCTAACACTAATCTTGACTTTACTGCAGTATATCAAGAAATATCACAGGCCATCATGAGGGTTACAAAGATATTATTGTAGAGGATAAGCAAATAATTTGGTAGATTTACCACTGTAGCTATGAGTCTAATAGCAGGATAATAGCCGTTACTAAGCTTTGAACCTTTTTGTTTTGTATTCTTCTTCAAGATTCGCCAAACGACGGTATGTCTGTTGATCCTCAGCCAGAAAGTACTGTAGGAGGTGCTATGAAACTTGATCCACCAAGGGGTACCAGTCTTGTGACACAGCAAAGCCAAGATTCGACAGCAGCACCTTGCTCTCAACATGCTCAAGGTGCAATGGATTTGCTTCGCCAGGAGAAAATGACACGGGGTTCATATCGAACACCTCGTCGTATTTCAGTGTCTGTATGTTCTTCTGCCTACCAGAACAATGTCAGGGGATTGCTGTCCTGGTTTACTAAGTTTCAACCACACATGATCACCGACGTCCGTTTTCGAGAGCTGCCGTACAATACCATCGATTCCTTCAAGTTTCCTCCAGACGATCATGTCGATGTGATGGTGCTGTGCCATTCGATCCAAAATAGGGGGCTCTCCATCACGAATGTGACAAACGCTCTCTATGAAAAATATCTGAAATATTGTCACGATGTGATTGGTAAGTCAAAAGCTTATAAACAAACAAACAAACATAAACTGAATGAAAAAGTATCATGCCATGAACTTGGTACATCACCAGAGGTTAGATTTGAGACCTTATTTTACCTCAGAACTTGATTAATTTTTGAAATAATAAATAGAAAATATAAGCTTCATATTATGCGAAAATCTTGAAGAGATCTGCTTGTTCTGATGTTTCACATATTTGGGGTTTACCCATTACCTTGTCATTTGAATGCACACTGTTACAGCTTCAGTAAAAGAAAAGGAAGAGAGAGAGAGAGAGAGAGAGAGAGAGAGAGAGAAAGGGAAAGAAAAAAGTATGAAAGAACAATATCTGTAATAGGATAGTTATACTTATTTGTGACTCTCTTGACTGATGACTGGAAACTAATCAGTCTTGAGTTCAAAGTGTATTCAAAGTGGGTTTTTTTTAAGTAAGCGACCTAACCTTTTCCCTTTGTTGATATTGCAGGAAAGAAGAAGTTAACCGTGATAGTTCATGACTTTACCGACTGGAAACCAGCAAGTGTAGAGAGCAAGATGGAATCATTTCGAAGAATGCAACCGTTGACCTTTGAACTCGTGGATACCGTGATTATCTGTGGTAGCCTGGAAGACCCAGCTAAACTTGGCATCGGAGAAAAGGATGAGACACGACTCATCTCTTTCCTGGAACAGGCGAGACTTGCACCTGAAGAGAATACTGAACTCGAGCAATCAATGTTCGGAAGGATTAAAAAATATTTTTTAGACTGAAATAAGGACAAACAAAAGCAGAGAGTACAATTACAAATCGTGAACTCATCCCTTGCCCCACAAAGAGAACATTTCATTACTTAGCCTCCACTCCATAAAATCGAAGCATTTTTTGTTACAATATTTCATTAAATCTAGAAATATTTAACGCTTGAGTAAAAAAAAAATACGAAAGGATGCAAAATTAAGACTTGACAAGAATTTGTATTTGTCCTAAATAGGATTGGTCTCAGCAAAGTTAACAATGGTGTAAAGACTTGGAAATTTTCACGTTCCGATCGATCCATGGCAATTTATGAAGGAATGTCCTTTGTTTTCAGGTTGTTGTGACATCCATTAATACGTTATACTTAGGTGAGATGTAGTGGTCTAGTGGATACGTCAACGGGCAGTGGATCAAAATATGATCCGCCTTTCGAGTCCCAGTGGGGCAAAAACGTGTTTTGGTAAAAACACCATTATCTACATTGCCACTTTCCGCCCAGGAGTAAATGGGTTTACCTGCATGTGAGTATAACATGCCTGTCTATGCCATCGTCCTGCATGTACATGCCCGTGAACGGTGCAAAATAGTGCATTAAAGTCTGTGAAAGTAACAGGTTCAGAATTAAGCAGGGTTTACGTTCTTTGTTTGATTTTGATATTTCAGGAGTAGGGCCTATATCCTGACATGCTGGGCCCATCCTCCTTATTATCTATATCATATTTCATAAGCGTATCAGCAAGGTAACCTTATTCCCAAAACTGAGCTGGACTTTTTGTGTGTCGCAATTTAGCTGACAAGTGTTTAATCCCACGTTAAAGCAAGGAGCTTCAACAGCTTGAGGCCCAAATGGCAACAAATTATTTTATTTCTTATTTGAATTAACAAAGAGAAAATTGAACAGATAAAATATGAGTACAAAAGCCGAATTGTGTCCAGCAATTTGGCTCTAATGAAGGCAGTTTCAATTTGTGAAAAGTACATAGTAAAATTTTACAATCCTAAAATCTGCAGTTCGATATTCTTCCCTTTATTCCCTGCAAACAAAATGAAAAATACATTTGTTGAAGTACAGTTATTCATGATGTCATGATATGTCTGATTAATGTCTACACATGCCTAGTTGAGCAGGCTAATTTTGATTCATATTTCAGGAAATTTTGCACCATTTCTTTTCGCTTGCCTCACGTAAACATGGTAAAGGTAAGCACTGTGAACTGCTCATATTATGAGACTATAGTGATAGCGAAAAGTAATTATTACAAAAGCATATTTCCATTTGAAAATGGCCCGTAAGTCGGGCAGGTTTTTTTGTCTTGTTTTCTGCTAAGGAATTGTAGTTTGCTTGACATGTTTTCTTCTGGCGGCATCGAACATGGTTCAAAGAGAATGAGCTGGATGTGACTCCAGCTCTTGAATCTTATAGGTTAAAAGTCATCTGTTAATGTCAGAGGCACGCATGTAGTATTGCGCTATTTTTCAACCGGGTCATAATGTGGGGAGCTCGGTGGTGGAACGCTGATTCGGGCCGGCAGGATTTTGTTCGGCGCACATGAACTCTCAATAGTGATTGTATGTGGCAAAAGACCGGCACCGCTATGCCGAAAACTGGCCCCAAGACAGGGAAATACAAAAAATGGTACTGCCATGGCAACTCGTTATTTTTCGGAATTTTTTCTTTTCTTGAAATGGTAATTATTGTTCAAATTGAATAATTGCTTAATTATGTTACAATGCAAATTGTAAATTACTATTTCATGTTGTAAAGAGTATTAAAGACATTACCGGGAAACTTTTGAAATATATGTATGAAGAGGGAGAGATGTGCTTGCCGGGCCGGGGGGGGGGGGGGGGGGGGGGTAGGGTTGTACGCTAGTAGTAAGCGTTTGAGGTGGGCCCTCAAGAATGTCCCCCCCCCCCCCCAAGCTGGGACCCTTCCTGCGCCGGCGCACCTGGTTGTGGGAGCATTATCGTAAGTTTTCTCGAAAATAATATTTTATTTCTTCCTAGAATTCAGATCGGCTTGTTTCCATCACTGTTAAATCCTAGAAGGAAACTAATAAAACCAAAATAGTATATTGTATCACTTATCTACTAGAAAAAAAAATCTGCTTCACACCTTAAGCTACATGTGATATGTATTAGCATACGAATGCTCTATCAAAAAATATTGTAAATCTATTTATAGCGTGTTGTCTTGTAATTTTTTTTCTGTCTACATGTGGTTATTCTATCTGACGGAAAAAAAATCCACCAAAAACGGAAAAATACGTGATTTTATTAAGCCCCTTTGAGCCTCTGCAATCGCCCTAATAGCTGAACTATAATGTCTATTGAAACATGTGTTATAAACATGGTGTGATGTCTTTGTCAAAATTTACGATATTCATTTTCGAACGCTTACATGCTTATTTCAAGTAGTTACTTCTCTAGTTTCTATCAGCATGTCTGTATTGCGGACGCTATGAGTTTTAAGATGCTGTGCATTATCTTTGCGATGTGAAATTAAAGTCTGAAACCAAAAATTCTTTCTTTGTCATGTTTGTTGTAGTTTGTTGCTACCTTAAGTGGAATTTGTTTGGGGGTATCTAACTGAACATTGCCGGATTTTGTTTTGTTTCAGTGTTCATGTTTGTGTAAGTGAGGGATATGAATATCAATGTCCAAAGGTACATGCTCAGTGTTGAGTGGAATCACCTGGGCCCCGTTTCATGAAAATTACATTTCTATGACAAATTTGCTTTCAGCCAATCAAATGCAAGGATTTCAGTAGCTAACAGTTATTGTAACCTGTTATTGATAACAAGTTTTATGAAATGGAGCCCTGACGTTATGAAAGATATAACCATGATGAGGAGGAGGAGGAGGAGAAGGAGGAGGGGTGACATCATTCTCATGAATGTTACTGATTCACTGACTTTAAATGCAGTCTGCCAAAAGACTGTTGTTCAGCAAGTCCGTTCAAAACTTCATGAAAGAAATTGAAGATATTATACACATATTTCGTAGAGACCAAAATATACAGAGAAAGGTATGGAACGAGAAAAATTGATGATGATAAGGAGGATAAGAAGAAGAAAGAGAAGAAGAAGAAGAAGAAGAAGAAGAAGAAGAAGAAGAAGAAGAAGAAGAAGAAGAAGAACATGAAGAAGGAGAAGAAGAAGAAGAACATGAAGAAGGAGAAGAAGAAGAAGAAAGAGAAGGAGAAGAAGAAGTAGTATAGTATAAATTGGTAATTTGACGGTATACCATCAAATTACCATCAATTTGATTGTATACCATAGTTACCATCAGATTAGGTACAGCGGTACTTGTTTTAAACTAGGCCGGGGACGTTTCCCCCTTTGTCTTTGGCCCTGTGTACAAACGTGACTCGGCTTACTTTGTTATCAGCAGTATAGGCATTGATTCATTCAACAGAGCAGTCTTTGAGTATATAGGCTGGTTGACTCTAAGGGCGAGATCTAAGCCCTATCCATATAGCTCACTATCTAGAACATGTAGGATGCATTGCAACCATGTCACGTACCCTACTGCATGTATATGCTACCAGTGATAATACTAGCCTACATACTACCCAAGGCTGTACACAGGAATTTTTTCCTAGGGGGGCAAGAATATACTGAGGGAACACGCAAGCGAGGGAGTGAAGCGACCGAGCGGGAGCTTTTGCATTTTTAGAATTGAACGATCTGGTGCACATTTCGGGTGGAATTTGGGGAAATTCTCAACAGAAAAGGGTAAGAAAAATATAAAAAGTGGGTTTTTAAACATTTCTAGGGGGGCAACTGCCCCCCCCCCCCCCCCCCCCCCCCCGCATGCCCCCCCCCGGCATGATACTACCAGTGGCGTATGCTGAGGAGTGCATTGTACATGATTTAGTCGATGATACACATTGATGATAAATAATAAACGATAAGTCTCACTGGAAGACTAATTTTCAAAATGTCTATTGTGACCTCGGGAATTCCCCGTTCTTTTCAGAATGACCTCTTGTTCATTCAAGTAGGAAGTATTTCGTTTTCCGTTATGTATAAACCTAGCTGCAACTAAGTTTAGGTATGTATCCGATTTTATTGAATTCTATCAAATCTTTTGTGAAATGTTTGAATCAATACAACTTTCAAAGTTTGCTCAACCTTGGCACAAATAAGTTCCCATCTATGGGCATTCATTAACGCTTTCTACCCAACTGTGACGAAAGATAAGTTTTCTTATTTTGAAATATATGCCTACATTGTTACTATTATTGTTATTATCATTATTGATTATTATCATTGTATCATTATTGTTGTTGCTGTTATCATTATTATCATCATCATCATCATTATTATCGTAAGTAGTAGTAGTAGTAGCAGTAGTAGTAGTAGTAGTAGTAGTAGTAGTAGTAGTAGTAGTAGTAATAGATAGTACATGTAGTAGTAGTATAGTATAGTTGTAGTTGTAGTATCATCATTAATATTTTTCGAACGTAATTGATCACGTGATAACCCTCTCATCGGCCATCCTAATACTAATCTTGACTTTACTGCAATATATAAAGCAATATCACGGGCCATGAGGGTTAAAGAGATATTTCTGTAGAGGATAAGCAAATAATTTGGTAGATTTAGGCCTACCTCTGTAGCTATGAGTCTAGTAGCAGGATTATGACCGTTGCAACGAGTATATAAGCTTTGAACCTTTCATTGTTTACTTTAGGTTCAAATAGATCTAAATTATACTGGGGTGAGCATAATACATGACTGACATAGACCCTCTTACATTCATCAAATTCGATTTAGGCGAAAATTTACAACAAAACAATTCATACCTATCAACTAGATTTAGGCTAATGAACTAAATTTAGGCTTGACAAAATATGCAGGTAAAGAAAAGAGGGGATTCTCGAGTTTAAAAGCAAACCAAACAAAACAAACAAAAAAGCATGATATTACGGTCAGCAAGCCTTGCGTTGTCATTGACTTCTATGCAAGTATACAGCGAATTAACATAATTGATAAGTCGTTTATAAGAAAACCCTCGTTTTGGGAACAAACCAAGTTTGAGAGCATGAAAATTGAGCTAAATAGTAGTATATCAATAACCGATACTATGATGACGATGATGATTTTTGATTTATTTGATTTATTTATTTAAACACGGTAAAAGCCCAATTCAGCTTCTCGACTGGTTTTCAAAGGGGCCGTGTGACAATTAAAAACAATGAAATACATGAAATATGAATTCGAATATCAAACAATTACAAGTACAAATCGTAACAAAATAAAATACATAACTATTTCAAATCTGGAATGAGGTTTAAAACATATTATGTCTCACAAACATAAAATAGACAAGAACAATTAAGAATTTACATAAAATTAGGCGGAAAGAAAAGCAAATAAACCTAGAATATGTAAATAAATTTTTAACGAAATATGAAAAGAAAAATATGATGTATGCAACGAAATTATCAATGCTCATGCAGAAGTAAAATTAAAATTAAGAAGAAGAATCTAGCATATATAAAACAAAAATAATAAACAGCAATCGCATGAACAAAATATGAGAAAACGAAAACATAAAACCATAAAAACTGAATTAAAGAAACATGTATCTATATATATAAAAAAAAAAATGCAGTACAATGATTTATACAAGGGAAATTATTTTAATTTTGAAAGTAAAACAAGAATCTAGCAAATGAAAAAGAATATAATTTAGAACAGCAATCATATGTACAAAATATGAGAAAAGAAGGTGCAGTACGATGATGTGCAAAAACATAGTATAATCAGTTTAAACGTAATGGTGTGAAATATGAAATATATGAAATATAAGACCAAGTTCAATTATACCAGATATTTATAATGTTCAGGTGTTTAGATATAATATATACATGTATTTAATGACTCCGTAAAATCAGGCAAGACAGAACTATTGCGAAAAGCAATAACAAATATAAGAGGAAAAGTAAAAAATAGTGAAAGAGAGAGAGAGAGAGAAAGAAAGAGAGGGGTAAGTGAGAGAAATACAGAAAGAGATAGAGAGAGGAAAGAAAGGAAGGAATAAATCTCAAAAGGGGTGAATTTACGGAAACGTAAAGTTAGTTTAGGTTTGTGTTAGTTATATAAACTATATGAGTTTACCTTACCATTCCTCAAGCCTAAAGTCGTAATGATATTTCTACTCAGATATGATGATGATAATATTAATAATAACAACAATACAATAATGCTACTATTTCTACTACTACGTATACTACTACTACTACTACTACTACTACTACTACTACTACTACTTCTACTACTACTACTACTACTACTACTACTACTACTACTACTACTACTTCTACTACTACTACTACTACTACTACTAGTAGTAATGATATTTCTACTCAGATATGATGATGATAATATTAATAATAACAACAATACAATAATGCTACTATTTCTACTACTACGTATAATACTACTACTACTACTACTACTACTACTACTTCTACTACTACTACTACTACTACTACTACTACTACTACTACTTCTACTACTACTACTACTACTACTACTACTACTACTACTACTAATAATAATAATGATAACAATAATAATATTATAATAATGATAGATGAGATAAGGAAAATGTTAATTAAGTTAACAATAATGATGATAATGGGAAGAAAGTCTGAAATTGATCCACCTCTGCATATTTGTATGCTTAATGACCAAGAGAGGGGTAACACCCCTTTCCCTAGAACTTTTAGATGACCATATTGAGCCACTCGCCCCTTCCTTTTCACACCGTGAGGTCGACTATTCATATAAACCATATCAAATCTTCACGCAGTAAATTTTACAGAAAACATGAAAGTAACCTATATAAATGATCTTTTTAATCATGCGAAACGAAAATTCTCTAATCTGTTGTGCCCCAGGTGATTCTTGTTACAAATCATTTTGACGATTGTCCTTTGTTAAGGTGTGGATAAAGTAATTTAGTGAAATAGCAATATATGAATATAGCGATCTATGGATTCTTCTTACAACAGATCAAACTACTTAGCAAATCTGGACAAACTTGAAACTCAATGCAAAGAGACTCACGTCATCGCACTGCCTCTCACGGTGCATGCAGAGGAACAGGGGTGTGGGACCCCTATAACAAGCACAAGGAAAGAAGGAAAACGTCAGATACAACGTCGTCATCCAGAAGGGCAATTTCAGACGTCTGATGCACAGACTAGACAAAAAACATGGCAGGGTTTGGACTAAGCAGGCGACCGGTCTCCATAACGGTCTGTACATCATCTTACGAGTACAACATTAAAGGTCTTCTGAATCACCTGAGGGATCTCCAAAGACAGCACCCTGATCTCATTAAAAATGTTATTTACTGTCAACTCCCTTACAACGACGTTGACAAGCATCAATTGACAAAGGAAAACCCAGTGGATGTTCTGATTCTCTGCCACTCTATCAGAAATAGAAGATTTGCTATCACAGACGTACCTGACGCTTGCTACAATAAGTTCCTGCCAAATTGTCAGAAGAGTATAGGTGAGACTGTTCGTCCCATGCCCCCCCCCCCCCATATAGCCTTAATTGTCACATTAATTCTAGTGGATACATGCCAGACGTGATTCGCAGGGAATCTATGTACGATTGCTCTAGAAATGTCTCTCAACATAATTGATATTAATTTATTTAAAACCATTATATTAATTTTGGGCCCCCTTTTTTGTAGCAGCTTTTAAGAAATATGTTACATATTCATGTATGTCTTAATTCAAATATCTTATTTATGTCTACAAAGAAAAACTAAAAGAACTTTTTTTCTTCACCAACATGGATATGTTTTATCAGTTGTTCTAGTTTCCCAGTGTTGTATGGGCACCCATTAATTGCTTCTACCAAAACCAGCTTATCGTTTTAACTTTTTCTCTGATTTTTTTTTTTTTTTAAGGAAAAGAGAAGATAGCTGTAATAGCTCACGACTTCGACAATATGAGTGGCCACGAGCGCACGGATCGCATGATGGAGGATTTTCAGCTGAGACAACCGACAACGTTTAATAACGCAGGCCTTGTCATGGTGTGTGGGAAACTAGATGAAGGGGAACGTCTTACAGAATCCTGCACTGCACAACTGCTCAGTTTCTTGAAGGCAGCATCCCGCCAACCGGTGGAAATGAAGACGGGCTTGCTTTCCAGCATTCGAAGTACATGTACGTATGTAGGTTTTGATTATTACTGTAAATTGCCCTCGGTTGAATAATAACAGGTTTGAAATAATACTCTGTAGTTTACAGTTACATGAATATGGGTACCTGTCTAAATAAACATGATAAAGCAACCGAAATTTCAGTTCATTTGTGATATCCTTTGAGAAGTGAAGAAATGCAGAAGGCGAGCATTCTTGTCAATTTCGAAAGGGATAAAATATGCATGTGATATCTTTTTACAACAACATGAACACAAGCTTTTCAGTTTTTGTTTGTTTGTTTTTTGTTGTTTTGGGGGAAGGCTATCAGCGTATAATAGTAATTTTCAAGTATCTTAGAATAAAGTATCGAATACGACATGAAATAGTACAGTACAGTTCAAGTACTGAAGAAGCTGATTTCTGATTCAATGAACTGATGAAGAGTTGATGAAAGATACATTCTAAAATTTAAAATGTTAAATCACCATTTAGAAGGGTGGAGGAGTGACTACATTTTCAGTCTGGTAGATGAACAGGTTGGAATCCAGTATGTTGAATCCAGCATGTCCAAGTGTTAATCTAACATTTTGAGAATGTAGTCACTCCTCCACCCTTTTAAACGGTGATTCAACATTTTAGTTTTCAAAGTGTAGGTCCTATTTTGTTTATCATACTGCTATTAACAAGTGATCTACAAAATGCAATTGGTAAGATTAATTTTTGTTGCTTTCTCATGACAGGTCTTCCAAACATATTCAGTTCGGAGGATTCTGGAAAAGCCAAAGCACCCGATCATGCCAGTCTAGCTAAAGATGCTCATGCAAGTGTTGTCACTTCTACACAACATTGTACACCACATCCTTCCCACTACCCTAAACAGCATATTACACAACACCCTTCACAACATCATACACAACCTCCTGCACAACTTCCTGTACAATCTTCACAACATCCTGCCCAGTATCCTGTACAACATTCTGCACAATATCCTATGCAACATCCTCCACAATATTTTGTACGACATTCTGTACCACATTCTGCACAACATCGTGCACAACAGAGTCCACCATCATCGAGTCCGATCTTTGTGTCCGTCTGTACATCTGCCCTCGAGTACAACGTCAAAGGTTTGATGATCAAGCTCAGAGAGTTGAAAACCATCCAACCACACCTGATCGCTGACGTCCGTTTTCGGGAACTACCCTACAACAACATCGATTCCTTCAAGTTTCCTTCAAGCGACCCTGTTGACGTGATGATACTCTGCCATTCGGTCCACAACAGAGGGTTTGCCATCACAGACGTGATCAACTCCATCTACGACAAATATCTCAAGTACTGCTCAAGAGAAATCGGTGAGTAAATACTCGCAACAACATATAGAAAATATCTTATTATAGGTCATTGTAGAAATGAATAAAAGTCATATCAGGTAACTGGCTCACTCCACGGGGCGCATTTTATATTTATCTTTAATTCAAAGTAATACAGCACCATCGTACACAAAGAATAGATGTCTACGTGGCTCTATTATGTGTATACATAGGTACGTAAAAAGTGCAGGCCTACATATCAGGACGAGGGGATGCATAATAGGATAGTATGGAAATAGAATCTTCTTATATTTCAAGTTACCACAATGTTCGTGAAATCAAATATTAAAAACTAGTCCTGCTAGTTTTTAAGACTATTTGTGCCTCATCCATAATTCATACTTCTATAGAGATAAAAATCTTTGGGATATAAATGGAATGTGTTTACGGTGGTATTATAGAGATAGATCCCTGCCAGTTTTAACGAGGAAACGATTACCCTATTTTCCTTGACATAGGGAAGAAGAAGTTGGCTGTGATTGTTCATGACCTTAGTGAATGGGGTCCGGCAGTCGTTCCTGTTAAGATGGATACCTTCAAAAAAACACAACCTTCGACATTCCAGCTTGTGGACACCGTGGTTATCTGCGGTAGCCTCGAAAACCCAGACGAATTAAAGATGTCAGAAGTAGAAATGGCACGACTGCACTCTTTCTTCGAATCAGCTAGTCTGGAGCCGAGAAAGAAGGCGTCGTCAGTTTTAGCAAAAGTTGCGGATGTGAAAAGTAAAATTTTCTAAAAGAAAACAGTGGGTCATAGACTATGTACTCAGAATAAAGCTCGAAATCACATGGTAATTGATGACCGTTCCCTCGCCAACTTCGCCAAAGACAACCATCTTTTCATGAATTAATTTTAAATTATACAAAAACGTACAAAATAACAACAAACTGGTGCACACCTGTAGCGATGGGGAGGGGGGGGGGGGGACCCCTACATTGATGCAAGTTTTTGTGCGCGCACTCACGTAATTATGTGGGCGTGTGTGTGTGTTTGTGTGTGCGCTCTGAAACAGGCAGACCAGAGAGTTAACCTCTAGACCTGGTACAAGGTACTTGTTCTACCTCTATCCTGATGTTAAAAAAAAACCCACCACAACTCTAACAACTCCACCAACTCCAACAACAATATAAAGTGCATGATCTAACTAGTGAAACCATTAATCATGTCTTTGTTCTTGTTCTACATGTTAACCTTGGAACTTGGAATTCAATGGAGACGGACGTCTAATCTGCGCGGCTCCCGCAGCCACAACCCAAATTTCTTTTAAGCCAAATTTCTCGACCACTTTGACCTCAGTTATACTGGTATGGACCCTACTTTATAGATTATATCTTCATCCTTCCTAATTCTTGTGATATTTTGGATTCTCAGCAACTTATTTTGGGCTATTTCCCCAGTCTGTGAGACAGTAAATATGGCGACTCGTGAACTCCGCCCAAGATCTAACAGCAATGTGACCGAGCCTCTCGGCGCCCGTAATTCGGTCGCCGTCCAACTACCTAAACCGGGGTCCAGAGCCGCCGTAGCTTTACCAACAATGGAATCTTCAACTCAGGGTCCCGACCCGCAGCTTGCTCCAACAAGAGCCGATGAACCGAGCCGGGCCGACATCATGCGTTCAATCAGCCGTTTTTCAGATGATGTTTGCGCCAAACTTGACAAACTGACTACTGAGGTCACCTCCATCCGGATGAAGGTAGCTGATCTTCAGGACGCTGTGGATATGAATTCTTCAAAAGTGGCTGACATCGAGACGAAGAAAATTCCACATCTTCAGCAGCAGTTTGAAAGTGAAATAAAAAATCTACAGGATAAACTCACCATGATGGAAATTTATAACCGCCGAATGAATCTTCTCTTCTATGGCATAGAGGAAAAACCCAACGAAAATGTTTTTGATGTTCTTAAAGAAAATTTCACTTACCTCGGGATCAACCAATCGGATGCCAACAATATCCCCATCGTACACGCCCATCGCCTCCCGAGCCGCGGTGTCGGCGACCGACGACAGAAGCCCAACGCGATTATAGCGAAGTTCATCTATATGAGAGACCGCGATAGAATCCTGCGAGCTTTCAATGACCTCCAGCGCCAAGGCCGTCGCGGTAGTATGCAACCAGCAACACCTGCCACTGGGCCCGTTCTCTCCCCTGACCGTAGAATCACCGTTCGCATAGATTTACCTCCTGCCCTGAAGGTCCAGCGGGGAATTCTAGCCACGAAAGCTTATGAGCTCAGGAAGGAAAAAAATCTGTCGACAAAAATTGTTGTCAACGGCGCCAAAGTCCAGCTCCAGTGGAAAGAAAAAAACACCACAACATGGCATACTTACCACGATTGAACAGGATATGATCATGGAATTTTTCACAACATCCTTCATTTGCTAAGTATTTAGTCCTTTTTTTTTTAAACATTATCCTTTACGCCGCAAACCGACTATAAAGTGAACACCCAAACAACATTTCTCTTCTTGACAGCACATAGAACTTAGTGATTTTTGCCCTATGAAACATTCTTTAGTGTATCCACTGGATATACATCTTTCTCTTCTTTATTGGAAATGCACAATATACTGATTATTCCATAAATCACGTATGTACTGTACTTTGCCTGTATTTTATTATTATTATTATTATTATTCTATATTGGTTGAATATGGCATTACATGCCTGGAAACTTCTTGAATTTAAAAGTCTTTTTTTTTCACGTTATACTAACTCCTCTTTGGCAGCTCCAACTATTATCAACAGCTTGGACATGTTGGATATGCATTTGTATATACTGATGCATATAGTAATTTATTATTTCATCTTATTGAGTATCTTCTGTACATTGTGTTCATAATTTGGTTAAATTTGGTCAAACAATTCAGGGTAATGATATAGATGATCTCTTTGCCCTAAAATAACACTGTTTTATCATGCCCAAACTGAAAGTTTCCATACCATTTATCTAAGAAGCAAAGGTTTTCTAGATGATAGGGACTTTTCTTTGGCTGATTTATTTATTGTCAGCAGTTTGATCAACCATTATGTTGGAATATCCTCCAATCATCCACTGGATGGATATTCTATTCTTTATGCATTTGGTTTATTTCACATCTATGTAAGCATACACTATTGTGCTGAGACTACTTTTAAAGTTTATTGCTTTTAAACACATTGACTTTTTGAAGTTGAAATGTTTTTGCTCTTTTCGCCTTGAATTATCATGATTATGTGCCCAGACACTTTTTTTGAACTCATTGGCCATATAAAGACAAATTTATCATTTTTTCCAACAAGGTAAATTCATTCACAGTCATGACAGTATCTTTTTGATGACTGTGTTATACTTATAACAGTTGGGTCAATAGTTTTGATTATTTATTGTAGTTTTGGATACCGACTGATTACATGTGTATGGAAGTGTTGTTGCCACATGACGTGTGCTATGATTTTTTTTTTTCTCTCTCTCTTTATTGTAAGTGGAAAAAAGAATCAAATGTTAAGTGGTTTTTATCAATATTGCAGTCTTAGGCTGTTTTTTTTTTTTTTTTTTTTTCTTCTCCCTATTTACTATCTAAAAGACAAAAGTTCTATAGATGATAGGGACTTTTCTTTGGATGATTTATTTATTGTCTGCAGTTTGATCAACTATAATGTTGGAATATCCTCCAATCATCGTCTGGATACTGTATTCTTTTTTTATGCATTTGGTTTTTTTCACAACTATGCGAACACACAATATTGTGCTGAAAATACTTCTAATTTGTATTGCTTTATTGCTTTAAGAACACATTGAATTTTCTGAAGTTGATATGTTTTTCGCCTTGAATTATGATGATTATGTGCCCAGACACTCTTTGAACTCATTGGCTATTACATAAAGACGAATTTATCAATAATGCAATATTTTTTTTTTTTTTTTGTGAAAAAAGGCAAATTCATTCATATGGCAGTACCTTTTTGATGACTGTGTTACACTTTATAACAGTTGTGTCAACAGTTTTGATTATTTATTTCTAGTATTGAATACCAACTGATTACAGGTGTATAGAAGTGTTGTTGCCACATGACGTTTGCTATGATTGTTTATTGTAAAAGGGAAAAAAAATACAATTTCATGGGGTTTTTATCAATATTGCAGTCTCGAATCTTAGGCTGTTTTTTTTTTTCTTCTATTCATTCTGGTGGTGACTGTGAGGTACACGCCTTCTTCCTTTTCTGTATGTATGTGTATGGTGGCCTTCTTGGCATTAGTTTTGTATTGTATTTATACATCATGCTCAGTGCTCTACACACATTCACTATTGAAGACCTGACTTTTTTTATTCCTTTAAGTCAATTGTTACTCTTACATGCTATTCATTCCACTTGCATCCCCCTGTACGATCCAGCTTGTCAATTACGTAGTCACTTTCTTACTGTAATCTACATTTGCATACCTCTATATATGTGCAGTGAAGTCAGTTCAACCATTTCTGTGCTGCTTATTAATTCACAACCCTTTTATTCTAACCCCGACTTTCCCTTAGTTTTCGATGGCTGAATCTCCTATGCGTACTACCACTGCTTCAAACGAAGATGGGTCTGGTGTAAATTCCTCTCTAAATTACGATCTTGAAAATTCTTATCCCCTGTATGATAGAGAAGGTCCAGTTCACAGTATAAATCAACTGAACAATGAAATGATCGAGCTCCAGCTTGACTTTGATGCAAATGACGTCCTTGTAAATAATATATCTTCTGATTATGTTCTACCACATCAATTATCCAAAAGTGTTTCAGTCAGCTGTCAAAACAAACTCTCCTTACTCCATCACAATGTACGTAGTCTTAACAAAAACTTTGACCACTTCCAGTTATTTATTAATGATCTAGATGCAAATTTGTCAGTAATTGGTCTGTGTGAAACTTGGTTTACTGACTCTCCTCCAACTTTATTTTCGATAGAAGGATTCAAATTGATATCTAACAATAGGGAAGGCAAAACAGGAGGTGGGGTTGCCTTTTACATATCAGATAAGTTGAATTTTAATACAAGACCTGAGCTAACATATATGACTAAAGATATCGAATGTATATTTATAGAATTAAAAAATCACGGTGACAAAAATATTATTATAGGCGAAGTCTATAGACCTCCAAATGCCGATTTTACTGAGTTTATAGCTATTATTCAGGGAATATTAGCTTCACCTATTCTAAACAACAGGCCTTGTTTTATCATGGGAGATTTTAATCTGAATTTATTTCACTGTCAGCAAAATTCAAATTGTAGGGACTTTTTAGATATCCTGCTCTCTTATTCTTTTGTCCCTGCCATTACGAAGCCTACCCGAATTTCCGATCACTCGTCAACCCTTATAGATAATATCTTTACTAATGTACAATTCCCTGTCCTCTCTGGAATTATTGTCTCTGACCTATCCGATCATTTTCCAGTATTTTCCTTCATTTCGAATATAAAACATTCGTCTCCAACAAGTAATAGGAAACAGAACAAATTTCGAGTATTATCAGAGAACAATCTTGACAGATTCAAAGAAAAGCTTTCATCTATCAACTGGCAACCGGTATACAACATTGGAGACTCCAACTTAGCATTTGATAAATTTATTGATATATTCTATGGATTGTTTGACGCCACCATACCCTTACAGCGTCCTGCCCGGATAAACTATAAAAAGGTGCCAAGATCCCCCTGGATCTCAAAAGCTCTTCTTAGGTCAATAAACAGAAAAAATAGACTATTTTATAAGTACAAAGCCAATCCTAACGAAAGAAACAAAAACAGATATACTCATTACCGGAATAATTTAACTTCTTTACTCCGCGTAGCAAAAAAGCAATACTATTACAATCAATTCCATTTATTCAAGTCTGATATCAAAAGTACATGGAAAATAATCAACAAAGTTCTAGATAAAACAAATAACAAGTCTGACTTTAGTAACATTCATGTTGATGGTGTACATATTGAAAACCAAACTTGTGTGGCCAACGCATTTAATTCATTCTTCGTAAATATAGGCCCCAATCTTGCCCAAAATATATCAACATCAAAGTCACATTTCCATTCCTTTTTACGAGATAGAATTTCATCTTGTTTATTTTTTCTACCTGTCCACGAAACGGAAGTTATTGACATTGTAAGTAATCTCAAGCCCAAGAAAAGTTGTGGATATGACGGTATAACAAATGTTTTATTAAAAAAGATTGTTCATGAAATAGTTCATCCCTTAACACATATCTTCAATTTATCCCTTACAACCGGCACTGTCCCGAACAAAATGAAGATTGCCAAGGTCATACCTATTTTCAAGAAAGGTGACCAACAAAACATAGGCAATTATCGCCCTATATCTCTCCTAACTAGCTTCTCTAAGATTTTAGAAAAAATTGTTTATTCTCGGCTCATCACCTTCTTAAATAAAAATGATGTTTTCTCCGAGTCTCAGTTCGGTTTCCGTAAACAGCATTCAACGACCCACGCGCTTCTGCTATTTATTAACAAAATTGCTAGAGCTATTGACTGCAGGTCTCATACCGCGGGTATTTTCCTGGACTTCTCCAAGGCCTTCGACACCATTAATCACGATATATTGTTGTATAAGTTGTCTCACTATGGCATTCGGGGGAAGGCCTTGGAGTGGTTCAGGAGTTACCTTATCGATAGAAAACAATATGTTTGCTTTAATGACGCTGAATCAACCCTTCAACCTATTAATTGTGGTGTCCCTCAAGGCTCTATTTTAGGCCCGCTCCTCTTCATTTTATACATCAATGATCTACAAAATTCATCCTCATTATTATCGTTTATTCTTTTCGCTGATGACTCCAGTATTTTTTGTTCCCACCATAACCCAGATACACTTCTGAACATTGTGAATACTGAACTAGCATGTGTTTTTGACTGGATTCAAGCCAACAAATTATCCCTTAATATAGATAAAACAAATTTTATGCTATTCAGTAATTCTGTATCAGCTTTGCCAGGTACTATACGAATAAACAATAAAAACATCTCCCAGGTTGAATCTACCAAATTTTTAGGTGTCTATATAGATAGTAAGCTAACCTGGAAAGTTCAAATTGATTGTTTATGTAAATTGTTGTCACGCAACTCGGGTGTAATGAACAAGTTGAAACCCTTCGTACCTTCTTATGTTATGCTCATACTTTATTCTGCCTTAATCTTGCCTTATCTTAATTACTGTATACTTGCTTGGGGAAATAGCTCCATAACCCAAATTGATAAAATAAATGTTGTGCAAAAACGGGTAATAAGAATAGTTAATAACGTGGGTTTCCGTGCACATACAAATGAGCTCTTCTATAACTGTAATATTTTAAAGATATCAGACTTGTACTTATATAATCTTGGAATATTTATGTACGAACTCTCGAAAGGAAATTTACCAGATGCCTTTGCCCCTTTATTTCAACGCAACTATGCTTTACATTCTTATCCAACCAGACAGATAAACCACTTCCACCTTCCCCAAATCCGCACTGTTTTTGCTCATAACACTTTCACCTTTACTGGACCTAAATTCTGGAACAGCCTAAATAATGAACTTGTTGACAGCCCTTCCATTAATTCCTTTAAACGAAAACTAAGGTGTTACCTCTTTGAGAAGTACAAGGATGCACTTGCTCCAAGTTATTAAAATCATTGTTGCTATGTTAGCATGTAATGCTGGATCGTACAGGTGAATGTATGAAACTTAGTTTTGGTTTACTCTACATACCTTAGTTTGATTTTCCGTCTCGCATTGTATTACACACAATTTTTATAATTACCTATTTTTCTCTTACGGGAGCCTAATCTATACAAGCTATGCTTTTTATTTAGGCTCCCCACTTTTTTCTTACATTTTCTATTTTGTGCTGTATAGTCCATTCGGAAATATCTCTTTCTTACCATATGATTTTGAAATGCATTATATTTTGTCAAATGTGAATGATGTAAAAAAAAGTGGAACAAATAAATTCAATTCAATTCAATTCAATTCAATTCAAATTCAATTCAATTCAATTCAATTCAATTCAATTCAAACCTCTGGGCCTGGTTATATGGTACCTGCGCTGCCTCTATCCTGATGAGAAAAAAAAAACAAAAACAAAAAAACACCACAACTCCAACAACAATGATAAACATGATAAAGCACATTATCTAACTAGTGAAACCATTAATCATGTTTTTGTTGTTGTTCTACATGTTTTTGCCTTCGTACGATTGACAGAAATTAATGATATCGTATCGTCATAAGTGTTAATTCATAAATTGTTTCATTTTTAGACACATGTTATAACTGTTCATACCATATCAATTTCATTTTTTTTTTAATGCTATTCCTTTAGTTTTTAGAAATGAATGGTATCTATATTTATCATTGTAGAAATGTTTTTAAGTGAAAGTCCATACTTGTCGGTTCATCTTAACATCAGAATTAGAATTTTGTTTTGTTCTTTTTTTTTGTTTCTTGTTTTTCGTCTGTTATATGAATATGTGTGTTGTTTGAAAGTAAAGAACCGTAACCCGTAATTTTGTGCCGTTTAGAAAATGATATCTTAAAGCTAATAATATTTGATCTTTTGAAAATGTGCTATGAATTGTTTATGAATACAGTTGTGCAGTTGATAACCAGTACGAAGCAGGACTTCGTAAAAGCGCGAGTCTAAAATTGACTTGAAATGAGAGGAAATGGAACGATTAAAGATATTTCATCGAATCAATGTTGCATTTTCATAGTATGATAAATTCTCGATATATTAAATTTGATCCCATAAACAATCAGTACTACCTTTTATCTATTCTCATTTAGCTATCATTTTCTCTAAATATGATGAAGACAAGGATTTTCAGTGAAAGACTTTCTTGTACGCTTGAGCTTATGATTGAGATTGCCTTTCTGCGATCTTTTCTCATTGCTTATGTTGAGCTAGCGCGTTAGGAGTAAATGACGCATGGGCATTTATAAAGCCAAACGCCATCTCTTGTGGAGTTTAGTTAAGTTTCTGTAGAAATACATCATGCAGTCTCGAGTTGAACCGATTGCGTTTCATCAGAGAGGTGTAACCGGTTTTATTAAAAGGATCAGCAAAGATTCAGATGCAGGTAGATCAAAAGAGTCCCATATATCTCTTTAAAGATGTAGAATAATTTAGCGGTTGAACAGTTTACTATTCGTAATATAGTACATTTTTCTTTTAGATTTCCTTCATGCCTTCATGTTGTTATGGACAGGATTATGATTATCCTGGAATAGTTATATGAGAAATGAGAAATGAGAAAATTGATGAGTGCAGCTCTTTAAGTAATGTTGTGTTCTGGAAAGTGTTTCTTGTAATCAGAACCCTTCACTAATGGGAATATCCTTCCACTAAAAACGACTGAATGAATAGATGTACATTTCAATGATTACTCAGAATTTTTCCCCACTTTTGTAGTGTTTGAGAATTTGGAATGGCACAATTAAACGGGTTTCGTGTATGCTTTTTCGTCTGAAATTTTTTTTTTTCGCTTGTTAACAAGCACCGTTCATGAGTTTGTCTAGAATATATAAAGATGCGTCCATAGTGATTGTACGTACTGTACACAAGCAGCTCGTTTGTAACCCGGTGAACCAACTACTGAATAATAGAGAAAGGCTATAGATGAAAACTAGATGAAGATATTAGGTGGAAGAAAGAGATGGAGGAGGAGAAGAAGAAGGAGGAGGAGGAGGAGGAGGAGGAGGAGGAGGAGGAGGAGGAGGAGGAGAAGGACAACAAGAATTGCATTCGATTTGATTTGATTAATTGATTTCTACACAGTAAAAATGCTTAATACATTCTGGGGGTGTTTCATAAAGCTGTTCGTAAGTTACGCACGACTTTACGCACGACTGGTGATATTGTGCAACGCGTAAATGATTGAGAATTTGATTAGCACCCAAGAACATGTTCCAGTCGTGCGTAAAGTCGTGCGTAACTTACGAACAGCTTTATGAAACACCCCCTGGTTTACTATATGAACTGATCAGGTATTTGAACAGCAATGTTCAATTTTTAATATTTATTGTTCAAAAATTGAACATTGTTGTTTAACTTTTTAAACACTTGTTTAAACTTTTAAACAATACCTGATTAGTTCATATGGGCCAGGTTGTATGAAATTTATACAAGTTGTTTAATTTCATTTTTCTTACTGTGTATGTCAATCATGTTTCAAATCCACATTCATGTGCGCCCGTGTGATATCTTACATTATTCGATTCAGTATACAATACATGACCAAGTAGTTTACTGTACATTGGATGGATAGTTATGATTATGGAGAGCTACAGCGGAAGCATATGAAACTTGCTTTGCTTGCAGACCTCATTTAAACTGTATATTTTAAACAAAAATTAATAAAAAGACTCGCCACAGTATAAGAGAGAGAGAGAGAGAGAGAGAGAGAGAGAGAGAGAGAGAAGGGAAAGAACGCTGATTTTCTAACTATAGGATGAGTATCACCTGTTTAATAAGAATAGAGAGAATAGGAAGGAGATAAAGAAAAAGAAAAATGAAGAAGAGATGAAAAAGAAGAAGGAAACCGAAATAGAAAAATCCTTTACCCCATGATTATATCTCAGGCCTGCATAATCGTGCATTAAAGAGAATTAATCTACATGATGTACTTCCCATTATGTCCATTATTTAAAATACCATGTAAAAACACTGCAACTATAATGACGAGGACGCTTCGCCAAAATTGACACCGTAATACCACAAGCGAGGCTGTCATACCAGGGAGTTCCAACTCCCCGATCATACCATTATTTCGTCAACACTGAGTGCGTTCATTATGAGGTTTTGTTCGTGGTATGATCATTCCAGTCACCTCCTGAATTTGATTACAAAACCTTGTAGTTTTTGTTTCCTCCTCAAATCAGGAGTAAAATGTCCAATGTGACATTAAAGAATTCAAACTTTATTCAGGATTGAAAATCAATTTATAAACGGAGAATACTTTCAAAAATTGTTCCCCTTTCGTTCTTATCTTATTCCTTTTCATAAAAAGGTACTCTCGTTTTTTCCCAAGGAATTCTCATCTTGCCCATATCGAGTGAGGTACCCATTATCCTGTTATCATAAAAGAAGAAAATCTCGTATGAACACACCTTATAAGATGGGACAGTCACGTGTAGTGTCACCAGGTCTCAAATTACGTGATAATCATTCTACGTTCCCACCGCTCTATTTTAATCTACTAGACCTTCAAGGTTGGACTTTGCTCTTATAGCTGATGAGAAAAACCGAGCAAACCAGTTTACATCCATCATGGTAACATGCACTGATGTTGGCACAGGACGGTGGCAGTCAACTGCTAAGTCATATTTGGGTTGATAATAAAAACAAAGCCGTGTGCATGATACATTGCATTTGGATTGAAGGCACAGGTATTGGGGGAGTACTATACTCGGAGATCTTTCGTAATACCTCACAAAGGTAAATACTATAGACGTCTTCCTTTTTTTTGTCTCAACTGTTTCTTTTGCTCCACACCATCTAGACGATCAGAATACAGATGCCTTTCGGGAGAGGAGTGCCGTTTTCCATGGAAACTTTGATCCGCATGTCCACCCCCAAATATATATAACTGCGATTTTGCGTCAAGATCATTTTAGCCTGTTAATAATTTGTTAGAATATACTTTAATGACGTCAGATGTCTAAGTGTCCACCCACACCGTAAACCCTTCTCAATGATTTGTCCGTGTTTTTAATGAACTTGCTTTGTTTATGTTCATTCTTCCCTACAGTGATTTCTTCGAACGGTGTAAACGGCAAAAAATAAATAAAACCAAATATCAAATTGCGATTTAAGGTGATAGGCAACGCTAGTCAGTCTCATTTCAGAAATCTGGAAAAAAATGATTTACGGGACACCAGGAAATTGCAATTTTGTGAATGACCTCTGACTGCACGGAACGCTCGAGAAATGCCACAGTTTTAGCATTAGCTATTTTAAACTAAGTCAATAAAAACACAAATGTTTGCTTACTTCCTTCTCCAAATAGTTTGAATTTACACTGTCACTACTAAGGAAACAGTGAGCCTATGCATGACAGCCGCTTTCTAAACTTTTCATGAGCTTTGTTCAGCAAGGTTATTGAATGAATTTCGTGCATGTCTTATTGAGTCAGAGAACATTGGATAAGGAAACAGGCTGCTACAATGACACCACCGAGTATTAGAAGGAAGTGAGAACTGTGTAGAGTGTGTTCCAGTGGAGCAACGATTATAGACAGTGAACATGTGAATTAATCATGAAAACACCCATTCACAGCTTATAATGAAAGCAAGATTACGACTTGAGCGAACCTGAAGCTTGTTCTATACGGCGCCAATTAAGTTTGAGCGAAGATTATTTGGGTGGCACTTTGGTCTGATTTCGATCTATATTGGATTTTACTTTTGGAATACACCCACCTCAACATGGACACTACCACTACATCGACACAATCGAGAAAATCTTCGAAAGGTAACACATTTGCTTAGATGTGACCCCCCCCCCCCCCCTCCCCCACTTTATACTCCTTTGTAATTTCCTTTAATGTACTTGTATACGTTAGTTTCTTCATCATATTTACTTTGACAAATTATACTATGGTTGCAAATCATAATAACCAGCAGTACTGATAAACAGGTTGAAATAGGGCTATGAAATCGTTTCTAATTGAGCAAAACTTGAAAAGAGGCAACGACTTGATAAGTCATGATATTCTAGTTTTACATATTGCAGATAGTCCGGTATTTGTATGAGAACCTTCAGATTTTTTTCCATATAAAGGCCTACTTCCACAAAATTAGACTGCATGGTTTTGGACATTATTCAGTAAACCTCTGTCGAATTAAACTCCGAGCCGCGAGTTAAATAATATCATCAGCATGTTACACAAGTTGCTTTATAAGACTCAATCCACGTGTTGAGTTATTGGGTCACAGTAAAGAATAAAAGATAAAGGTAAAGGACAAACCAGAAGGCATAATTATCTTATGCTTATCTGTATGTGATAATCGGTAATGCATACGACCTTAGTTACCCTATCATCATGTTTAGACAAGGAATAGGTAGTGTGATTAGTCGTTAATTAGAGGTAGTTTTTGTTGAACATTTTGAATGCTGTCTAATAATTTTCCTTATAAGACATTCCAAATACACATTTTGCTGAACCAGCTTAATGCAACCTGAAGCGCATCTTTACTTCAAACTTCATTAATTCATTTATGGAACCTCAGTTGTGGGCATATCTCCGTTTCGTACATACATGTATATTTTATTATTCTGTGTAAATAGGGAGAATATATTTTATGATGAAGTTTCCCTGCCGGAAAGAACACAGTCATGACAGTGTTCAACCGTGTGTTCACAGAGTATTCACATGCGGTCGACTCTGCATGATTCACAGTAAGGTTATTTCAAACTGTGGACACCTCCATAGTGTGGTTTACCACAGAGTGTTCACATAGTGATGTTCGAGCTCACAGTGTTAATTTACTCGCTCACATTAAAGATGTGATTCACAATGTTAAAATGCTTGAATTTAGCACAGTGATGATGATTTCACATCGTGAACACCCTGTGGGATACTGTGTCCTTTCCGGCAGGGATAGCTTTCGTTTAGTGAATTATGTTCTGAAAACAGTCTTGTATAGATAGCGAAATGTAGAATACTATCCTTTAACGAGACATTTAACCCCCCCCCCCCCCTTGATCAATGACATATCCCATTAACATGAAGGAAGAAAATATGAATATCCCCACCGTGCCCTCTCAACCATTTCTCCCCAATAACATTACTTGTATATATTCGCGGAAATGTCATAATCGCAAGCGCTCTCACAATAAATTGGAAATGAACGTTCAGTTTTCCTTTCATGTTATGTTTCTCACTTTTTTAATGATTCATTGTGTGCACAGCCATCCCACTGATGGATACAGTGAAAGAAAAAGGTGCCATATATTGGTCTGATTGGTTGTGTTTTTCTAAGGATGGCGGTTGTGACTCATAATACATCGAGAGGGTCGCGCCGTTCATTCATCAAGCGCAAGACGAAGCCCTCCCCACTCCTTCCCCAGGGAAAAAAGATGAGAAAAGAAACGTCAATCTTTCTGAGTATATATCTCATATCTATAGTTATGTAGGTGTTGTGACTATAACAAGCATGACACTCGTATTAATTGTGAATGTCTAAAGAGTTCATAGATGTGTAAATTCAAGTTATGGTGTGCATTAATAATAATAATAATATTCTGGATTTATATAGCGCCTAATACATCTCCAAGAGAGTCTCAAAGGCAACATGAAAAGCTAATTAATGAAATACGTTTGAAAGAATGAAAGAAAAGACAAAAATTAGTCATAACAATAATGGAATAAAACAATATAAACTACTACAACAACAGCAATAACAAAACTTGAAGAATAACTATATTTTAGGAAAATTTACAATTTCACATCCATAAGGAGAATTTTGTAAGACTGAAGAATAATGAAGACTGCATTTATCACAATGGCGACCTTGTTAGAAAGCCTTTACTTCATTAATGAGATAATATAATGGTCATATTGCTCTGACTGTCATATTGATATGAATTTGACGTTCTTTGACGTTCTTAAAATTATGTCACCAATTTCTGATAAAATTAGCCGCACTTTTGTTGGATTTCCCATAGAATTTGTCCTTTCAGTAGTTCCTTCTAACATGTCTGACTTGACGCTGCATGGGGAATGATAAATCATTGTAAATCACGTCATGTTTACAAAAGAATAGGGAAGTTTCAGTATTGACTTATATTTTCGAAGGACCAAGAGAGAAGTTTCAGTTGTATAAATCACTGCGCATGTATTGCTCTTATCATGATACCTGTCCTGCCATTCCAGCCCTACCATGCCTACGGAAAAAATGAAGAATAACAAAACAAGAAATCACCACAGACAACCAGCATTACCATACTATCATTTTCGGAGACATTGAATTTAAAATCATCATAAAAAAAAAAAAACATTTAATAAACACACATGCACATGTTGGTATCAGTATGCCTATGGCACTTCATTTTTTGATAAGAAATTCGATTAAAAAAAAAAGCAATGTAAATAAAATACCTTGCTCAGAGACATAAGTGCCGTGCCGAAGATCGAACCCGGTCCTCGCGTCTCCAGTCAAGCGCTTTAAACCACTGGACCACGGCACCTCCAATATAATCATTACTGCATTCAACTCATCATAAGTAATAATTACATCTTTGGGTAAAATTAAATGGAAATCACTGACTCAAATTTCTTTGTAGATGGTGGCATTTGCAATCAATTATTTTTATTGAGGGTAACCCGATGAGGTAATTCCTTTCTCTTTATTACACAACGGGTTATTTTCCTCATTATGAGCATGACCACAATATATATCAAAGAGCAGTCCTCATCCAAAAATACGAATACCATCTTATTGTATAATTCTCTCCGCGTGTCTCCGAATCGGAGAAGTTTTTTTTAATTTTAATTTCACTTGCGATCAACTGATAGGTTCCAATCAAATACTAGTCTCATCCTTGTTGTTTCCTCATCTGCATGTTTCCCTGCCATGCTAGCCCTTTTTAATTAATCGAATCTATTACCAGAATGAAGATATATCAAATACCATTAAAACTGATGTTAGTCTTACATCAAACTACATGTTATATTGACATTTTAGATATGTAATATAATTCATCAGGGTTGTTAAGGTTGCTTATTAGATGATATAACTTATTGTAACATTTTGCATTGGGTCTAAAATTCATTGAATCTATTTAATCCATCAGGTCAGTAATTCATGAAATCCACTTTGTCCTTTACCTGTTTACGTTGTATCAGAGAATACGTTCACTGAGTTATACTGCTTATTAAGCCATTCGAGACAGAATTCCATGCTGAGTGGTATGTGAACAGTACATTTTATCATTTGCTGCTGATTTTTGTAAAAGGATATCAAGCACCTTAAATTGGCAATGCGATAGAAGGTTTTAATAGCCGGGCATGTTGGCTCAATTGATAGAGCGTCCGCCTCATGAACAGGAGGTCGTGGGTTCGATCCCCGGCCGAGTCATACCAAAGACTTACAAAATGGGACCTTCTACCTTCTATAGCCAGGCGCTCGGCATACAAGAATGGAGAAGGGTAATAATAGCATATTATGTTATGCAGGGCCCGCCGGAAGAGCAGTTGATAAAACTAAGTGGCTACCCTGGGTAAATAAGACGTTATTATTATCATTATTATTATTATTATTATTAGTAGTAGTAGTAGTAGTAGTAGTAGTAGCAGTAGTAGTAGTAGTAGTAGTAGTATTATATTATCTATCATTAACTGCTGTTACCTGATTACATGTATATGCAAATTGTCAACTTTTCATCTTGTCAGCATACTGTCTGCCAATTCGTGACCATTTGAGAGACATGACTTTTTGTAAGATAAATGGTGCAATAAAAGAAAAATGAGGTTGTTGTCAATTTGAAGAAGAAACACTGATCAAATAAGCTTTCCAATTATTTCTGACATGAATGAGTTAAGCTAAAGATTCGCGTTTATCCATTGGTTCATGCATCTTCGTCAATTCTCTGGCGCACGCTTCTTCTCGCTACATCATCTAATCATTTGCCCGGTCATAAAGGTTATTATAGGGTCAGGGGATGGGTATTTATCCCATCAGCTTTCGTCCTATTGCCCTTGAATCCAATCAAATATAAACAAATCAAGAGCGGCATGGTTTCCCTCTGTAAACGCTCATTCTGCAGAGTGCATTTCACCATCGTCATGATTGGTTTCTGAAAATATCAATCTCATCAACTTGTGTTCAGTTATGATTGATGACTGCGTGCAAACCGACCTGGTTTCAGGGCCTTTTTTGGGGAGGACGAGAGAGAGAGAGAGAGAGAGAGAGAGAGAGAGAAAGAAAAAATAGGGAAATAAGAAAGAAGATAAGTTCTCTTTATGCAATGGTCTATGGAAATCCGGTGTATATATTCTGAATTAAATTACTACTTTATACGTTTACTGCTATACGTTATTATAGTACATTTGATTGCCATTTACCAAGACACCTGCATAATTTATTTCAATATGGTTGGGTGCGTATGCATCATGTTTTCATTCTGCTTGTTTTATTGCTTGTTAGAAATTTAGTGCTAAGACGTATACCACCATCCAGCTCTTCATGCTCTTCGTGTGGAATTCATGAAAGAAAGACGTTTTTACAATCTACCATAAAGTATATTTTACATTACCCTCCTGCTCACATTTTCATCATGTTCATGGGACTTCGCTTTCATTATCATTGCCGTGATGACGTAAACTCGGTAGCAGGTTACTGTAATTGCTAAATTAAGATTGGGACAAAGTACGGGGCGACCCTGCCTATGGAATATGGACGTAAACATGGCTGGCTCTGAATTCTGCTTGCCTGGATAGTTAAATACAGCAGGATTCTAAACAAGAAAGTTCCACTTCCCCTAAAAACTATAGCCTAGATTAATCACCGCTTTAACTTACTTTCATTGGATAGTAATGGCGGCTGTGATCAGAATGTAATTTCATTAAAGTGCGGTGTGTTTGGCATATCCTTTCATGTTTCCTGAAATATATCAGTAAATAAGGATAATAATAATAAAGAAGCAGGTGCTTTTTACCGACTTTTGCTCAGACTGTAATATTTGGCCATGTATTAAATTTCAGAGGTGAAATGATTCCGCATCAGAATGATTTTTTTCAATGCACTTTTGTTGAGTTCAATTCAGTGTGCTCGAATCAGTGTGTGAAGGCATATACGCGTCAATCCTACATGCTCATCATGTCCTCGCATCCCCCTCCACAAAAAAATCACAATGTACATCGAATTGATAATGCTCTATGTCATGTACACAGAATTATATCTGACCTCCATTTACAGCATGCTATAACCTTGTCACACACCGTATATTCACAGTATTTCAAATTATCCAAAGATGATATTGATTATGACTGTGCAGTTGGAACAACAATTATGCTTCTTTCTGTACATAGGGCATGGAACCCTGTGCAGAGCATATAGAACTAAACATCTTATGCTACCTACTTAGCTACAATTATTGAGATTATTAGATCAAATTATAATTTCACCAATGATTATCCTAGTGATATTGATAATATTTCAAAGTGTAAATCAACGTCCTTTCGATATTTTTCCATCTTGCTGTTACAGTAGCTGACATTGCCGTACGCAGCGAGGGGGGGGGGGCAGTTGCCAGCCCCCCCCCCGAAATTTTGAAAACTCACATTTTTACTGAAAATTTTCATAAAATCCATCAAAAACTGCACCAAATCTTTCAAATTCACTTTTAAAAATGCAAAAGCGCCCTCGTGACCAGCTCGGTCGCTTAGCTCCCTCGCTTTCGAGTTTCTTCAAAAATTTTATGCGTCTTGCCCCCCCCCCCGGAAAAGATTTCTGCGTACGGCCCTGGTGGCTGAACCTGCATAATGTCTAAAACTCGTCAAAACCAGGGCGCTAATACATTCTTAATATAGTTCCTATTCGATGGCGGCCTTTCAGAAGAACCTGGGAAAATCCTGCATTGCCTGGGCTTTATTTTATACTTTGTGCTGCATTCTCAGCGAGACCATGTGTTAGGCTACCATCACCTCTAATTATGGGATGATGCAGGTCCATGCGTGATAGGATTTGATTGACATAAAGCTTTCCATTTAGATTATTGTTCATGAAACACTGACTCGTTACCTATCAATCTTCTACAGAGAAGGGGAAAGATCCCCCTGTGCAGACATGGTCTATATTATGGCATAAGACAGAATTGGTCTTATACGTGTTATTTTTCAGGACATCAAAATGACACAACAGAATTCAATCGGCACGTTATGTTGCTAAATGCATCACATCATGCATCATCATCATTATGCATGCCAATGACAGTCACTGTAGTGAGATCCAGTTTGATTTGCAATCTTGCATATTAAATACTTTATCATTTCTCTCGTCTGCAAAATCAACATGGCGTCCAAATAAGTGTACTTAACACTGATCCTGTCATCCATCTCATCCTATTAAAATACACATATCAACTCATTATACTTGGCCATTCCGACCACCAGCCCTTCCCGAAATACCCACTCATCAAACACAATCAATGGCTTGGTCATGTTGGTGGCTTGACTGGTATTGACCACCATATGACCATCCATCTCGTTCCCATCTTCTCCATCAATGCATTCACTGGTAACCAATCTCACTTCCCAAATCCTGATTAATCAGCGCTCGACTACAGTCAAAAGCTCACATCATTCTTTTCTCACTCTCATGCTTAACAGGAACGCCCTTTTGTTTGAAAAGACAAAGGGGAAAGAGAGTATAATGAAATGGAACATATGTTGATATAATTCTTGTGCAGTTTTCAATGCTGATGCTCGTATCACTTGGTGGTGCAGGTGACTATATTATTCCGATTCACATGCTATCAGCGTGATCAGTATTGTGAGAAAGATGATTTGCATCCAGTGAGCTCAGTGAGATAATTTTTGCTGAACAGGCGACGCCAGCGCATACCAAAAAGCGCGGCAAAATATATTCACGTTTTACGGTCGTCTGTTTAGTTAATAGAGCAACTGAGAACTAATCATTTGGACAGATAATGGAGTGATTTGGATGTGTGTTGACAATGATATTGCTTATCATGAATGCGCAGTGGATGCGTGCAAACTAGTTTTCTCTATTTTGAATCACTAAATGGATGACAGTATTTTGTCATGATCTAGCGCACGATTAAACCATGAATTCATGATTACAACGTGGTGGAGATAATGAAGAGGAACTAACTTACAAGCAATAATTCACCAGCGAGGTGCATGTATGCTGTTCCTTAATCTGGATTATATATCAATAACAACAAGATGAATCAAACTGGAGAGACGTATCAATTTAGGTGTAAGTACAAATGACTATTGTGCTACCAGGTCAAACCTCTGCCGCAATAGCATAATCTTATATAATTATCACTGATTGATCGATTGAATGAATGATTTAATGATTAAGGAAGGATATAATTTACCACATTGCTGAATGTATGTTTATAGGTATAAGCAATCAGAGGGACTTTTACATTTGAATCCTATCCGAGGGACTTCATAATTAGGATCCACATGATGCATGGCCAGCTGTCAAATGGCAGTATCGCATGAAGTTGTTTTCAATCACTGGACTGGTGTTATCACTCGCTCATTTATTACGTTCATCGTCGTTACACCCCTATCTTCGTGCACCATCACTATCATCAACAAGGTTGCTCACAGCCATCATCATCATCATCATCCTCATCATAATCCTCATCCTCATCATCAGCATCATCAGCATCTTCATCATCCTCATCCTCCTCATCATCCTCACCATTATCATTATCCTCCTCCTCCTCCTCATCATCATCATCACCATCAACATCGTGACTATTTCCATCAACTTCGTCCTCTTTAAACCAGGGAGATGTATCTCCTTACTAATAAGTCTGGTCACCTGCATTGGTAATGATATGATTTCAGATATCAATGAAATGAGTCTAATCATTTAAACCTAAAAAATTGTAGTTTAAAGTCATCTTAGAGATTCATCATGAAAAATAATAGATCAACCTCACTAATTACAAGACCTTGTCAAAAGATGCACTGTCTTACACTCATGCTGTTTTGAACGTGCTGGCATAAATATTTGAAACACCATTTCTAAAAAATAAAAAAAATAGTGAAAAAGAAGAAGAAAAAAAAAAGAGGTCACGATATGCCCATATATAAGTCCCTGCTTTCCACATACTTGAATCAATGCATACGCTGTAGTTATAATCATCATGATCATATATCTTAGTGCAGTATAGCAACACTGTATTGAATTTAGTATCAAAAGACCAGCTGTACTGTTATCGATTCTTTCTTTACCCCAGCACACTTTCATTTTTTCCCAGTCTGCCTCAAAAATCTTATTATAGACATCACTTACATTGCTTAAAAAAACGTAACGAAAACTGTTTCTGGCATGTGCCTGTATACATATACTGTGTAAAGTATACTGCATATTATAAGCTGGACACTTTAACATCAATACTTCCCCGTCATGAACGCCCAAGGTCTGGAATGAAGGCTAGATTCTGGGAACATAATAAACCAGATCAATATCATTTCGATTTTTGTTGATATGGCGGACGTACGTTATACCCCATGATATTCAGACAATAATAAACGCATATGATTATCCTAATAAAATGGCTTTGGTGAAACGTGACAGTGTAAAATGGTGACTGGGACATATCAAGACAAATACCACTCTCAGTGGCATCATCGTCACGTAAATTATCACAATATTTAAACTAATATATAAAGGGTAAAAAGAAAAAGATCATGCAGTGGCAGGACTGATTTCTGACATGGGACTGTGTCAAAGTAACAATGCAACTACATCCACATGTATAACTGGTAATTATGAATTATCAGTGGTATATTAGTAAACATATTTTCAAGAAAGAAAAATAGACATGGTCTGATGGTCTGATGCATGGTTGTAATAATGATACATGTATCATTATCAGTTATCAGCAGCAACAGCAGCAGCAGCAGCAGCAGTAGTACTACTGCTACTACTACTAGTACTACTACTACTACTACTACTACTACTACTACTACTACTACTACTACTACTACCACCACCACCACCACTACAACTAGCAGTAGTACTAGCAGCAGCAGCAGCAGCAGCAGCAGCAGCAGTAGTAGTAGTAGTAGTAGTAGTAGGAGCAGCAGCAGCAGCAGCAGTAGTGGTAGTAGAAGTAGCAGCAGTAGTAGTAGTAGTAGTTCTAGTACTAGTACTAGAAGTAGCAGCAGCAGCAGCAGTAGTAGAAGTAGTAGCAGCAGCAGCAGCAGCAGCAGCAGTAGTAGTAGTACTAGTACTACTACTACTACTAGTAGTAGTAGTAGTAGTAGTAGTAGTAGTAGTAGTAGTAGTACTAGTACTAGTACTAGGAGTAGCAGCAGCAGCAGCAGTAGTGGTAGTAGTAGTAGCAGCAGTAGTAGCAGCAGCAGCAGCAGCAGTAGTAGTAGTAGTACTAGTACTAGTACTAGTACTAGAAGTAGAAGCAGCAGCAGCAGCAGCAGTAGTAGTAGTAGTAGTAGTAGTAGTAGTAGTAGGAGTCGTAGTAGTCGTAGTCGTAGTAGTAGTAGTAGTAGTAGTAGTAGTAGTCGTAGTAGTAGTAGCAGCAGCAGCAGCAGCAGCAGTAGTAGTAGTAGTAGTAGAAGAAGTAGTAGTAGTCGTAGGAGGAGGAGGAGGAGGAGGAGGAGGAGGAGGAGTAGTAGTAGAAGTAGTAGTAGAAGTAGAAGTAGAAGAAGTAGTAATAATGGTAGCAGAAGTAGAAGTGGCGGCATCAACAGCAGCACTTTTATCATTATTATTAATATTATGGTGATGATGTTGATTACTACTACTACTACTACTACTAATTATAATAATAATGATAAAAATAATATTAATTTATTGTAATTATTATCATGATTTTATGATAATTTGTATTATTATCATCATCATTATCATTAACACCATCATCATCATGATTATCATCATTATTACTATTATCACTACTGCTGCTACTACTACTTCTATTTCTACTACTACTACTGCTACTACTACTCCTACTACTACTTCTACTAGTACTACTACTGCTGCTACTACTACTGTTACTACTACTCCTACTACTCCTACTACTGCTACTACTACTGCTACTACTACTCCTACTACTACTACTGCTGCTACTACTGCTACTACTGCTACTACTGCTACTGCTACTACTCCTACTACTGCTACTGCTACTACTACTAGTAGTAGTAGTACTACTACTACTACTACTGCTGCTGCTACTGCTGCTACTACTACTACTACTAGTACTAGTACTAGTAGTAGTAGTATAGTACTACTACTACTACTACTACTACTACTACTACTACTACTGCTACTACTCCTCCTCCTACTACTACTATTACTACTACTACTACTACTATACGACTGATATTTTCAGTGGTGGTAGTATTGGTATAGTTGCAGTAGTAACTGCTTCTATATATCTCCATAAAGACCTCAGTTTCATCTGTACTCACATCTCTATCATCTCTCCCTCGAGCAGTATCCCATCTTCAAATTCCACCCAATCACGGCAGTAAACCTCTAACTATTCTTCTTCCTATTTCCCTTTCCTTATTCCCTTTTCTTCGACAACAAAAGGTGCGACAATAACAGACTCGCCAGCGTTAATATGTCTAGTGCATGGTGTCTACGAAGCAAATTTGGCGTACCTTTCTCGCTCCCCTTGTCACATTGGCTCGCGACCTCTCACAAACCATTCAAAATGCTTAATGAGGCATTTAGTTGACTCCTTGCTGAAAAGAGCTAGCGTGTGAATTGTTTGTTTATTTCTATTTTTTCTTAACTCTCCCACTTTACTTCACTCTGCACCATTCTAGTGACGTTGACCATATGTACACGCTGAAAGCAGCGTATGTACACTCCTCAAATCTCAGTACACGGCTATATTTACTTTCATAGGCTGGTGTTGTGCTAAGAGATGGACGTAGCATTATAGTGTACTAGTATGTATATTTGAATTATATGGCGCTTGCATGGATAGGGAGGACCCCGATACTCGATGCGGGACTCAATGGTATTGCTTTTAGCTTCCTTCTTGGATATACAAGTCGTCTAATATAGGCTCTGCCGTGAACAGGTGAGAAACAGGGGGAGGGAATATCACTTTATGGCAACAGGTGTTCCTGTGCACAGGTGCATGCGTGAGTGGTGAAGCGACACATCGTACAGAGAGCATGGTTGTAATTATATCGTAGGCAGACATTTTACTTGTGCTTTTGGAAGTAGAATGACTGACAGAATGCATTTAAGGATATTGGTAGGACACCTATTTAGCCATAAAATCTAAGTTAACATATTATGGGGACTAAAATCTGATGAAGGGGTCCGTTACAAATTTACGATTAGGTTGCATCTAACCTTGTGTAAGTAGGCTATTATTATAAAGATGAAATCTTTTGTTTGGAGCCAGAAGAGCGTTAACTCATATGCTTTAACGCATAGTTAATGACCTTTTGGCTCTGAACAGACGAAATTATGTCCAGAAATTTGCAGAGGATGGGCTGAAAATCTTGCCGATAAGGGCGTCAGCTGCCGGTGGTACATCGCAGTAATAACTGAGAAGGGGGCATTGTAAGAAAAAAGTATCACGGTATATCCATGGTAATTTGACGAAATTACCATCAAAACATGCGGATAGCATCGACGAAGAACAAACCTCGTTCTACCTCGATGCTATCCGGCTGTGGATTTTTTTTACCACCCCGTCATCAACTGCACCTCCTTGGATCGAAGAGGAGGAGGAGGAGGAGGAGGAAGAAGAAGAAGAAGAAGAAGAAGAAGAAGAAGAAGAAGAAGAAGAAGAAGAAGAAGAAGAAGAAGAAGAAGAAGAAGAAGAGGGGGAGGAGGAGGAGGAGGAGAAGGAGAAGGAGAGGGAGGAAGAGGAGGAGAAGAAGAAGAATTAAGAAGAAGAGATGTTATGTGATCTTTTACCTCTGTTAGGTCTTGGTCTCACAATGTGTGTAATAAAATGGATGTGCACCCATAATAATGTAAGTAGTGGGTACCTGCATGCGCAGACTCCCAACCCCCATAGCGAAAATTTAAAAAGGTGAGGAAAGGTATACAAAGAGAGAGAGAGAGAGAGAGAGAGAGAGAGAGAGAGAGAGAGAGAGAAAGAAAGAGAGAGGGAGGGGGAGGGGCGTGAAAAAGGTTAGCATACATAATAATGACCCCATGCACCCCCCCCCCCCCCCGTGTACCCTGCTCTTCCGCACTTTAGCCACCAAGTATAGTAAGATAGGTGCCCTTGGAAACCAGCCCCCTCCCCGAAAAAAAAATAATAGTAAAAAATAAATAAAATGAATTTAACAAATCCGCAAAAAACACGACGTTCTCAATATAAATGACGTAATGATTCTATCATTCTCTTAGATAGCAATTAACAAATCAACTAGGCTAAACATGTTCAATGACGGAATTAGGAACCTTAAATATCACAGAGACAGTCTGAAATTATTGTAGGCCTATTATTTTAATATTGATTAACTGAACTGAACTGTCTTGTAAAGCAAATGACGTTACCAACATAATAGGATTTTCTTCATGTCAGTGTTCAAACTATTCACTGTACGAGGACAGTAGCAATCTACGTGTAAACATACTAAGCCGAACGTTATCTGGAGATCACCTTTTGCATGCATAATGCAATACGGTTTGTGAATGTTTTGGCAACCGCGAAAGACAATCAAATTGCTTGAAAATGAGTGCAAAGTGACATTATTAATGCATTTGTATCAATCCTACGCAGAATGTAGATTTTGGATAACAGTACAGTGGATAAACGGTTGAATGGATGCGGTTCGTTCATGCTTACTTATCTATTTCAAAATAACTGACTTACTAAAATTACTTTGTAATTCATTTTGTCCAGACTTATTAAAATATTCTTGACTGAAAACGCATTAATTGCTCTGAGTTATAAAAGCAGGAGGGGAGGTGTCATCAAAATGATTTAATATAAACACTATACGTTGGTAATATTTTCTTACCTTTAAAACAATAAGAAAATGTGAGAACTTGGTGACAAATTATTTTTGTTGAGGCCCATCTTTAAATATTATTGAAGATATGTTTTTACCAACAAAATAATCTTTTCATATTTTTTTTTATATGTTGGTCTTTAATCATTTCATTTCTTTGAGAAGATGTGAAATAAATGTAATAGGCCGATTTTTCTCTCTTTAATAAATCATTCACACTTACATTAACGATAATGATAATGATAATAAATTGACAAGGATACTAACGATCAAAGCAGTGATGATGATGATGATGATGACAGTAATAATGATAAGAATAATAGTAATAATAATTATGATAATGATGGTGATGATGATGATGATAACAATAACAACAACAATAATGATAATGATGACAATAATTGCGATAATGATACTGATAGTTAAATAGTAACAGCGATGATTATAATAATAATGATAATAGTATTATAAATGACAATGGTAATAATGACAAAGTTCATATAAATTTTATACTGGATGATTTTTTTTTTCACCCATACTCTTATATTGTTTACTCATATTATTCAGCGTATCATCAGGAATATTTTTATTATTCAGTTCTAATTCTGTCTTATTTTCTCAATAAATCACAGATATACGGCCTCAGCCAAAACCAGAGGTTATAGAACGTCGGTTTACACGCCTGAAGGTAAGTTGAATGGAATTTCTTATGTCACGAGTGATCAATGAAATACACTTTGCAGTATGTATGTAAATACTATTCGAGAGCAGGTATTTTGTCATGTAAGTTTGTTATCGAAAGATAACTCATTCGTGTCGGCATTCATGGTCTAGGGTGAAAAAAAAAATAACAGAAACAAAAACCCACACAAAAGCAAGATGTTTGAAAAAAAGGGACAGCTAAAAACAGAGTAGTGGAAAAAAAAATCCTTCCGTCCCACCTCCCCCCCCAAAAAAAAAACACCTAAAAGCTTTTTATTTTTCTTAAAGTGGTTGTTTGTCGTTTAAAGGCGAGGTACTTAGTGTTTTATAAGGTGATGTTCATTTTCATTATTTTTTTTACTCCTTGCGTGTGGTTTTGAATACGCGTGAAAATTATTTAAAGTATACCTGACCGTGATTAAAAACAAGACCTCTTCTTCGACGTTGCCTATATACTAGAAAGATCAAAAGGGTCCGACACGCTCTAGCCATCAATGGTAATGCGCAAGCAGATAAGGAAAAATGATTAAAGGTTTAGCTTGAAGAGCACTATAGAATTAAGTGACAACACGGAGCAAGGTAAAAGGAGGAGGACCATATGGGGAAAAAAGAAAAAGAAAATAATTATAAATCAAGCAAACAACTTGTAGAAAAATCAATCTGATAACAAGAGGTGTCGTGGTCTAATAGATAGGCCTACGTCGTCGGACTGCAGATCAAAAGGTTGGCGGATCGGTCCCGCCGTGGCACCAAAATCTTTTGGCAAGACGCTAATCTACAATTGCCACTCTCGACCCAGGTGTATAGTAAATGGGTACCTGGTAGGAAGAATCACCTTGAAATGCTAGGGCGCCAGCCGGGGTAATAACAGTGGAGTGTCGCTGGAGTGTCATGTCTGACAAACATGAGCGCTATACAAGAACCCACTATTAACAGTGAAGGAGACAAATGTTCAGTACTCCTCATTATGAACAACTTTGCCCGGGTTGTGTTCGTGTTCATTTATATGCATCTTATCTTTAAATACGATGACAAGCAAAATCTAGCAGATTCCGTCTCATAATACAACAAAGGGACAAGGAAGGACGCCCCTTTTATATTTACTAAAACTTCTTTAGACAGTTCTTTGCTCTCCGGGATATCCCTCGCAGCCTTTGTGTACATTTTCTTCCTTTCTGTAAAAAGGTTCGTGATGAAACCAAAAAGGGGTTGAAGTGGCACTGTTGACATTTGAGGTTAAGCTCTGGGAGTTGTTCCTCACATCAAACCATTTCACAATCACATACATGGCACCTCAATGCAGGGAATAAAATATTGAGTTTGGAATGTGTGTAGTTCCCTGGGGTTAGCACTCTCAGAACGTCATAATCGTTACCTACAATTCTCTCCGCAAGCATGTACATCAGTGGAAATCAACCCCTCAAGGAGTCACATTAGGGGTCACTTCCTTCTGGAGTGGAAAACCGCTCTTTTTAGGAGTGGAATGAAAAAACATCGCTCAAAGAGTAGATAATACTTACAATAGAGTGTATCAAACCACTTTTTGGGAGTGGATTCCACTATAATTCGAAGTGGATTCACCTCCAAACGAAGCGAGCCCCTCCCTGATCCCCTTATGACTTTTGAAATAGTGGGTTTCAACACCTCTGCAATATTATAGAGTTGCGACCCTTTTCATGCGGGCAGGGTTAGAAATCCCTAGGAAGGGGCGCCCCCCCCCCCCCCGCCGCTCCCCAAAGGTTTTGCAATTTTCTACTTGACCGAGAGAATGCTGGAGTGAAAATGCACACAAAAAAAAAACTGCCCCTCCCCCCTCTCCGTTGTTTCTTCCTTAACCCGTACTACCGTAGTGCAAAGGCACACACAAAAAATAGCCAGTTTTCCCATAATTATGTGCTTGTCAAGCTTGGAAATTTCGATATGTCTCTTCATTTCCGCCTATACACGCCAGGTACATACGAATGGTCAGTTTGGAAAAATAGATACAGGTACACTCACTATGAACATGACGGACAAAGAAAGCGGACAAAATAAACAACCCCTCATTCTACCTTTCACCAATGGTTCTGGTAGTCAAAAGAACATCCCTTCACTGCTATTGTCTAAAATAAGTGGAACAGGTGTCACATGCATATTCACCTGGAACTACATGATTAAACACAATAGCTGTGAAGGGATGTTCTTTTGACTACCAGAACCACTGTGAAGGGTAGAATGAGAGGTTGTTTATTTTGTCCGCTTTCTTTGTCCGCCATGTTCATAGTGAGTGCTAGTATTAAGGAGTGACTGTGGGGTTCCACATTTCTCTTTTCATCACTTTTGCTTCTCCATGCTTGTCTGTTCTTCTCTTTCATTGCGCAATGTTATGTCCTTGGTCCTACTCTGTTGATCTATAGATTCAATCCAGCTTGTTTTGTTTGTGTGTGAATCACGGGTTCGAACTGGCATTAATCAGCGAATCAGTGAACAATGCATACTATTCATGCTATTGGAAACAAAAACGCTCACACCCTGAAAAGCGTCGATCGATTTAAAAGGTGAGCAGTACAAGGGTAGATTGTTATTAATGTTTCGCATTGTAATTAGGCTTTCATCTTACAAGGAATCGTATCAGTAACATGAGGATAGTTGACAGGGTTGCTCACGGTACAGTTGTTTCAAAAAGAAACATCATGAAAGGACCTATAGTTTAATAAAGGGAACCAAACCCTGAGGAAAAATCAGTCTTAATGAAAAGAGAAGATAGAGAGAAGAATTTTTTTTAAAAAGTTCCATCAAAAAGGGCTACAAAATGAGGAAGTTATGAAAGTTTGAAAAGTCTTGATTTACTTTCTGTGGCTGTCCTCAGAATGGCAATATTGCTTCAAAATGGCAGATTTATCTCTCAAGGTGCGGTCTGGCTCCTTCTTGATACAAGATACATTATGGGAAAATGTATTTGACACAACATATTGAGTTCACAAAGAGACAAACATCATCTTTAGAGAAAATGGAGAAAATGTGAAATTTTGTGTACAAAACATAATGAGAGCTGTCCACAAAACCTGTCATTCTGAAGCAACAACGCCAATTTGAGGAAAGCCATAGAAAGTAAATCGAGACTTTTCAAACTTTCATACTTTCTCATGTTGTAACCCATTTTGATGGAACTTTTTTGAAATTGTTTTTCTCTATCCTCTATTCTCATTAAAATGGATTTTCCCCAGGGTTTTGGTTCCCTTTATGACAGGGCAAGTGTATAGACATTGGCACTTGAAAGTGCATTTTCATCTACACTGTTAGACCAGTTGTTTAAAAATCATCAGGTTGTTTAGAATATGAACCTACCAACTGTTGTTTTTAAAAATGTGTGTAAAACAAATGGGAATTTTTTTATAAAAACAACAGTTGGTAGGTTCATAATTATGTTAAACAACCTAAAGATTTTTAAACAACTGTTTTAACAGTTAACATTAATTTTATACTTGCATATGTATGATTAAAATATTCTTAGTGGAAGTTGCAAACTTTCTAAAATGCTATAATCAACATTCAAACCCATGTGACTAATTGCATTTCCATTTTTATATGTTTGCCTCACATGTAATCGTTGAATTCACATGAGGCGTTGCTCCCAAATTCTTAAGCTTTGGCCATAATTAGGGCGTATTCAATCCTCTGTTAATAATGAGTCATGCTTTAATTCTGATTCTGAGGTTTTTTTTCAATTCTCCTGCTAATATTGTTATTATTTTGGGTCAAATCAATGACAAAATCCGTGGCCTGCTATCCAGCTGATGTTTTCGTTTCAGTTCGTACAGCTGAAGTTTTCATCAAAATCAGCGAAGGGCAAAAAGTTCAGGGGTCTCCTCAACATGCTCAAAAGTATACCTTAACCTGTTTTCCAGCAAACATGGCTCCAATTCATGGACTTTCGAAAGAGAGGGAAAAAATTGTAGTATATCCATAAACCGAACCCTTCAACTTTGTCATGGTGATTGTTTTCCCAATTCACAAAAACTATGACAAATTGAAAATCCATTTTAGCATAACAATATCATGAATATTGCACGATATATTACTGTTTTGTTCACTAAACGCTAAATTGCCTATAAGCAATAGACTGTGCAGTGCAGTCATTAAATAGTGAAAGAAGAAGAATTCAAACCTTAACAAGTATTAATATTTTCATGTACTCCGTCGAGTGCTACATCATCTGACGTCACAATACAATATTGTTATTCATGTCTAGCTGGCTTGGTGTATATAGTGTAGCTTACTATTACGACAATGACAAGCCTTCCTCATAACATTTGCTTTACACTACGACCGAGACGGGTGTGGCAATACAAGGCAAATGCATAGTAATAACAATATGCCGTTCTTGCCTAGTGCCTGCAGTACATTATTATGATATAATAGTAACGTAGATGCGCTTCCAAATGACTTTAGATATAATTACCCCGGCTTTAGCCCGTCGAGCTACCGTAGCGATTCGTGCATTTAAGGAATAGATCCTATCAGGTACGCACTTATACCTGGGTAATGTAAAAATCAATTAATGTCTTGCGAAATGACGTTAGTGCCATGGTAAGGATTCGAACCCCACACGTTGTGGTTAAAAGTCCGGAGATTTATCCACTGGATTTACATGCATGGGAATAGAATGGTGGCGCATTAATGATTCATTATTCATATAAAACAATTTGTGACATTGTGCATCAATGTTTTTCACTCTGCACGGAGTTGATCTCTTTCGGGATAGTATTTACATATTCCCTGATGTTAGGTTATATTCCACATCTCCATGATATCATTAAAGAATGAACCTAGCAGAGAAATGGTTTTAAACAGAAACCTTGTTATCATGGTCATGTTAAAAACAGATATAGATTTGAAATGATCACTCGTAAACCTTTACAATTTCCTTCAGAGCTCTAAACTACTTTTATGATAATTTTTTATTTTCATGATACATTTTATTGTTCGAACATAACAGTACAGAACAGTGGTGATTTAATCTGAAAACACAACCTGGGCAGATTTATTTTCAAACGTAACTTCACACCTAGGTACGGTCGCTGCGACCGCTCGCTGCGAGCGGTCGCTGCGACCGATGAAATCATAGTGTGAAAGCATTTTCATCGGTCGCTGAGTACGGTCGGTGAGGTACTTCAGCGATCGATCGCGACCGATGCAAGCTAGATGTGAAAGCACATCGTACTCAGCGACTGATCGAAATGCAATGACCCCCCATACATGCCTACGCACTATCTCTACTTCCGCTTCCGGCTAGGTCAGCTATACAGCGACCGATCGCTCTGGGCCTGACCAAATTTTGACGGAGGTGTGAAAGCACGTCCGATCGGTCGCAGCGACCGCTCGCAGCGACCGTACCTTGGTGTGAAAGCAGTGTTAGACTTGTCAGTGTGAGTGTATACGCTTTCCTTGTTTTGTGGCAAGTGGTGTGTGTGACAACAATGTATACAATTTGCGGTGAGGATATACCTATATGACATTGACCCCGTTATAAACAGACTGATTAATATCATGAATTACGTACTGTGGGCAAAGGGAGTGGCACGCGACCGGGTTTAAGAGTCTGAATAAGGGGTACAGTTACTGGTATTATAGAGGTATAGTGGGTGTGGCAAGCTGACGAATTTAACAAATACAGTGGACCGTCGCCGCCGTTTACCCTTTTTTGAATCTGAATTAGTTCTGAATGCAGTCTGACTCATTGTTTGTCCATTGCATTATTCGTAAAAGGCTATTCCAACTATCTCATCGGAATAATGCGTTTAGAAAAACTGAACTGACAGAAAAGTTTTTTTTCGGATGAAGCAATGACATACACTTTGCTGAATGATGAAACTATGGTGAAGACAGCGGCGCCTGTAAAGTTTGCGCTTTTTCCATTTTTATTATTTTTTGCGGGGGGGGGGGGGGAGGCAACGTTGCGCATAATGTTGCTCGGGAGTCTTTTGATTGCCTTTGACATGCTATGTAGCAATGATGAGAATGACAACTGTGAGAAAAGGGGTTAATTTCACGGCCAACGAACAAAATGTGGGATGAATCATGAAGAAAAAGAAGGTGGAAAAAAAAAAAGCGAAATGCAAAGAAAAACCGAGGTGATAGTGCCACAGGATCAGTAAACACAGAGATCAAACTATGAACGTCAACAAGCTATTATTGACTTGGCGATTTAGACAGCTCCCTATCACATCGACACTGCATGTTGCATTGAATTCGCGTTGAAAACCTCACAAGTGGGAGAATGAGTTCTGCTGTCTGCTGTAGACGTATATCATGTATATATTTCTCGTTTCATTACTCTGTCTGCATGAGGAGGCGAATTTATATGGACGTATATTATCCTTCACGACTCGAGCCCGGAAATCTAATATAGTGATTCCATCATATTGATACGGCAGATATTGGTATTTTTTTGCTTTGACTGATCAATCATACTGGTCATACCGGTACAGGTAATTTGGCGGTTATCATTTTCAAAGCGTTACGTTGATTTCGCCTGTGAAGGTTCGTAAATGATAATGGACATATCAATTTTACTTATTTTGCATCTATCTTATTGCTCGGCGAGATGATTTCGCTTCCAGCATGTCCAGTGTAATACACATTACCCTTTCCGTCAGCAACATGTCAACTATTTACACCATTTATATAATGTTCACAGGGTAAACAGGTAAACAGGTAAATGGAGTTAAGCATTTCAAAGTATTACATGAAGTTTGACGTACAGTGATCTGTAAATATGATATCAAAATTTCGTTTGTCATTTTGCACAAAAATGCATTCAGATTGATGTAACATGAACAGGTGAATGGGGTTAAGCATTTCAAAGAATTACATGAAGTTTGACGCACGGTGATCTGTAAATATAATATAATTTCGTTGTCATTTTGCACGAAAATGCATTCAGATTGATGTAATTCTTGATTTATCATGATTAAGATACTTTCACGAAAATAGCAAACATATTGTGAACGTTTTGACTATAAAGACTTTGTATTTCTGATTCATTGTAGGATATCCACAGAATACGATACTTTTAATAATTTAATAGATGTGATGCACCCTTGCTATAGATTTGAGAGTATTAAAGATTATCAGTAGTAAAAGTAAAATATTACAACCTATGATAATATACAGCATATGAGCAAGGTAAATAATACTAAATTAATTAAATCGAGGAAATATGCGGAGAAATCGGTTATAATTTTCAGCCACATTTGAATCTTTTACTTAGTATATCCATTTATCAATCTCGTGAACAGAGAAAACGACATTAAGCGGATGATCATGGGGTGCAGACTTAGGAACAACTTATTAAATCGCTGTTACACTCGCTAATTCTAAGACTTATGCTCAGTAACATGTAAAGATCTGATCATTAAAATGGGGCAATGACATGAATTTGCTGACGGGAGTACTCGTTTTTCCAGAGGTTCATTTTTCTAAAGGTTCTAAATCGGGATTCTCTTTCGTATTCGGAAATAATGAACCTTTGGAGTTATGAGCCATATTTCACTTTCTGAATTGCCGCGAACGCTATTTTAGGACGTTCGGAAATGATGAACCCTTTTTTTTAATTTTCGGAATTATGAACCTATTCAAAAGTACGAACCTTTGGGCTTGTTAGGCATGTGGTGGAGGGGCTGGAGAAAGAACATGTAACCGAATTGATTACTAGGGGAATTGGAACGTGTGAGGATTAAATGGCTACAGGGGAATGGTCCTCGAACATTCTCTAACACGATCAAATCACAGTGAATGAACTACTGAGGATACCATCGAGTCATGTATGAACTTATTAAACTTCCAACTGGCCTGCCTCCATTTTAAGACGTCTCATGGTAAGGTTGGAAGGAAAAGGTAAAACAGTAGATAGGTCTAGCAGTGAAACAGGGTGCTTTGGAAACGCAATGAGTGACGACATCTTGTGTATATTCCGATGATTATGTATTCATGATACTGATTAATACATTTAATGATCCTATCACTTTGAACATTTGAAGGATTTTACATCATGCAATTTGGTGAAGCAAATACTACAAAAAGTCGATACATCGTTATTTACATCCGCTTATTCAAATTCCACGATCATCAATTTTCATTTCCAACGGGAATTTTGATTATTAGTTTGATAGTAAATAAAACGGTGGTGTTTCAGCTTATAACAGAATATCAACATTAAAATCATTATCTAATCCGATGCAGATTTAATATGAAAACTTTTGATTTTAATCTCGTCGATAATGTGCAGAGGGTTATTTTTGAACACGAATTATTTTAACACACTGGTGGTACGGGGGGGGGGGGGGGGGGGGGGGGGGGAGGGGGTAATCTTAATTCCTGGGAAAGTATAATTAAACGCATTTAAGTGTTACCAGTAACATGCGCAGAAGCAGGCGACTACAGTGGCCTCGTGGAGTAATTACCTTAATGAATTCGTGAAGTGATTATTAATCGACATTGGCAGTTGTATACTCAGTAATCTAAATGGTTATCAGGTAGGTTTAGTTTGGAGTCTGGCTGACAAGTGCGTATAGGCAACATGATGATTGGGAAGAAACGACGTCTCTGTAAGATTCTGAATAATGCACGCAAGATTTCTTGAAAGATGACCACTTGAGCTTGAACCTGACTTCACGTATCCATCCTTATTTTGTTGAATCAGGGAACTGCTGCGGGATTATCTCTGACACTTCTTTGGGTCGAATAAAGGATATTTTATACGACGGACGCGCATTATTGAATGGAAGAGCGCTGTCTTTTCTTGTATCAGATCTCATACAACAATACAGGTAGCCGGATGCTTCAGCATTTTCAGCTTTTCAAGGAGAGTGCATCCGTGTATGAGTGCATTTTATTGCCATTGCTTTCCAAATCTTCCCATGACACAGGCTTTATACGAAGACATCGCTCCTGCATTCATCAATTTGACGTGAAGGCTACTTTATTTTCCCTACGCTGCATTCATTTTGATCATTCCCAGCGTTGGAAAGAATCGTATCACATATACGTCACTGGACTCGGCAGGGAGAAAGAGAGGCCAAACCTTGGGGAGATATTGCTCTGCTATTTTCTGAGAGAGCGAGAGAGCAGTTGGAGAGGGAGAACTCAGTTGCTCTGTCAAAGCAGAGGAATGATTTTCTGATGGGGATTTTTATATCGGAGTTAGCTTTTTCGATGTGTATTGCACTTGACACAGTGGTGTATATAATGTAACGCTTGAGGAATTCGCAGATTTGGTGTATTTCTACGGATCAACTGGTGGAATAATAATCATGTTTAAATCCAGAAGCAGAGTAAGTATCTTGAGTTGGATAGTGATATTGCTTGTAGATGATGGAATTCTATTGTTATAAGTTTTATGCATCGAATTTTTCATAATTGTATCAAAGTTTGAATAATACAACAGCGGCATGAATGAGGCCAAATATGAATAAAATCTCAGTTTCTCTCAACCCCTATTTCCCTTTCTTCGACCTGCTTACAAGTATTTAAAAAAAAACCTTTTATTTATTTGTTATTCTGAAATGAAATTAGTATTAATATAAGAAAACCCGTACAATGAAATTGTTTTTTAAAAAATCATTGATATCATGCATTTTTACATTGTGTTTGTCCTCTTAATAACAAAGGTCTGAATGAAATTGAAAGCAAACAAACAAACAAACAAAAAAGAACATCCGTGTTAACATTGATCGAGCATTTTATGTAGGAAAATATCAAACAACTTGGAACCCCCTATTGGAAAGACTTTTATCCACGTTTGCCACTCTCCACCCAGGTGTAATAAGTGGGTACCCGATATTGCAAGAAATTTCTGCTTTAGTACCTTAACAGGTATATACACCCGAAGTAATTTGTAAGGCGCAATATATATTTGCATGTTAATAGCTGTTGATAATAAACTGGGCGATATTATCATTATTATCATTATTACTAATACAATGAGTTTTTCAGATCTCTCCTTTTCTTAGCACACTAATACATTTCGATCGTGGATTTTATGTTAGCTTATTTTGTGTAGCCGTGACATGAGCCATGACTTTGATGCAATGTGCAAGCGATATTCCATACCCATACTGTCAGTCTTACCATGCTCATAGAAACAAGGCTCCGGTAATTAATTCGATCATTGGATCCTATCAAGTTAATTATTATTATCATAAGCCAGGGGAACGTTAAGGATAAACGTTCTCAACCTTGACTGGCATATAGGACCGAGAGATTAATATAGGTATAAGGCAGCGCATTTTAACTAAGCAGCTAGTACATGTACGCGTGGTATTATGTCTGCAACAAGTTGTTGTATCGATTCAAACATACTCGTTAACAGGCAGACGAACAGCAAGTGTGAAAATTTTAAGGTGGTAATAATCTCCATAGGCGAAAATAAAGGGGTGGAGCAGGGGACAGGAAGAAAAGCCCCAAATGAAAAACTTTTATTACGGGAGGGGGACAAATAGGTTTTGTAACCGCAAATGTTAAGCTGAGGGACCTTTTCTTTTTGCTTGTCAGCAAATTTGAGGTGTATGTCCCTCCAAAATTTTGGTGTACATGTATGCCCCCGTTTAAACTGTGAATCTTTTTGTTTGAGAATGCCCCCAATAAAAAAAAAAATGTATTTAAAATGGATAGATGCCCCTGTAATGACAAAAATGTGTGGAAATTTGCAAAATAATTATTTAAACTGTTGAAAACAAATTTTGTTTGTGAACGAAAAAAAAACAACAACCAAGTAATATAACATGATGTAGGCTCAATAATTTGAATTTTCCTAATCATGTTTATAATTCTTAATTAGAAATGATTGGTAATTACAAAAGAAAATGTTCCAAAATAGTTTAAATGGCGTTTAAAAATATTTCTTTCTGCGCGAGAATCACTTTTGATGACTGCGTTTAGGAATAAGTCTTGTGTCTTGCATGACCTTCTCTTCCCTTCCTTTATTCCTTCTTTCTTTCTCTCTTTCTCTTGCTTTTCTCTCTCCTTCGCGCATCTGTTAGGTCATCCCCACTCCCTTTCACCGCTCTTACTCTTCGCTCTTGTCTCCAGTCTCTCTCATTTTCTGCCCCTCACACTCCACATCGTACTCAATATTCCCCACCTCGCCCCCTTTCTCTCTCTCTTCCTTTCTCTGCCGCTTACTCACTGTTCACAATATTGGTGTCCTTTCCATCCCATAATCCCCGAGAGCCTTAAATCTCTGATCACATCACTCAATATTTTCTCCCCTATACCCACCGAGTCTCGTACGATCAATCCACCTGCCAATTTTGGCGCCATTTCACAACCACAAAATTCAGGGATATACATGTACAAAGATGCTTGTATACCTGCCTATATCATTGTAGAATGCATGCGTAAATACGGTATGTTAGACGAGGTGACATCTAATCTTATATGCCGGAGACCTTGAGCATATGTTATTACTGTGAATATAAACATTATGTTATCTTCTGCATGATAAAACACACGAGCGTGACGAGAAGAATCTCCATCGTTATAAGCAGTGGGATTAACGAGAAACGCGAATACTGAGTATAGTGCCATATTTTGCTCTCCTTAAAATGTGTATTTTGTTGCTAATTATGCAGTTTAGCAAAAAAGAAGAACATCGTTTCTATCTCTTCATACCTTACGATATTGGTTTGCAGTCCCTCACTATAGTGCATTATTCAGATTCAGATTTATTGTCTGTTTTCAATCATATAAACATAATACTGCATTATTTTGCAATTATGCAAACAATTAAATTCAAACTGGGTTTTGCATGCTGCGATAGGATCAGGTGCACCAAAATCATGCATTCATAAACATGGCCATAGTCTAAACAATCATTGCCTGTATTGCACATCGGTATATACATGTACTTGAAAGCATGCCACAATATTGAGAATGAAAACTCCGTAAACTATGAAATTTGCACGAATTTCCGCGTTCACCTATTTTTATTAGACATGCTGGAGAGGCACAAGCTGATTTAAAATCACATTGAACTTGGATGATTCAAGTAACGTTAGCCGATATCTATTTAGAGAAACATGCTGTTTAGTTAGATTACGTGTCCCGCTTGGAATTTACATAATGCCCATCAAAATTCTATCATACAAAATTCATCATGATTTTATGGGGATGGCGCGGGATGCCCTCGGCAACTACAAGCTGGGGATAAAAAAAATTATCAGTTGAAAAACAAACGTCACACAATATAAAAACCAGGGTCGCAAATGAAATTCCCCTGATTTCATCGATTAACAAGAGAAATCATGTTTGATTATAAACATGCGTCATCTGTAGATCTAAAAAAAAATCTATATATAAGACGTGTAAGAGGGGGGGGGGGGGCGGATCATGTCTGAAAAGTAAATATAGTTTTTGCCGTTGTTGCTGTTATCAATGTAAATCTTATAGTTCCATATAACAATTAAATCTAAACTCAACGCTGGGATTTAACTTGATTTTTAGCCGAAAGTTAAATCAACAAATTAAATCCAGTTCCATCATTTTGTTCACGTGTCAAGTTAAACTTAATACAAAGAATATTGGCCTATAAATGGTTTTGAACAGTGATCCCTAAAAGGTCTAAACATTCAGTGAATTTACCTATGATCTGAAAACCAATGTACTTGTATTTATTTCACATTTACACTATGATTTTTGACTACTGATTTTTCCCTACGGCTGTCATTGTTCGTGTAACCCGAAGAAGACGTTTTGCGTCGAAAATTACATACATACACACATACATACATAAATATGTTTTTAAGATTCGAAACTTAAGCCCTATCAAAAGACCCTTTCCAGCGAGACATTTCTATCTACTCGTGTTCCTCTCGACCTATATGTGTGCTAAATTATTGTTATATACGGATTGCTTTGACCATTGTGTCAGTTACATTAAAGAAGTCATTGTACTAATAGCTGTTTCCGTTCACTCGTGTCTGAATACCGTTGAGCAGATGAGAAAAAATGGCTTTACCTTCATAATTATATCATCTGAATATACCGGGCGATTGCTTTTCGGATCAATACCGGCAATTACATTAATTATTTACACAGCGGTGCACATCTCTTTGAATTCTCTCTCGATATAAACGCTGTTTGGAAATTTTATAGTGGTAATGATGTTAAGCGATGGAAACCGTACCAGAAAGTATGGACGGATCGACTGGCAACATCTTCAGACAGAACTATACGTTTAGGCTCTGTTCTATGAATATCGAACCTATACAGGTACTCTCTTCTTGAGTTGGAAAAAAGGGGGAGGGAAATTTTGTACCCGGGGGGGGGGGGGGAGTTAGAGAAAATAATTTTGTAAATTGGTTGTAATAATCTACTGCGAGTTTTTCATGAAATTTGGCACATATCTTCCTGAGGCTATTAACTAAAAGGATATAAACATGCTAAAAATGTTATCAATAAGATTTTTAGTGCACAAAAATAAGGCAATAAGTTGGATAATTTTAACATGGTGATATTTGGTTTTTATTATGTGTTCATTCAACCGTGAATTGATGATAGGTATCAATTGCAAATACCCTTCCAAAACATGAATTCCTCCGTATTAGATCAAATTCACCCCGCAAAAGATGTCAAAACTGCAGTTTTTGCCATTTTCACCTCTTGCTCACTCAAGCATGAAATTTGGTGCACAAATCGTTTGGCATGTTTGGTAACGAATAAAATTTATGTTGCATGCCTTCAAAAGTATGTTCCGATATCACTACATCAAAGTCATGGCACGAGGCTTGTGAACTTCAAAAAATGACAATTTTGCATATTTGTCGTGTTCACTGAAGCATGACTGAAGGGTTTGCCCTGAATTTTCCAGGAAATGTAGCTGAGAAGTGTACATGTAGCTACATGATTCTGTATTCAGATTTCATCAAAGGTTCCTGACCAAAAAAATACAGGGATATGCTTTAGGGGGAACTTATTTTTTGTTTTGTGTTTAGTTTGTATAGACACATGATGGATTTGGTATTGCCTTAAATATCTTTAATGCGAATAGAGAATGAAGAGTTACGTCATTTGAAAATGTGGAAGTGACGTTTTTTGTCATGGCGAAACATGGTAACGACATAACCTGTAAAAATGATATTCACCCTTAGTTTCCTCTCATTTGATTTTTTCCCTGTATAAACAATGGACCATTCAACCAATGAAGAGAACCTTTGCACAGAAAAGCCCTTCCAGCACCGCG